>LR999966.1:36752749-36996129 GCA_905220375.1 Tachina fera | reverse complement strand
GACGGAAATTTGCATTCACCATTACCTATCTACTCACATCATTTCTTTTAATAATCTATTAAATCATTGTACTATTGATGTCATATGGAGTAATGTTAAATCCTATATTTGTGAATGAATTTTCCAAAAAATTCTTTACCATCATCTGCTTTTAAGTTTTTTTTTGTATTCGTACCAGTTCAAAAATATTTTCCATTAACGGGATTTTTTAGAGTGCAGCCTTAATTTTCAACGATACTGACCATAAAAAATTTGAGAACGTGACAATTATAGCCTTCAACAATCGATAATTTATATTTTCTGTAGTAAAGTCCTCAATTTCTACTAAATCAGCTTACCAAATATCATCCATTTCTTTCATTATTCTCTACAATACACAATCAATTTTAGAGATTACTTATAGAGTTGGTTTACTAAATTTCATTGACATTGAGTTGTTTTCCAGATTTTTTTAGGTGTTGTGACCTATTTGATGCCCTTTCAGCTATTTATACTAACATCTAGTTCATTTTCCAATTTATTCATTATCAATTCAATTTAATATGTCTTTCAAAACATGATTTCATTTTTAGAATATCTTTTTCAATTTTATAACTCTCTTCTATGCCTAATTTATTTCACGTTGTATTACATCAATTTACATTTAAACATCATAGAATATTAATGCCCTAAGCCATATTATTAAATTCTCATCAAATCAAATCAGTTCTCGTGGTACCTTCATAGCGAACAGTCGATTAGCGAAATTTTTTCTTACATACCAAACAAACAATAAATTATAAAAAAAATATTCGTAGTACATATTATTCGTAATAGGTACATACTGACTTTCATAAATAAGCTTTATTGCTTTGATAATATTTTTTACATAGTGGAAATAACATATACAAAAAAAACGCAAAAAAAAAAATAAACAGTGACATTGAGGAATACTCTGTACGAGTACCTCAAAAACAGACAAACAATCATAAATTACAAAAACAAAAAAAACCGTAAACAAAAAAAAACACAAAAAGTGCCCTTGCGGAAACTCTATATAAGTGCCTCAAATACAAAAAATTATGAAGTGAGTTCTAACGGCAGAAATGCATATTTTACTGTGAGTTCTGGAGGTCTTAATGAAAAAATAGAAATAATAAATCTAATGAAAGTGTTTTTTAACGGCAAAGCCAATTTTTCGTCAGCGATCAACTTCGCTTTGTCCACTGCCAAATAGTGATTCATTAACATTGCCTAGTACTTCTTCATATAAGTCGGTAATATCATCCCCTCGTATTCATCACTTAACAAAGTTATCACTACAGATAACATTAGCTCAAAACCCAAGGTGCAAGTTGGTATGGACAGATATAATACCGTGGTAAAGCGTGGGCGAACCCCGAATTCTTCAAAAATTTCATCCGCTCCAAAGATGTCTAGGGATAACAGCGCATCCTCAACTAATCGCCAAAACCGTTTTAAAATTTTGCAAGATGAGAACGACAAACCCGATGTATCGTTGAATAAAACATATAAGCCGCCACCAATCTACTTGAGAGAGAAAAATTTAAATGCCCTTATTAAAAATTTAATTTCGGTCATTGGTGAAAATAAATTCCACATTGTCCCAATAAAACGTGGCAACATCGATGAAACGAAAATTCAAATTTATGACGAAATGGATTTCCGCAAAATTTTCTAAATTTGAAACAAATAAAACAAGCTTCTACACATACCAGCTTAAGAGCGCTAAAGGCCTGCAGATCGTGTTGAAGGGCATAGATTCTTATGTTTTCCCTGAAGAAATAAAAGATGCACTCGTCCTCCAGGGATTTAAGGTAAAAAATTTATCTAACATAATGAATAGAGAAAAGGTACCCCAACCCCTACTTCGTGTTGAACTGAAGCCGAATGATATACAGTTGAAAAAAAAACGAGACTCATCCTATTTATAGCCTAAAATACCATTTATACAGAAAAATCACAGTTGAAGAGGCACATAAGCTTGTAGGTCCCGTGCAGTGTCATAATTGCCAAGAATATGGTCATACAAAAGCTTACTGCAATTTACCTACAGTGTGTGTTATCTGCGGTGAATTGCACGGTACTGCAAGTTGTAACAAACCAAAAGATCAAGCGGAAAAAAATGCAGTAATTGTGGAGGCAATCACACTCCTAACTACAGAGGATGTCCTGTGTACTCTTGCGTCAAGCAGGCTATGGTGCAAAAACCTAAATTAGCTCCAGCTCAACCATTAAACGCGTACTCCGCAACTTTTGCTCAAGTGAGCCAACCAGTTACTTCACGTGTATCGTATGCCGATGCTGCTAAGGCTAGTTCTATCCCCACACAAAATATTTCACCGCCAAACAATTCAACGAATGCAAATTCAAGCTTTAACTTTAGTCGCCTTGAAGCTACTATTGAGAATCTGGTGCTAACTATAAACAACTTTACAACAAATATGACTACCATGATGCAAGAAATGCTGAAAATGCAGAATACTCTGCTTCAAGCATTAATTAACAAACCATGAACACGTTAAAAATATGTTTCTGGAACGCAAACGGCATTCGCCAACATAAAAATGAACTTGAGCACTTCCTTACGGAAAAAAATATTGATATAATGTTGGTCTCTGAGACTCATTTGACTTCAAAAAGCCTCTATAGAATGAATATGATACAAAGGACCCTAGAGGGAGAGCATTCGGTGGATCAGCAATTCTAATAAAGTCAAGACTCAAGCACTATATTCTTGACAACATTTGTGAAGAACATCTACAAGCAACAAATATCTGCATTGAAAATTTTTGTACAAATTTCGTGATATCTTCAATATACTCCCCTCCCAGATTTTCAATCACTGAAGACCAATACGAGAAATTCTACAAATCTCTTGGACCTTGTTTCGTAGCAGCTGGCGACTACAATGCTAAGCATACGTTCTGGGGTTCGCGTCTTATTACGCCTAGAGGTAGGGCGTTGTTCAACACAATTTCAAAAATGGGCTTGGATGTTATTTCGAGTGGGGAACCTACTTACTGGCCTAATGACGTACGAAAAATTCCGGGTGTTATATATTTCGGCATCATAAAAAGTATTTCTAGGGAATTAATCCACGTTGAAGCTTCCCTAGATCTCTCGTCTGATCACTCTCCCACGATCAATACAATCTGTAGCCCACTAAGAAGCGCTTTACCTCACACATATGTCAAGATGATAACTCGTGTTAATTGGCTGGGATTCAAAAAATATCTTGGTAGTCATTGCACGGAAAATATTACGCTAAGAACACCCAATGATATTGAATCTAACATTGCAAATCTTAACGATAATATAAAACAAGCTTCTGAACATGCCACTACCTCCCATCCGCATAATGGGTTCAATAAAATTTATTCAATAGACATTGAACATCTCGTACGTGAAAAAGAAGAGCTAGAAGGGAATGGCAACAGCACAGATCACCTCAACACAAAATCAGATTTAAAGAGTGCACTAAACGACTGCAAGAGTTGCTTGCTTCTGAAAAAACTGCATCTTTTAAAAGATATCTGGAAGCGCTTGATGTCACACCTGCATCTAATTGCTCTTTATGGCACGCTGCTAAAAAGCTTAAAACACCCGTTGAGTTTAAGCCACCTCTGCGCACATCTACCGAAGGTTGGGCAAGAAGCTATACTGAAAAAGGTAACATATTTGCTGAGCATTTAAAATCCGTATTTACACCAAATACATGTACCGGTGTTGCTGATTTGCCGAGTGTAGTTGCTCTACCACCTCGACCCATAAAATTTACGATGTGCGATATACAAAAACTAATTGCCGAACTCAACCCGAAAAAAGCTCCCGGTATGGATGGAATTAGTTACCAGATGCTGATTAAGTTACCTCGTACTGCAATTAGAATCCTGTTATTAATTTTTAATGCCATTTTACGACTGGAGTATTATCCAGACTGCTGGAAGCTTGTAAGGTTAAAATGATTCCAAAGGCAAGTAAAGATCTTACCAAGGCTGAGTCATATAGGCCAATAAGTTTACTGTCTACAATGTCAAAGCTTTTTTAAAAGCTACTCATGACAAAATTGTCTTCAATTTTAACTGATAATGGGTGCATCCCGGACCATCAATTTGGTTTTAGAAGCCAGCATAGCACCATTGAGCAAACGCATAGATTGGTTCAATTTATCAGAAAAACATTTGAGGAAAAGAAGTATTGTTCTGCCCTGTTTATTGATGTTTCTCAGGCATTTTATAAAGTGTGGCATGAAGGCCTGATTTTGAAATTGAAGACATACTTAACAATACACATTCTAAATCTTTTGAAAAGTTAAATTCTTGCACAAAAATTTAGTTGTGGAAGGACACTTTTTGAGTATGCCTGAAACTATCTCATCCGGTGCGCCACAGGGGAGTATACTGGGGCCATTTTTATATTTGATTTATACTTGTGATATGCCTGTGAGCCGTAGTATCCACACTTCTACATTTGCCGACGATACAGCCTGCCTTAGTATGCACGAAACTCCTGATGAGGCATCCCGAAAACTCCAGGAACATATTAGCCAGATGGAACTATGGTTAAACTTATGGAGAATTAAGGTAAATGAGCAAAAGTGTGTCCATATAACGTTTACCCTAAGAAGAGATATATGTTCCCCAATTCGAATCAATAATCAAAATATTCCACAACATTCCAAAGTGAAATACCTTGGTATACACCTTGGTCGAAGGCTTACATGGAAACATCACATTGACTATAAGTTAACTCAAATGAAACTAAAATTAACTCAGGTACATTGGCTGATTGGCAGAAATTCAACACTCGGCCTAGACTGCAAACTTTTAATATACAAGTCGCTTTTGAAGCCAATATGGTGTTACGGTATCCAGTTTTGGGGCACTGCTTGTGGTTCCAATGTAGAGAGAATTCAACGAGGACAAAACAAAATTTTAAGGTTAATAACATCTGCTCCATTGTACATTAAGAATTCAAATATACATCGTGATTTAAATATGCCACTAGTGACTGAAGAAATTGCAAAATACGCAGGCAAATATCTAACAAATATCCTAATCCGCTTGCTCGTAATATTTTGAACTTTACTGGACACATCCTTTTAAGAAATAGAGATACAAGGGCTCTAATACTAAACACTCGGAATGAAGTTCCTTGAAAATACTTTTTTTTGCTTATCACTACTTATGTATTATTTACAACTATCACTTAGTTATGTCTGACATTGGTCGGGCCTATTAATTATATGTTAGATTTAAGGTTTGAATACTTATTGTTAGTTCATAGATGAAGATACAATAAATAAAAAAAACATGCATAAAAAAAATATTTTTAAATTTTCCTTTAGTTTGTCGATTTCAGTTTTCAGAAACAATTTTGTGATAAATCGTTCTACATCAGTGAACGATGAAAATTATGTATGTATACAGTAGTAGTAATTAAAATCTTTTTATAGATTTCGAGTTCAAATTTATCATAATATTTTGGTATTTTATGAAACATTAGTGTTAGAGCCTATATTTGGCCACCAACTTGTATTTTATCTACATTCAGTTTGAGGTTGCTATCACCAAATTTCCATTCACTATTTAAATCTTTATATTGAGCATATTTTGTATTATTTCTTCCTTTCAAGACTGATACGACACTATAAGTGTCTTCGGAATTGGAAGTCTGTGAGTACAAATCATCATCATTATCATTCACAGTATTAGCATCATTTAATAAGATGGTATCATCATATATTGTTCCTTCTGCTAGTTTCTTTGATGTACTTCTCTCTATCTTGACTGATGGTTTTTTAGGCTTTAAACTTCTAATATTTTCAACTTCTGTCTTGATTTTACTTTCTTCTTTCATGGACATTCTCTTAATTTTTTAGACCTGTTTATGAATTTTTTGAGAGGTTCTGTTATAGGTTTAAATATTAAATGTCTCTTAGTTGTTCACGTGTATCTATTTCACCAGTTTTTATACTTAGAAGCTTTTTATTCAATACATTTCTTGTCAACACCAACTGCTTTAAAACTTTATCATCCATGTTTAATAATAATAGTAAATAACAGGTATTAGCTACTAGCTTATCAGGACCTGGTCTAGTTTTAGATCAACTTTTCAGGACCTGGTCTGATTTTCAGGTCAGCTTTTCAGGAGCTGGTCTGATTTTTAGATCCGCTTATCACGAGCTGATCTGACTTTCAGATCAAGTTATCAGGTACCAGATCAGGCTATAAGGTAGCTGATCTGTAAAACAGATCAGACTATCAGGAGCTATTCAGATTTGTAGATCAAGCTATCTGATTCAGATTGAGTTATCAGTATACAAGTGGCTGACCATTTATAACATTTAGATGCATGAAGTTTAGGGTCAGATGAAATACGAAAAGGTAAACTTTTATGTAGTAAAATTGTTTTCTATAACGATCATCGCTTAATCAATATATTTGCTTATAATCAAAAATCCAAATTTATCCTTTCAACATGCTTTATATTTTTCTCACCTTACCTAAACATTAAAAATATATTATGACGATCTCGTATCAAATGTTTGAGGATTCTGCTATAAGTTTTACATTAATAGAATGATTCAAGATTTAAGATTATCTCACCCTTTACAAAAATATGCTTCTCACACACAACATCATTAAATATCATAGTAGAATTACTTTTGTCTTTTTTAGCAGAAACAACAGATTCACTATCTATAAATGTGTAATATCCCATTATTTTAATTGATAAAATTAATTTCTACGGGTATTTATATTTAAGTTGATATAGAGACTTTGAGTATAAATATGTAGATATTTTAAAATTTTAGTCCACAAGGACTTTGTACCAAGCCAATAATAATAAAGATAAAGAATTTTTTAATAAACACTTTGGAAAATTCATTCAGAAATATAGGATTTAACATTACTCAATATGACATCAATAGTACAATGATTTAATAGATTATTAAAAGAAATGATGTGTAAAGAATTTATCATTAATGGTTCATATAAGTGAATTGATATATAAAGACTTACTTAGTATATAAAATAGAAAAGTTCAAGAAAAAACTTCTAAATACAGTATACAGTAATTTGAAGATGATAAAATGTTTATGTTTATATAAATATTAAATTACTAAGGAAAAATATAGTTTGTCTTGTTTTTAAATAATTGATTAAGAATGATAAATTTTAGGAAAGATAATTAACTTAATGTATTGTAATTCTCTAAACTTGTTGGTAAGTATGAAATATTGAGAAAACTTAAGCATTCAAAATGAAGTAAAACACAGTGTAAAATATTACAGCATTATTATTACAGCAACACATCATATTATCATTTTTATATTAAAAGATGTACATTTTCCATTTTGAAAGCTATAAGCAAAAAATTTTAAAATACGAAAATGGGCCTATTATAAAAGATCTTCACTTTGTTCATTTCTATAATTATCAGATCTTTAGAAAATATAAATAAACTAAGGAAATTTGACTTTGGTATCCATTTTTTAAGAATGTAGATGTGTATAAATGAGTATCAAAAAAATTTTGTGAATAAATATGGACTGCAACAAGGATCATGCTGAAGCATTCATAAATTATAAAATGCAATGCAAAAAAATTAAAGTATGTCGAAGAATGTATAATTAAAAAAATTCCTCACGTCATACAGTTTTTGGAAATGAAATACATATATACATCTGTGTCTACTGTGTACAAAATTCCAAAGAGTGAATTCGTAAATTCTAATAGTATAGATTTTTAATTAAAAAGTTACTACATCTCGGACTCTCGCGTCACTATCGATAGAAGCAAGCTAAGGCATGCATGCTACCAAACTATATGAATAAAACTGTTAGATGATGATGATGAAAAGCTCTTTTTTAATAATGAATTCGCAGAGAGCAATTGTATCTAGATCAATGCTACTCATGAATGTGTTGTATAGGGTATTATTGATGGTGATGAGGACCTTTTTTAAGTGAAAAATCCTTACATCTGCATGCGATACAATCAAGCCTACGTTAACAAGAACTACTTCAAGGGATCAACCAGTAAACCTCATGTTGAACAATTTGAGGTAAAATTATCCCAAACTTAGATATTCCAATGTTTCTGACACTTTATGCAAATACTTATGGTGAATTGCTCTCTGTTGGAGGTAACTGAGTTCTTTGTGATCGATTTTCTAGAATAGGTGATTATTAAACATGTATTTCCTTGTATATGAACTAATATTTACATATATACATTTATTTATCTATATGTATACTTTTAAAAATTATATATATATAAGTGTTCTCTATTTGAATTAGTAAAATGAAAAATCAGTGACACATTAGAAGGAAAAATAAATAAAAATAAAGAGTGACTGACTAACTTATACGTATAGTCTGCTAACAGGCACACAAGTCACAATTAAATTAAAGATATCAAAAATATAAATACACTGCTGTGATAGCTGAACTTTAATAAAATGAGAAAAAATCGCATCTTCTAGAATATCAAATAAAAGCTAAGGACGATCAGCCTTCATAAAATAAATATATATCGTATTTTCCATAATTAATTAATTCGTGTAGTATACGCGGTTCCTCTATACTACAGAAACCGTCAAGAGAGTAGATTTAAATTCTTCGAAAACGACTTTGTTTTCTGTTTATTGCTATTCAAGAAGAAAATTAGTTTGTTTATTATGATTTAACTAATTTAAAAGTACATTCATATCTATACTTCTTAACATAAAAATCAAAAACAAATGTTATTCAATTCTATATTATATGTATCTTAAATTCCAAAAAAGCTGTTACATATATGTATTAAAGAATCTCCAGCGCTTCTAACTGCATCAGATTTTAAGAAAAAAGCTTCTTTTATTCAATAGGGGACCAATTGAATAAAATTTTAATTTGAAACAGTAAGCAAAGACATCAGCTTACTGCATTCTTATTCATAATCGTATAATAGAATATATAACCACTTGAAGGACAAATTTTTGAACTCTTATAAATTAAGCAATATGGAAAATAAAAATAAATTTTATAGAGGACTAAGGTTTCAAAAGTAGTTCAAATGATTTCATTGGAAAAAATAAGTAGTGTTTGTTTTCATGAATTATGAAAATAACAATTTCATTATAAAATGTTCATGTTCATGTTCTCGTGGTACCTTCATAGCCAACAGTCGATTAGCGGAATTTTTTCTTACATACCAAACTAACAAAAAATTATACAAAAAAATATTCGTAGTACATATTATTCGTAATAGGTACATAGTGACTTTAATAAATAAGCTTTATTGCTTTGATAATATTTTTTACATAGTGGAAATAACAAATACAAAAAAAGCAAACAAAAAAAATATAAACAGTGACATTGAGGAATACTCTATACGAGTAACTCAAAAACAGACAAACAATCATAAATTACAAAAGCAAAAAAAACCGTAAGCAAAAAAACACAAAAAGTGCCCTTGAGGAATACTCTGTATGAGTGCCTCAAATACAAAAAAATATGAAGTGAGTTCTAACGGCAGAAATGCCTATTTTACTGTGAGTTCTGAAGCTCTTAATGAAAATAATAGAAATAATAAATCTAATGAAAGTGTTTTTTTAACGGCAAAACCAATTTTTCGTCAGCGATCAACTTCGCTTTGTCCAATGCCAAATAGTAGTGATTCATTAACATTACAATTGCCTAGTACTTCTTCATATAAGTTAGTAATATCATCCCCTTCAGGCTCGTATTCGTCACTTAATAAAGTTATCACTACAGATAACAGTATTTCAAAACCCAAGGTGCAAGTCGGTATGGACAGATATATAACCGTGGTAAAGCGTGGGCGAAGCCCAAATTCTTCAAAAATCTCATCCGCTCCAAAAATGTCTAGGGATAACAGCGCATCCTCAATTAATCGCCAAAACCGTTTTAAAATTTTGCAAGATGAAAACGACAAACCCGAGGCATCGTCGAATAAAACATTCAAGCCGCCACCAATCTACTTAAGGGAGAAAAATTCAAATGCCCTTATTAAAAAATTAATTTCGGTCGTTGGTGAAAATAAATTCCACATTGTTCCAATAAAACGTGGCAACATCGATGAAACGAAAATTCAAATTTATGACGAAAAGGATTTCCGCTTCTACACATACCAGCTTAAGAGCGCTAAAGGCCTGCAGATCGTATTGAAGGGCGTAGATTCTTATGTTGTCCCTGAAGAAATAAAAGATGCACTCGTCCTCCAGGGATTTAAGGTAAAAAATGTATCTAACATAATGAATAGAGAAAAGGTACCCCAACACCTATTTCGTGTTGAACTGGAGCCGAATGATATACAGTTGAAAAAAACGAGACTCATCCTATTTATAGCCTAAAATACCATTTATACAGAAAAATCACAGTTGAAGAGGCACATAAGCGTGTAGGTTCCGTGCAGTGTCATAATTGCCAAGAATATGGCCATACAAAAGCTTACTGCAATTTACCTACAGTGTGTGTTATCTGCGGTGAATTGCACGGTACTGCAAGTTGTAACAAACCAAAAGATCAAGCGGAAAAAAATGCAGTAATTGTGAAGGCAATCACACTGCTAGCTACAGAGGATGTCCTGTGTACTCTTTCGTCAAGCAGGCTATGGTGCAAAAACCTAAATTAGCTCCAGCTCAACAATTAAACGCGTACTCCGCCACTTTTGCTCAAGTGAGCCAACCAGTGACTTCACGTGTATCGTATGCTGATGCTGCTAAGGCTAGTTCTATTCCCGCCAAATAATTCAACGAATGCAAATTCAAGCTTTAACTTTAGTCGCCTGGAAGCTACTATTGAGAATCTGGTGGTAACTATAAACAACTTTACAACAAATATGACTACCATGATGCAAGAAATGCTGAGAATGCAGAATACTCTGCTTAAAGCATTAATTAACAAGCCATGCACACGTTAAGAATATGTTTCTGGAACGCAAACGGCATTCGCCAACATAAAAATGAACTTGAGCACTTCCTTACGGAAAAAAATATTGATATAATGTTGGTCTCTGAGACTCATTTGACTTCTAGAAGCCTCTTTAAAATGAATGGCTACACTTTATATGATACAAAGGACCCTAGAGGGAGAGCATGCGGTGGATCAGCAATTCTAATAAAGTCAAGACTTAAGCACTATATTCTTGACAACATTTGTGAAGAACATCTACAAGCAACAAATATCTGCATTGAAAATTTTTGTACAAATTTCGTGATATCTTCAATTTACTCCCCTCCCAGATTTTCAATCACTGAGGACCAATACGAGAAGTTCTACAAATCTCTTGGACCTTGTTTCGTAGCAGCTGGCGACTACAATGCTAAGCATACGTTCTGGGGTTCGCGTCTTATTACGCCTAGAGGTAGGGCGTTGTTCAACACAATTTCAAAAATGGGCTTGGATGTTATTTCGAGTGGGGAGCCTACTTACTGGCCTACGGACATACAAAAAATTCCGGATGTTATAGATTTCGGCGTCATAAAAAGTATTTCTAGGGAATTAATCCACGTTGAAGCTTCCCTAGATCTCTCGTCCGAACACTCTCCCACGATCGTTACAATCTGTAGCCCACTGAGAAGCGCTTTACCTCACCCATATGTCAAGATGATAAATCGTGTTAATTGGCTGGGATTCAAAAAATATCTTAGTAGTCATTGCACTGATTATATTACGCTAAGATCACCCAATGATATTGAATCGAACATTGCAAATCTTAACGAGAATATTAAACAAGCTTCTGAACATGCCACTACCTCTCATTCGCATACTGTGTACAATAAAATTTATTCTACAGACGTTGAACATCTCGTACGTGAAAAAAGGAGAGCTAGAAGGGAATGGCAACAGCACAGATCACCTCAACACAAAATCAGATTTAAAGAGTGCACTAAAAGACTCCAAGAGTTGATTGCATCTGAGAAAACTGCATCTTTTAAAAATTATCTGGAAGGACTTGATGTCACACCAGCATCTAATTACTCTTTGTGCTGCGCTGCTAAAAAGCTTAAAACACCCGTTGAGTTTAAGCCACCTCTGCGCACATCTACCGGAGGTTTTTACACCAAATACATGCACCGGTGTTGCTGATTTGCCGAGTGTAGTTGCTCTACCCCCTCGACCCTTAAAATTTACGATGTGTGATGTACAAAAACTAATTGCCGAGCTCAACCCGAAAAAAGCTCCCGGTATGGATGGAATTAGTAACCAGATGCTGATTAAGTTACCTCGTACTGCAATTAGAATCCTGTTATTCATTTTTAATGCCATTTTACGACTGGAGTATTATCCAGACTGCTGGAAGCTTGCCAAGGTTAAAATGATTCCAAAGCCAGGTAAAGATCTTACCAAGGCTGAGTCATATAGGCCAATAAGTTTACTGTCAACAATGTCAAAGCTTTTTGAAAAGCTCCTCATGGCAAAATTGTCTTCAATTTTAACTGATAATGGGTGCATCCCGGACCATCAATTTGGTTTTAGAAGCCAGCATAGCACCATTGAGCAAACGCATAGATTGGTTCAATTTATCAGAAAAACATTTGAGGAAAAGAAATATTGTTCTGCCCTGTTTATTGACGTTTCTCAGGCATTTGATAAAGTGTGGCATGAAGGGCTGATTTTGAAATTGAAGACATACTTACCAATAAACATTCTAAATCTTTTGGAAAGTTACATTCTCGCACGAAAATTTATAGTGGTGGAAGGACACTTTATGAGTATGCCTGAAACTATCTCATCCGGTGTGCCACAGGGGAGTATACTGGGGCCATTTTTATATTTGATTTATACTTGTGATATGCCTGTGAGCAGTAGTATCCACACTTCTACATTTGCCGACGATACCGCCTGCCTTAGTATGCACGAAAACCCTGATGAGGCATCCCGAAAACTCCAGGAACATATTAGCCAGTTGGAACTATGGTTAAACTTATGGAGAATTAAGGTAAATGAACAAAAGTGTGTCCATATAACATTTACTTTACGAAGAGATACTTGTTCCCCCATTCGGATTAATAATCAAGTTGTTCCTCAACATTCACATGTGAAATATCTTGGTATACACCTCGATCGATGGCTTACATGGAAACATCACATTGACTATAAGTTAACTCAAATAAAACTAAAATTAACTCAGGTACATTGGCTGATTGGCAGAAATTCAACACTCAGCCTAGACTGCAAACTTTTAATATACAAGTCGCTTTTAAAGCCAATATGGTGTTACGGTATCCAGTTATGGGGCACTGCTTCTGCCTCCAATGTAGAGAGAATTCAACGAAGACAAAACAAAATTTTAAGGTTAATAACATCTGCTCCATGGTACATTAAGAATTCAAATATACATCGTGATTTAAATATGCCACTAGTGATTGAAGAAATTGCAAAATACGCAGGCAAATATCTAACGAAACTCGAGTCACATCCTAATCCGCTTGCTCGTAATATTTTGAACTTTACTGGACACATCCGCTTAAAAAAGAGAGATACGAGGGCTCTAATACTAAACACTCCGAATGAAGTTGCTTGAAATTTTTTATTTTTTTTTTTTTGCTTATCACTACTTATGTATTATTTACAACTATCACTTAGTTAGGTCTGGCATTGGTCGGGCCTATTAATTATATGTTAGATTTAAGATTTGAATACTTATTGTTAGTTCATATATGAAGATACAATAAATAAAAAAACATGCATAAAAAAAAATTATAAAACTCCCCTTTGATTTTAAATGTTTATCAAAAAAATAAAAAAAAAGTTAAACCAAGCAAACTGGATAACAAAAAAAAAACGGTCATCACCAAAGCTGGAGGTGCTGAATCAGTTTCACTTTAAAATGTTTTACATTTTTAAAAGGTTTTGCAATGTACACCCTCCAAAAATTTCTAACGTTGACTATAGAGGCCGCATTAACTTTAAGCAAATTTAAATTAAATTTAGGAAATATTTCTATTATTAGTTACTATTACTTTAGAGTATGTATCTTCAGGAATTCAGCTTTTTCTTAAACGAGAAAATTGTCACAAACTGTTAAGTAAATGCAAATGAAAATTAAAAACACGTATTTTTAATTTCTAATAAAAACAAATTGAAGATATTTCACATCTATACACACCAACATCAGCAACAACAACAACAATAACAACAACAAGAACAAAAGACAAGACATGACGAAAAAAATATGCATTTAAAGATTGAGTTAAACACTTGTTTGTATTTACATACTTACATACATGAAAACATAAAATCAATTTGTAGATATGTATGTATACATATCAAACTTCTTATCAATGCTCAAGTATTTATTAGATCTTAACAATTACACTGACATATCAACATCATGAAATATATTAAGCATAAATTCGCGTCACAGTACTTTAATAATTTTCTATATAGTAGAAAATGTATGTTGAATTACCTCAGAACTAATGAGTTTAATAAATTAATACTGTAAATTAATATTTTTTTCATATTGAAATAAGAAATTTCAATATGACTAAACCTTCGCTAATGTTTCTTATTAATTCAACATGGTTTTTACTGATTTTAAGTTGGTTTTTTTTCTGTGTGTAGAAAAGTCGTCCAGTCAAAGAAGGTGGATGTAGTTAAATAAAGAAAATCTGTAATATAAACAATTTTCTCAAAGGCAGACTTTAACGCAAGACAAATTTAAGCATGAGAAAATATAAAGCAATCGTAAGTATAAAACCATACTAGGATTAGGGAAGTTCAGATATATGACAATATTTTATAGTACCAAATGTCGATATTGAAAACAATTTATTTCTATATACATATAAATACCAGCGCGAGAAACTCATATACACACGCACACACACATACACACACACACATAGCAAAATTCATCTAAGAAAAATCCAAGTAAATTTTAACAACACTCCACCCTCACAAATCAAGACCAGCCTGAAATCCTCACAGATATACATTCACAAATTCCTGTGATAATACATACATACATATATATACAATATATAAAATTAATCTCAACAATAGAACACTCTCACAACATTTGTGAAGAACACCTACAAGCAACAAATATCTGTCTTGAAAACTTTTGTACAAATTTCGTGATATCTTCAATTTACTCCCCTCCCAGATTTTCAATCACTGAGGACCAATATGAGAAATTCTACAAATCTCTTGGCCCTTGTTTCGTAGCAGCTGGCAACTACAATGCTAAGCATACGTTCTGGGGTTCGCGTCTTATCACAACTAGAGGACGAGCGTTGGTCAACACAATTTCAAAAATGGGCTTGGACGTCATTTCGAGTGGGGAGCCCACTTACTGGCCTACTGACATACATAAAATTCCGGATGCTATAGATTTTGACGTCATGAAAAATATTTCTAGGGAATTAATTCACTTTGAAGCTTCCCTAGATCTATCGCCCAATCACTCTCCCACGATCGTTACAATCTGTAGCCCACTGAGAAGTGCTCTACCTCACCCATATGTGAAAATGGTCAGTCGTGTTAATTGGCTGCGATTCAAAAAATATATTAGTAGTCATTGCATTGAAAACATTAAGCTAAAAACTCATGATAATATTAAATCTAATATTGCTAATCTTAACGAAAATTTTAAGCAGGCAGCTGAACATGCCACTTCCTCCCATCCGCAGACTGGGTTTAACAGAATATATTCTACAGATATTGAACATCTCGTATGTGCAAAAAGAAGAGCTAGAAGAGAATGGCAACAGCACAGATCACCCCAAAATAAAATTAGATTAAAAGAGTGCACTAAAAGACTCCAAGAACTGCTTGCATATGAAAAAACTGCATCTCTTAAAAACTATCTGGAAAATTTCGATGTCACACCAGCATCTAATTATTCTTTGTGGTGCGCTGCGAAAAGAATTAAAACACCCGTTGAATTTAAACCACCTCTGCGCACTTATACCGGAGTTTGGGCCAGGAGTGATATTGAAAAAGATAACTTGTTTGCAAAGCATTTAAAATCCGTATTTACCCCAAACACATGTACTGGTGTTGTTGATTTCCCGAGTGTAGTTGCGCTACCCCCTCGACCCTTAAATTTAAAATGTGTGATGTACAAAATCTAATTGCTGAACTCAACCTGAAGAAAGCACCGGGTATTGATGGAATTAGTAACCAAATGGTAGTAATATTGCCTCGTATTGCTTTTAGGATCATGTTATTCATTTTTAATGCCATTTTACGACTAGAGTATTATCCCCACAGCTGGAAGCTTGCCAAAGTTAAACTGCTATCAACAATGTCAAAACTTTTCAAGAAACTGCTCATGTCAAAATTGTCCCCAATTCTAATTGGTAGTGGATGAATCCCAGACCATCAATTTGGGTTTAGAAGTCAGCATAGCACCATTGAACAAACTCATAGATTGGTGCAATTTATAAGAAGAACTTTAGAAGAAAAAATGTATAGTTCTGCCCTGTATATTGACGTTTCTCAGGCATTTGATAAAGTGTGGCATGAAGGCCTTATTTTAAAATTAAAATCATATTTACCTATAAATTTAGTGAATCTATTAGAAAGCCACATAAATATCCGAAAGTTTACGGTTGTGGAAGGAGAATTCATGAGTCCGCCCGAATCTATATCACCCGGTGTACCACAGGGGAGCATACTGGGGCCAGTTTTGTTTTTAATATGCCTTTGAGCAGCAATATCCATACGTCTACGTTTGCCGATGATATAGCCTGCCTTAGTATGCAAAAAAACTCGCACGAGGCTTCCTGATATTTTCAAGAACATATTACACAGTTTGAAATCTGGCTAAACTTATGGAGAATTAAAGTCAATGAACAAAAGTGTGTACATACAACGTTTACCCTAAGAAGAGATACTTGTTCCCCCATTCACATCAACAATCAAAATATTCCTCAACATTCCCAAGTGAAATACCTTGGTATACACCTTGATCGAAGGCTTACATGGAAACATCATATTGACTTTAAGCTACCTCAGATGAAACTTAAGTTATCTCAAATTCATTGGTTGATTGGCAGAAACTCAACACTTAGTCTAGACTGCAAACTTTTAATATACAAGTCGCTTTTAAAGCCAATATGGTGTTACGGTATCCAGTTATTGGGCAATGCTTCAGCTTGCAATGTAGAGAGAATTCAACGAAGGCAAAACAAAATTTTAAGGCTAATAACATCTGCTCCATGGTACATTAAGAATTCAAATTTGCATCGTGATTTAAAAATGCCACTAGTGACTGAAGAAATTGCAAGATACGCAGGCAAATACTTAACAAAACTCGCATCAGATCCTAATCCGCTTGCTCGTAATATTTTGAACTTTACTGGACACATCCGCCTAAAAAAGAGGGACACAAGGGCTATTTTACTCAACACTCTAGATGGGAATGCTTGAAAATACATTAAATTTTCCGTTTTGATTATCACTACTTTGTATTATTTAAACTATCACTAAGTTTTGGCCGACACTGGTTGGGCTAAATAATTATATTTTAGCTTTAAGATTTGATAACTTATTGTTAATTCATATTTGAAAATACAATAAATAAATATATGTATTAAAAAAAACAATATCAAACATTTAGATACCGCGATGTAGTTGGCTTTGTTTGTCATATACCGTCGCTAATGACAGACATTTTAGTTTAACTTTTCGCTGCATGGTTCTTGACAATTTACTGTTTTCGGGCTGAATTTTCTATGATACCAGCACTTTTCATTCGTTTCAGTGCGAATACGGGAATGTTGGTTACGACTTTTAGATGTAGATTTCTTGTGACTGCGTTAGCGTGTAAAATACGTTTTCAAACTTTCAGTTTTCTTTGTTAAGTGATTTATTTGCTGTTGTTTCGTATTAATTTTTGTTGTAGCACTAGGCAATGATAGTTCGTGTATTGACCCGTTGCCGTTAACTTCTGCAATTTTATCGGCCATTGTGGCAATGTTGTCAAATGTGTTTCAATGTTGTTGAAATGATACTTCGCATGTGCCTTGATTCCCGGCTAAATTTTTCATCTCCCTGAGTAGTTGGGCATAAATTACCAAGTGCAATATCTTGTAATAATTTTTTATTCTTTTCTGTTGAGAGACAGCAAATTATTCCAGCATACGTATTTTCAAGACTATGGTTTTGGTGTGGCATGTTTAATATAACGTCGCTTACATGTGACAAAATTGCACCGTCGATTGCAGCTACTACGGTATGATATTTGGTTTTTACTCCAGTTATGCCGGCTGTGGCAAATTGCGATTCAATTTGGGCAAACCAAAGTTCTGGACGAGGGTGCCAGAATGACGGTATTTTCACTGAAATACGTGCCAGCTCCTCATATGTTGGGGGTGCTCATGAAACCTGCGGCAGCTTGAGTCAGTACGCTTTGGTGTTGTGTGTTCTTTGTTTCGTTAATTTTTAATGATTTGTCGGGTACACCATATGTAGGATACTCTAGTACCGATTAATATAAGTTGAATGAAACACAATAAATTCCTATATTAATTAAAAACTAAAATTTAACTTTATTAAACGACTTGTGGTTATTACAAAAGCGAAGCGTTTTCTAGATTAAAATTCGTAATCTCCTGATTGTCCTTTTTTACATATGCAAGGTTGCAAAAATTATACTTTCGCTTTTACTAACAGATATGTATGCTAGGAAACGTACGCCACACCACATATGATTACTTAATTTGCTTAGTAATGCACGACTAATATTTGCATCAATAGTTCTGGATGGAGGCGTCTGCAGCAACTATTGCTTGTATCCAATTTTTTAAATAAATTCTTACAACAAAAATGCAAATGTCTCGGATGGTATTTGTATCCAATTTAATCATATTAAATTATTTTCGAAATAAATATATTTTAAGACAATAAATAGCTCTTTTTGAAGGTAAAGTCCTGAACTGTACCACCAAGAAAAAACTATGCATAGTTGAATAAGTTCTTCATAATCATCACGTGGTTGCTTTAATTTAAGACTTTGAGATGCAAATTTTAAAATTTCACAAGCATTCCCATTTCACTTTCGCATCTTGAACTCCACTCATAAAATTCATTTTGTCAATTTTTGTCAACGTGTATCTAACCCCCTAATTCAGTAAGAAGAATTAGGACGTTTTTGTTTGAAAATACTTCTTGTGTTTGAATTCAGTAAACTATTCACTTCAAAAATAGTTTTTGTCTTTGATAATGAAAAATAAAACTATTATTGCCATGTTTTTAAAACATAAAAATTAAATTAAAGTATTATACAAAAGGTTTAAAAATATGTGAAAAGAAATCATAAAGCAAATACACGAACTTTTTAGTACAGACAATAACTAAATATTGCTTAAGATAATCATATCTGCTGTTTTTTTCCCGTCCATAGACAATACAGCACAACCGTCGAACAGAATTAAGGCATAACTCTATTAAATAAAACTTAACAGGTTGATGATAAATTTGTACTAATAATTTGGGTTTCGTCATGGTCAATTCATTTTAAATATAACTTCTTTCTTAGATTTGTTGTACTTTTTAACACTTTTTATACCAGCTTTTATTCCAAGCACTACTTCTTTAAAATAATACTGCTCTGATTGACAAACTTAAACAATAATAAATTAATGGGGGAAGTCCCTTCTTGCTTTTTTGCTGTGCCACAGGATGACAACTTTTCCTATCTTAAACGCATACGAGTATTAAATAAGAGATAAAAAGCTTTTATCAGAAATGAAAATAATAAAGTTACTTTTATAATCAAATTCTTGTTACAAATCGTACAAATTTAAGTTTATTATAAAAAAGTAATACATCGATGTATGTTAAAAAATATAATACCAGTAACCACAGTTGCTAGAAATGCAGATTTATCTGGATTTTGCAGATTTTTACCCTCCAAAAAGACGAAATCCAGATTTGAAGATTTTTGGCCTAAAAACGCAGATTTTTCAACTCCAAATATGTGAGGCGCAAAATAGAAAGGAAATTAAGGGTAAAACCAGGTTTTGTTCAGGAGAGCCATTTTGGTCTCATTTGAAAGCGACACATCTCATGACATCTTTGTTTTGTGTAGTTTTTTTTACTGTTTTCTACCTAGCGCGCTGTTTCCATGAGTTTGATATAAATTTTGCTCGCGTTTTTTTCGAATCCAGATTTATTTTCTGAAATTGTTAATTGTGAATTTCAATAAATACTCATTTATAATCCTTTTAAATCGTGAATATCACTCTGTTAGTACGAAAATATAACCTTATTATGTTATTCGCGAAAATAATTCAATACAAATAACATTCTCACTTACTGTTTTCGGATGAAATGCTGGACGAATTCGAAGAAGTATATTTACTTTATCGCTTTCCTGTTGACGAGGATGATGACCATCACTTCTCAGAGTTATCGGATAGTGCCTCTGAAGATAATACCAATAATATGTGCCTTGATAAATCTGATCTTGATTTACACGAATAAAAGGTAGTTTCTCGACTGTATGGTCCAAAAATACTTCCGTGTTGTTCAAATCAATGGAATAAAGTGATTCCTAAGAAAATGGCTGTGGATTTTTCGTACTTCTTTCATGAATTTAGATAAGGAATTCTTGATTACTTACTACGAGAAGTGCATTCAACTAAAAAATTTGTGATATTCGCTGATAACTGTGTATCACAAAATAAAACAATGCGACTATACGATATTTACAACACCTTGTCGATACTTCCAGATGTGAGTCAGTTGAATTGAACTTGTTGTTGAGCGGACATACAAAGTTTTCACCTTATCGTTTATTTGGAGTTTTCAAATCAAAATATGCCCAAACTAATGTCGACTGCTTCATGTATGTAGTTGAATGTGTTAGAAAATCATCTCGTAGTGGATTTAATGTTCCTGTACCTATTTGACTTCCAAACTCAAGTGAGCCTGTTGTTGAGTGGAGAATATGGGACGAATACTTTTCCACTAAATTTAAAACTTTAATTGGAATATTGAAGTATCATCACCTTGTATTTATTGCTCAGTCACCAGTGCAATGTAAATTGTTTGCGAATTCAGGTAGCATAAATGAAACCATACATACATCTGATTAACAATACCAGTTCCGATGACAAAGCAATTATAACTCCGTCACCTGGGTTATCGATAAAGCGTCAATGGTACTTGTATAGAGATCCAGGGTTTATGTTTTGACGATTCAAAAAAAGATTCGGTTGCTTCTCTTCCTTGGGTCTCTGGAAATGGAAACGAAGAGGAAGATTTGGTGGAAGTGGACAATCCTCAAGAAGTGGAGGCAGCAGACGTTAAGAAGAAATTGAAAAAAAATAAAGGACCAGTACCGTCAAGTTCTAAGGAATCAATTCGCAAGAACCGTCGATTAAAATGATTTTTCTATTTTACAAATTGTTCATTAGGAAAAAAATAAATAAATAAATGAAAATTAATAAATTTTACCGTTAGAACCCTTTCTATTTGTGCTTAAAATCGCCTGAGAGGGAACACTTTTGGGGCATGGGATCGGTCTCATTTGATGCTCAGATGGTGTCTACATAAAAAAATGTGAAAGTTTATTTTTTACCCTTAGGTATTTTTCTCTATGCGCTGTCATATATAGTGAATTTTTTTAAATTTTTGCTATTACTGTTACTACTTTTTGTTCTTTATATGTGAACGACTGATATTTTAGAGAGTTAAAATTTTTGAACTTAGAAGACGTCATTAAAGAAAAAGAAGAAGTAACTTTGGTAAGTTTCTGGAATAGAATATCTGATATAAAACGACCTTATTCTGATAATTATTTTGCAGTCCTAAGTTAAATTAAAATGATATGTCTTTATCACCTTCATTTGCAAATGTCGAAAGAATTTTGAGTCAAGTGAACTTGAATAAAACAAAACTTCGAAGTCCTTTTGATATTTATGCAAGAAATTAAATCACTTTTTGTATAATTTTTTATATATCCGATTTCTTTTCTCATTCATTTTATATTGTTGGCACATACATACATAAGTATGAAGAATTTTTATTTGTTTGTTGGTTTTATGCATTTCATTTCTCCTAAATAAAGATGGGTTTTCACACAAAAGTTTACTTTGCAAAGTCTAAAGTTTGTAGGAGAGAAG
This sequence comes from Tachina fera, assembly GCA_905220375.1. NCBI lineage: Eukaryota > Metazoa > Arthropoda > Insecta > Diptera > Tachinidae > Tachina > Tachina fera. Next base: position 36,974,031 of record LR999966.1, on the reverse strand, counting down.
AGAAAAGAGATCTCTTTCTATATTCTTTTTTCTTTAACAAACTCAAGACTTTTCAAAATAAACTTTACGTGTGAAAAACCCGTCAACTTATCAGTACACTTCAACCAATGTCGCAAAATCGCAGATGTTATCTTGTTAAACGTTTTGTATATCAAAATGGTTTTTGTGAATATTACCTTTTATGTTTGTGTACGTAATTCTTAATAACACGTTGGTAGTCGTTCTATAAACATATGAAGTTTTTTGACTTATTTCAAACATTTTTTGGTTGAAGTCTGCTGATGAGTTTCTTAAGCAGAAACGAAATGCACATTCTTCGAACATTAAAGGCTTCTATTCATAAAAAAATGTGATTGAAAATTATTAAAATTTTTTTTTTAATTTAAATAAAATACAATTTAAGCCGAGTTAAAATTTTATGAATATGGGTAATGAAAAACTATTTATATTACACATGTACATCCATACTTATGTAAATTTTTTTTAATAATATATAAAAAGTTGTTCTAAAAATAGTTTTGAAGATTTTTTGAAGATTTTAAAAATAAAATGCAGATTTTGAAGATTTTTTAGTAAAAAGTTGTTAAATTTTGCAGATTTTAGACTAAAAAATTCTTTTAACACTGCTGGGAACATAAAAAAACTAATATTTCTGTTAATGTTACCAGCAGAGGTCATATTGGGGGGCAATGACGTCTTTCATCTTCGATATTTTTCGCTGTGTGGGATTGCTTTCCATATAAAAACATAATGGGAACGGCGTTGCACACATTTTGAAAATGATATCACCAAATCATAACACAAAAAATGCCAGATGTGTACTCGGCATAAGATTTAATTTACAAGAAACTATCATATATATTTATTTTGCTTGCTTTCGTTTTAGGTATTTTCAAAACGGATAGAGGCAATAGCAACTAACTTAAATGTCTTAAATGAAAAAAGAGATTGCAAAATACAGGTGGCCAAATGGAATACATAAACAACCGTATGTAGTCAGAATACTATATAACAGGAAATATAACTTATATTCATTAATGTATAGGTGTATGTGTGAAAAGGCAAAGTTGAAAACTTTAACAGATATTAAGCAAGGCAAATTTTAAAAGTAAATATTCATCAAAACAGAGACGACACCATTTTCCCATAAGCAATAAGAATTTAAGTCAAATAAAAATTAATGAAAAGGAAAAGTCTCTTGTTGAATTTGTGAAGGTAATAATTTCACCCTACACCCAGAAAAAAAAAAGCTTCAAATCAATAAAACCACATTGAACTAGCAAGAAACATTGAAGAAAGCCTAGTCATGTAGAAATTTTTTATTTTAATATGGAAAAATATTAATTTACAGTATTAATTTTATTTATTTTAAAGTATCTCAATGTATGTAAATTTTCTATTATATTGAAAATTATTAAATTAATGTGACGCGTTCTTATTTCTAAGTTGCAGCTTTTCCCTGAGTGTAGTTTTCAAGTTGCTATTATTGTAAGTGTATAATAACGTGTGCATATATAAATTATTAAGGTGGATTCATCCATTGTTTCCGAATAATATTTTTGTTTAGACAAACATTTTCTTACTAAGAGTTTTCTGCAGCACGATTCGTCAATTTCGAACATTTTGTCTGGAAAATCAAACCTACCATATGAATTATGTGTGTAACAGATGCGTATTAAGTGGCAGCACAGTGGCAAATGATTACAATTTGCTGTGTCACACACATCTTTTTAATTGTTTAAGGCAATTCTTTCGTTCAACTCCATGTGCGTATATTTTACTTTTATATTTTCATTTATTTCTATTCTAATAAATACAAGTAAACTCTGAGCTTTTATTATTCATATAACAGTTAAACTTTGGGTAAAAAATCAAATTAGTTGGCAGCTCAGTTCGAGTTTTTCTGTACAAAATATAAAATTAAACCAATTCAAGCTGGGAGTTGTTCAAATAAAATATTTTCTCGCTCTTAAGATGAGAGACATAAACAAATTTTGTCCGGACAAAAATTTTGTTTGGAAGCAGTGGGTGAATCCAGGTTTAGGCATACATAAATTAGTGATGGTCACAAGTAGAAAGGCCCTAACTCGAATTTCAGTAAATTTAGTTTTTCAGTGGTTCCAATACATATCACGCAAAAACACCTCGGTACGGTACACACTACGGTATATATACTTTTTTGTCTAATTTCAACCAATAACTTAAAACAAATAAACGCGGTTTTGTGCGAAATACCCTTATATATTACATTGGAGATTTTAAAATTGTTGTCTTAAATTCCTCTTTTGTAACGATCAAGTATTATTTGTTAAAAAAATATTAAATTGTTAGGAGAAAGAAAACATGAGTGAGTAAAAGTACGCCTGTAATTGTTAATTAAACCACCGTCCTGTTATACAAATAAGAAAATTATTGAAATCATAGTCTGGCTCATAGTTTGCCCTTAAAATTTAGAAAATATAACAAAAACATAACAAGTGAGTCTATCCTCTTAATAAACTTAACGAACAGAAACTCAACAATTGTCTTCTGCATTGAAAATTTAACATATGCATCCAACATAATACCAGTATTGCAACAGTATCACTCTTCCCAGCTATAGCAAAATACTCCAAAGAATTTGTAGCTATTGGGGCAACACAGCCAATAAAACTAAAAACAATAGCATATTGCTAACGTCATCAAAATTATTAACATCAACATGACACATCGGCTGTTTAATTTATTGACACTACTTATGTATGCGGGTAAGTAAAATTTGTAATTAATTTTTTTTCTAATTTTTCTTGCTACATTTTCTTTTGAAGGGAAATAAAGAGACAGTGTCTAGGACATGCATGTTTTTATTATAAAACCAGTGTTAAAAAACCTTCAGTCGAAATAGAAAATGTCGTAAAATTGTGCTATTTCTGTAACTTTTCATTTTTTGCGTGCCCAATCGCAAATTTTTGCTCATAGTTCTAGACCGAAAATTCAAAGAGTCACAATCGAAGTTGACACAATAAACGAATAGATACTAAACTCCTGCGCAAATAGATTTCTAATTAAGAAGTATATATGCATAATATTTTTTTTAATACATTAGTTTATTTATTGTATTTTCAAATATGAACTAACAATAAGTATTCAAATCTTAAATCTAAAATATAATTATTAGGACCAACCACTGTCGGACATAAGCTTGTTAATAGTTATAAATAATACATAAGTAGTGATAATCCAAAAAAGAAAAAAATTTATAAAAAAGTATAAAAAAAGTATTTTCAAGAAATCCCATCTAGAGTGTTGAGTAATAGAGCCCTTGTGTCCCTCTTTTTTAAGCGGATGTGTCCAGTAAAGTTCAAAATATTACGAGCAAGCGGATTATGATGTGACTCGAGTTTTGTTAAATATTTGCCTGCGTATTTTGCAATTTCTTCAATCACTAGCGGCATATTTAAATCACGATGTATATTTGAATTTTTGATGTCCCATGGAGCCTATGTTATCAAACGTAAAATTTTGTTTTGCCTTCGTTGGATTCTCTCGACATTAAAAGCTGAAGCAGTTCCACATAACTGAGTTCCATAGCACCATATTGGCTTCAAAAGCGACTTGTATAGTAAAAGTTTGCAGTCTAGCCTGATTGTTGAATTTCTGCCAGTCAACCAATGTATTAGAAATAAATTAGCTCTTCTTTTTTACATACGAGATGTTCAATATCTGTAGAATATATTCTATTAAACCCAGTCTGCGGATGGGTTGGCATGTTCAGCAGCCTCCTTAATATTTTCGTTAAGATTGGCAATGTGAGATTCACATTGTCATGAGTTCTTAGCTTAATGTTTTCCGTACAATGGCTACTAAAATATTTTTCGAATCGCAGCCAATTAACACTACTGATCATTTTCAAATATGAGTTAGGTAGAGCACTTCTCAAGCTTCAACGTAAATTAATTCCCCACAAATATTTTTCAGGATGCCAAAATCTAGACCATCCGGAATTTAATGTATATCAGTATGACAATTTAGAAATTGTTTTGAACAACGCTCGACCTCTGGGTGTAATAAGACGCGAACTTCAGAAAGTATTTATTATTATAGTTGCCAGCTGCTACAAACCAAGGGTCGAGAGATTTGTAGAAATTCTTGTATTGAGCCTTAGTAATTTCGAATCTAGCAAGAAAGTAAATTGAGTATATGTCAAAACTTGTACAAAAATTTTCGACACAAATATTCGTTGCTTGTAAATATTCTTCCCAAATCTTGCCAAGAATATAATGCTTGAGTCTTGACTTTATTAAATTTGCTCATCTTTCTCTTGGGTCCTTTAAATCATATAAAATGTAGCAATTATTTTAAATAGACTTTTTGAAGTCAAATGAGTCTCAGAAACCAACATTATATTAATATTTTTTTCCGTGAGGAAGTGCTCAAATTAATTTTTATGTTTGCGAATGCCGTTTGCGTTCTAGAAACATATTTTTAATGTTAATTAATGCTTGAGGTAGTGTATTCTGCATTTTCAGCATTTCTTGCATCATGCAAATATGACTATTTGTTGTAAAATTATTTATAGTCAGCACCAGATTCTCAATAGTAGCTTTAAGTCGACTTAAGTTAAAGCTTGAGTTTTTGAGTCATTGAATAATTTTGAGGTAGAATATTTTGTGTGGGAATATAACAAGTCTAAGCTGCACCGGCATACGATACACATGAAGTGACAGGTTGGATCATTTCTGCAAAAGTTGAGGAGTAAGTGTTTGCTGTTTGTGCTTGAGCTAATTCAGCTCTTGGCCCCATAGTCTGTTTAATGAAATAATATACAGGATATCCTCTGTAGTTAGCAGTGTGATTACTTCCACAATTACTAAATTTTTTTCTGCTAGATCTGTAGGTTTAGTACAATCATCAGCACCGTGCAATTCACTGCAGATAACACAAACTGAAGGAAAATTGCAGTAAGGTTTTTGGTGTTCATATTCTTGTCAATTATGAAACTGTACGGTCCCAAAACGCTTGTATGGTTCTTCAACTCGTATTTTTCGTTATAAGATCTATTTTAAATTATAAATTGGATCAGTATCATTTTTTTCAATTTTATGTCCTTTGGCTCAAGTTCGAGTGCAAATAAGGGATGAGGAATCTTCTCCCTATTTGTTATGTTCGATAAATTTTTTACCTTAAATCCCTGAAGGACGAGTGCATCTTTTTTGGGAGCAACGTATGAACTTATTCCCTTCAATATGATCTGTAGGCCTTTAGCATTCTTGAGCTGATATGTTTAGAAACTTTTTTACTTTTTTCAAATTCAGAAATCATTTGGCGAAAATTTTTGTCTTCATAAGTTTGAATTTTAGTTTAATCAATATTACCACGTTTTATTAGAAAGATGTAAAATTTATTCTTAGCAATGACCGATATTAATTTTTTAATAGGAGCGTTTGAATTTTTTCTCTCAAATAGCTTTTTGGCGGCTTGGATGTTTTGTTGGTGAATACATCGGGTCCATTGTTGTCATCTTGCAATATCTGAAAACGGTTTTGATGGTTAGTAGAGGATGCGCTGTTATCCCTAGATATTTTTGGAGCAGATGAAATTCTCGAAGACTTTGGGCTTCGCCCGCGGTTTACCACAGTTATATATCTGTCCATTCCGACTTGGACCTTGGGTCTTGGGCTGCTCTTAAGCTCAGTCAAACTGGGTTAAGTGATAACTATGAGTCCGAAGCGGATGATATTGCTGAGTTAAATGTAAAAGTACTACGCAACGGTAATGTTAAGGTTAGTTGGCATTGGACAAAGCGAAATGTGTAATATAGCAAAGCATTATCATTTACTCGAGGTATAAGGCCCAACTACTTGATGCATATGTTAGCTTAAGCCAACTTAAGTAATTGTCCGGTTACATATAAAACGTATTGGGGAAACTATAATGTACTTTAAGTGTTTTCACACTGGTTTTGTGTTTGTTAGAACCAACTTCAAACCATTTTTTACTTAGTTTTAAGTTGGTTTTTGTTATGGTACGGGTCTTGTTTGATGTGCGGGATGAGCTGGCATGATGTGACTTTATGTTAATGTATGTATATAATTAGCTGCTTCAATTTGTCGAGGGTTCAAAATTTTCACGTTTAGTCTATCCCATATTCCAGAAATAACAAGAAAATAAAGAACCCACTATAACGCTTGCTTAAGCATATACCATAGCAATTTAATTGGGGACGAATGCAATTCAGGTGAAATCATTAGTAAGCAGTAGAAATTCTGCGTCTGCTGTGTACCTTACCCTACTCATACCTTCAAAGATGTTAGTGACGATCCAGTGTACAAACAGAACAACTTAGCTTTAAATAGTTTCGAACTAAGTATTCGATTACACTGTGTGCCAAATTTTAATGAAATCGAAATACCTGGGACGTGTTACAATCTGTATCTGAAAATTTCCAAACATCAACAAAATCTTGAGTTTTGGGGGGAAAAAGTCGGTTTTTCGTTCCCGTAGGCACTTATCAACCTCTAACTAAGTTAGACGGCGCTAATAAACGCCACTGGCTCTATTTGTATTGAGGCAGATGTATAGCTAGAAAGCAGATGAATGTTTTCTAGGTATCAATAAAGAAATTGCTATTTTCTTTAGAGCTCAACGAGGAACTCTTTGACAGAAGTCTATTGATTGATTTCTCATTCAAATAATTACAAATTATATGCTAATTATTTAAGTGATTTTCTAAAACACACTCAATATCTTATTTCTATTTTATACATATGTAAATATTTGGGTATAATTAAGTATATTTACATTTATAATTATTATGGGAAAATAAAATGTTATTTGATATACTGTTCTGTTCTCGTTGTACATTCATAGTGAACAGTCGATTTAGCAGAGTTTTTATTTCATACTAAACAAAAAAAAAATCGTACGAAAAAATATTCGGAATACATATTGTTATTGTTAGCTTTATTTGCATTGCTAATATTTTTACATAGTCATAATTAACAAAAACAAAAAAACCGTAATCAAAAAAAAAAAAAACAAACAAACAAAGGTGCCCTTGAGGAATACTCTATAATAACTGTGAAGTGAGTTCTAATGGCAGAAATGCCTATTTTACTGTGAGTTCTAAAGTTCTTAATGAAAATAATAAAAATAAAAAATCTGATGATAGACTTAGTGAGAGCTCTGAAGCTCTTAATGATAACAAAAGAAATAAGAAATCTGATAGTAGATTTTTTTTAACGGCGAATCCAATTTTTCGTCAGCGATCAACTTCGCTTTGTCCAATGCCAACTAGTGACTCGTTAACATTACCGTTGCCTAGTACTTCTACATTTAACTCAGCGATATCATCCGCTTCGGGCTCGTGGTCATCACTTAACCAAGTTTTTACTGAAGTTAAGAGCAGCCCAAAACCAGAGGTCCAAGTGGGAATGGACAGATATATAACAGTGGTAAAGCGCGGACGAAGCCCAAAGTCTTCGAAAATTTCATCTGCTCCAAAAATGTCTAGGGATAACAGCGCATCCTCTATTAACCGTCAAAATCGTTTTCAAATATTACAAGTTGACAACAACGAACCCGATGTATCTACGAACAAAACATCCAAGCCGCCTCCAATCTATTTGAGAGAAAAAAATTCAAACGCTCTTATAAAAAATTTAATTTCAGTCATTGGTGAGAATAAATTTCACATTGTTCCAATAAAACGTGGTAACATCGATGAACCCAAAATTCAAATTTATGAAGAATAACATTTTCGCAAACTGATTACTGAATTTGAAAAAAGTAAGAAAAGTTTCTACACATATCAGCTTAAAAGTGCTAAAGGCCTGCAGATCGTATTGAAGGTCATCGATTCCTATGTTGTTTCCGAAGAAATAAAAGATGCACTCGTTCTCCAGGGATTTAAGATAAAAAATTTATCTAACATAATAAATAGGGAGAAGATTCCTCAACCTCTATTTCGCGTCGAACTTGAGCCAAACGATATAAAATTGAAAAAAAGCGAGACTCATCCAATTTACAATTTAAAATATCTCTTATCCTGAAAAATAACAGTTGAAGAACCACACAAGCGTTCTGGACCCGTACAGTGCCATAATTGTCAAGAATATGGTCACACAAAAAGTTACTGCAAGTTACCTTCAGTTTGTGTTATCTGCGGTGAATTGCACGGTACTGCTGGTTGTACTAAGCCTAAAGATCTAGCAGAAAAAAATGTAGTAATTGGGGAGGTTATCACACCGCTAACTACAGAGGATGTCCTGTCTATTCTTTTGTTAAACAGACTATGGGGCAAAAACCTAAATTAGCTCCAGCACAAACAGCAAACGCTTACTCCGCCACTTTTGCTCAAATGAGCCAACCTGTCACTTCACGTGTATTGTATGCCGATGCAGCTAAGACTAGTTCTATTCCCACACAAAATAGTCCGCCTCAAAATAATTCAACGAATGCAAACTCAAGCTTTAATTTTAGTCGCCTTGAAGCTACTATTGAGAATCTAGTGCTGACTATAAATAATTTTACAACAAATATGACTAGCATGATGCAAGAAATGCTACGAATGCAGTCTACACTGCTTCAAGCATTAGTTAACAAGCCATGAACACGTTAAAGATAAGTTTCTGGAACGCAAACGGCATTCGCCAACATAAAAATGATCTTGAGCACTTCCTCACGGAAAAAATATTGATATAATGTTGGTTTCTGAGACTCATTTGACTTCAAGAAGTCTATTCAAAATTAATGGCTACATTTTATATGATTCAAAGGCCCTAAGAGGAGGAGCTTGCTTGGGATCAGCAACTTTAATAAAGTCAAGACTCAAGCATTATATTCTTGACAACATTTGTGAAGAACATCTACAAGCAACGAATATTTGTATCAAAAATTTTTGTACAAATTTTGTCATATCATCAATTTACTCCCCTCCTAGATTCGCAATTACTGAGGATCAATACGAGGATTTCTACAAATCTCTTGGCCCTTGTTTCGTAGCAGCTGAAGACTATAATGCAAAACATACTTTCTGGGGTTCGCGTCTTATCACAACTAGAGGACGAGCGTTGTTCAACACAATTTCAAAAATAGGCTTGGACGTCATTTCGAGTGTAAGCCTACTTACTGGCCTACTGACATACATAAAATTTCGGATATTATAGATTTTGGCGTCATGAAAAATATTTCTAGGGAATTAATTCACGTTGAAGCTTCCCTAGATCTATCGTCCGATCACTCTCCCACGATCGTTACAATCTGTAGCCCTCTGAGAAGTGCTCTACGTCACCCATATGTGAAAATGGGAAGTCGTGTTAATTGGCTGCAATTCAAAAAATATCTTAGTAGTCATTGCACTGAAAACATTAAGCTAAGAACTCATGACGATATTGAATCTAATATTGCTAATCTTAACGAAAATATTAAGCAGGCAGCTGAACATGCCACTTCCTCCCATCCGCAGACTGGGTTTAACAGAATATATTCTACAGATATTGAACATCTCGTATGTGCAAAAAGAAGAGCTAGAAGAGAATGGCAACAGCACAGATCACCCCAAAATAAAATTAGATTAAAAGAGTGCACTAAAAGACTCCAAAAACTGCTTGCATATGAAAAAACTGCATTTCTTAAAAACTATCTGGAAAATCTCGATGTCACACCAGCATCTAATTATTCTTTGTGGCGCGCTGCGAAAAGAATTAAAACACCCGTTGAGTTTAAACCACCTCTGCGCACTTCTACCGGAGTTTGGGCCAGGAGTGATATTGAAAAAGGTACCTTGTTTGCAAAGCATTTAAAATCCGTATTTACCCCAAACACATGTACTGGTGTTGTTGATTTCCCGAGTGTAGTTACGCTACCCCCTCGATCCATAAAATTTAAAATGGGTGATGTACAAAATCTAATTGCTGAACTCAATCCGAAGAAAGCACCGGGTATTGATGGAATTAGTAACCAAATGCTAATAAAATTGCCTCGTATTGCATTTAGAATAATGTTATTCATTTTTAATGCCATTTTACGACTAGAGTATTATCCCCACAGCTAGAAGCTTGCCAAAGTTAACCTGCTATCAACAATGTCAAAACTTTTAAAAAAACTGCTCATGTCAAAATTGTCCCCAAATCTAATTGGTAGTGGGTGCATCCCAGACCATCAGTTTGGTTTTAGAAGTCAGAAGTCATAGCACCATTGAACAAACGCATAGATTGGTTTAATGTATAAGAAGAACATTTGAAGAAAAGAAGTACTGCTCTGCACTGTTTATTGACGTTTCGCAGGCATTTGATAAAGTGTGGCATGAAGGCCAAATTTTAAAATTAAAATCATATCCACCAATAAATTTGGTGAATTTATTAGAAAGTTACATTACTACCCGGAAGTTCACGGTTGTGGAAGGAGAATTCATAAGTGTTCCCGAATCTATATCATCCGGTGTGCCACAGGGGAGCATACTGGGGCAAGTTTTGTATTTGATTTATACTAGTGATATGCCTTTGAGCAGTAATATGCATACATCTACGTTTGCCGATGATACAGCCAGCTTAAGTATGCACGAAAATCCTCATGAGGCTTCCCGATATCTACAATACACAACTGGAACTATGGTTAAAGTTATGGAGAATTAAGGTAAACGAGCAAAAGTGTGTTCAGGTAACATTTACCCTGCGAAGAGATACTTGTTCCCCAATTGGAATCAACAATCAAGTTGTTCCTCAGCATTCACATGTAAAATACCTTGGTATACACCTTGATCGACGACTTACATGGAAAGACCATATTGACTCAAAGCTAATACAAATGAAACTTAAACTAACTCAGATATATTGGCTGATTGGTAGAAATTCAACACTCAGCCTAGACTGCAAACTTTCATTATACAAGTCGCTTTTGAAGCCAATATGGTGCTACGAAATTCACTTATGGGGCACTGCTTCAGCTTCTAACGTCGAGAGAATCCAACGAAGGCAACAAAAAATTTTACGGTTAATAATATCGGTCCCACGGCACATCAAAAATTTTAATATCTATCGTGATTTAAATATGCCGCTAGTGATTGAAGAAATTGCAAAATACGCAGGCAAATACTTAACAAAACTCGAGTCACATCCAAATCCGCTTGCTCGTAACATCTTGAATTTTACTGGCCGCATCCGCTTGAAAAAGAAGGACACAAGGGATCTTATACTCTACACTCCAAATGGAATTGCTTGAAAATATTTTTTTCTCTTTTTTTTTTTTTGATTATCACTACTTATGTGTTATTTATAACTACATATCACTAAGTTTATGTCCGACAGTGGTCGGGCCTAAGACTCATATTTTAGATTTAAGGTTTGAGTACTTATTGTTAGTCCTTAATTGAAGATACAATAAATAAATAAATGTATTAAAGAAAAAAATAAAAAAATTTGATATACGTAATGCTTACCCAACACATGCATTTCACTGGAATTTCTCAGTATCAATACGCTGACCAGCAGCACACAACAAAGTGCTGCGTGTACGATACCTTCAATTGCTATTGTCTGCAGATCCATAAAACAATGAATACATTCACTGATTTATTTTTTAAAGAATAGAGTCATTGTTTACTATACCTCAATTTTCCTCAAGAATGTTCATATAACGTGAGTTTTATGGAAATTCTTTAACAAATTGTTTTTTATGTAAAAAGTTTTATGTTTTGTAGCATTTTAAATTATAAAGAAATATTTATTATATACTAGCTACACCCGGTGTGCTTCGCTACCCCCACCGTTTTTTTCGATTTCACTTATAACTATTTCTAAGTATTGGAGAGGCAGAAATTAGATACATTAAGAACATAGGCTATACCTTATTTTATACCTATACTTTAAATTTCATGAAAATCGTTTTCAAAGTTTCGAAGAAGCAAGACTAATCCCTTTCCCTTACTTATGAGAAATTACATACAGTAGGTCACCAAAATTGTGTTGATACTCAGAAATTGTTCTCTGTATTCCTCCTGGTCCTAGTTAAGAAAATGTCTATGGTCATTTTGTGATTTTTTAGACGCAGATCTATCTATAAATTACATTAAAATTGGTTTGATTGTTTCCGAGAGGCAGAAATTTCCTCCGTCACCCTCCTAATTTTTTAAAATTAATTATATCTACAATTGTTCGGTTAGCTATGAGGGATTGTTGGGTTATGATGCATTAGAAATTTTAAATGCACAAGTTGATGTTGGCGGAAATGCAATGGTGTTGAATGGTTTTGAAAATTTAATAGGGAATGTCACGATTAGTGAGAGTGACTATGATTCAGGAAGCAAAAATTGAATATCAGTTTCGCATGGATCACCTTAATTGCGAGTTAGTTAGTTAAAATGTTACTTAAATACAATTTACTCACGAAACCAAACATTGTATTAAAACTGTACATGAGGAGCTCATATAAAGCAAGTCATATAGATATCCTGGGGTCCATAGAGAGGATGTGGATCACCAGATAAGGGAGATGTTGAGGCAGAATGTTAGCTGCCACAGTACTCCTTCCTATTCCTTCCCAATATGTGTAGTGCCCAAGAAACCCAATGCCTCAGGGAGGGATAAATGGTGGATTGTGATGGATTATCGTAAATTAAATAAAATCACCATATCTGACAGACATACTATTCCAAATATAGAAGTAATTTTTGATACTTTGGGAAGGTGCTCTACTTCTCAACGATTGATCTGGTTGAGGGTTTTCATCATATTGAAATGGACCCCATGGAAAAAAGCATTCTCTTCCACAAACAGTAATTTTGAATTCAACGTCCCGTCATCATTTCAAAGGTTGATGAAAAAGATACTGGGAGAGCTTGTAGGAAAGCACTGACTGGTCTATCTTGATGACATTATAGGAAAATTTTAAAATTCAGACAATATTAAATATTCAATACCAAGGACTAAAAAGAAAATAAGACAATTTTTGGGGTTGGCTGGGCTTTACAGGAAGTTTATTAGGGACTATGCTCAAATCACGAACCTTTTGACATCCTGTCTAAAAAAATAAAATAAGATAGACTATTATAATAGAGTATATATTAATGCAGTTGAAACAATAAAGATTATGATTACCAGCGAACTAATGGCGCTGTCTTGAGCCAACAGGATAAGAAAATATGATTTGCAAGTAGAATGCTCAATGAACATGAGCTTAATTATTCGACTATTGAGCGCGTGCTTTTGGCTGTGATGTGGGCAAACAAATACTTTTGGCCATACGTATTTGGCAGGAAACTTTTAGTTAATAGTGACCACAAGCCCCTTCAGTGGCTACATAATCTCAAGGAACCAAATACCAAACTCCAAAGATGGAAATTTTGATTTTAAAATAAAGCATATCTAGGGAATTAAAATCACGTGGCCGACGCCCTTTCTAGAATAAAACTTGACGAATGCAATATCATTGAAAATATTAACTCTTATAAGATCACCATTCACTCAGCGGAGGAGGAAAATGCTAATTATATTCCCATCTCTGATAGAAAATTAAATACATTTAGAAATCAGTTAAGGCTTTTAAGCAATGATACTGAAGGGATTATTAAACAAAAATTATTTTCAAATACTGTTACTACTATATAGTACGTGGACTTGAGTCGCCATGATATTAAGAATATTATTAAAGAGCATTTGTTGGGAAAAAAAATCGGCAAGCGGATTAGGATGTGACTCGAGTTTTGTTAAGTATTTGCCTGCGTATCTTGCAATTTCTTCAGTCACTAGTGGCATTTTTAAATCACGATGCAAATTTGAATTCGTAATGTACCATGGAGCAGATGTTATTAGCCTTAAAATTTTGTTTTGTCTTCGTTGAATTCTCTCTACATTGCAAGCTGAAGCAGTGCCCCATAACTGGATACCGTAACACCATATTGGCTGTAAAAGCGACTTGTATATTAAAAGTTTGCAGTCCAGACTAAGTGTTGAATTTCTACCAATCAACCAATGAATTTGAGATAACTTAAGTTTCATCTGAGTTAGCTTAAAGTCAATATTATGTTTCCATGTAAGCCTTCGATCAAGGTGTATACCAAGGTATTTCACATGGGAATGTTGGAGAATATTTTGATTGTTGATTCGAATGGCAGGACAAGTATCTCTTCTTAGGGTAAACGTTATATGGACACACTTTTGTTCATTGACTTTAATTCTCCATAAGTTCAACCAGATTTCAAACTGTGTAATATGTTCTTGAAGATATCGGGAAGCCTCGTGCGGGTTTTTGTGCATACTAAGGCAGGCTGTATCATCGGCAAACGTAGATGTATGGATATTGCTGCTCAAAGGCACATCACAAGTATAAATCAAATACAAAACTGGGCCCAGTATGCTCCCCTGTGGCACACCGGATGATATAGATTCGGGCAGACTCATGAATTCCCCTTCCACAACCGTAAACTTTCGGATATTTATGTAGCTTTCTAATAGATTCAGAAAATTTATTGGTAAATATGATTTTAATTTTTAAATAAGGCCTTCATGCCACACTTTATCAAATGCCTAAGAAACGTCAATAAACAGGGCAGAACAATACATTTTTTTTTCATAAGTTCTTCTTATAGATTGCACGAATCTATGCGTTTATTCAATGGTGCTATGCTGACTTCTAAAACCAAATTGATGGTCTGGGATGAATCCACTACCTCTTAGAATAGGGGACAATTTTTTCATGAGCAGTTTTTCGAAAAGTTTTGACATTGTTGATAGCAGACTTAGTGGCCTGTATGACTCAGCCTTGGTAAGGTCTTTGCCCGGCTTTGGAATCATTTTGACCTTCGCAAGCTTACAGCTTTTTGGATAATTCTCCAGTCGTAAAATGGCGTTAAAAATAAATAACAGGATTGTAATTGCAATATGGGGCAAATTTATCAGCATATTGTTACTTATTCCAGCAATACCTGGAGCTTTCTTTGCGTTGAGTTCAGCAATTAGTTTCTGAACATAACGTGTCTTAGATTTTATGGGTCGAGGGGGTAGCGTAACTACACTCGGTAAATCAACAACACCAGAACATGTGTTTGGGGTAAATACGGATTTTAAATGCTCAACAAATATGTTACCTTTTTCAGTATCGCTTCTTGCCCAACCTCCGGTAGAAGTGCGCAGAGGTGGTCTATATTAAATGGGTGTTTTAAGCTTCCTAGCAGCTTGCCACAAGGAGTAATTAGATGCAGGTGTGGCATCAAGATTTTCCAGATAATTTTTAAGACATACAGTTCTTTCATATGCCAGCAGCTCTTGGAGTCGTCTAGTGCACTCTTTAAATCTAATTTTATTTTGGGGTGATCTGTGCTGTTGCCATTCCCTTCTAGCTGTCCTTTTTTTCACGTAAAAGACGTTCAATGTCTGTAGAATAAATTCTATTAAACCCAGTCTGCAGATGGGAAGTAGTGGCATGTTCAGCAGCTTGTTTAATATTTCCGTTAAGATTTTCAATGTTAGATTCAATATCACCTTGCGTTCTTAGGTTAATATTTTCCGTACAATGGCTACTGAGGTATTTTTTGAACCCCAGCCAATTAATACGGTTGATCATCTTTACATATGGGACAGGGAAGTCACTTCTTAGTGGGCTACATATTGTAAAACTCGTGGGAGAGTTATCGGAGGAGAGATCTACAGAAGCTTCAACATGAATTAATTCCCTAGTGATATTTTTCATGACTCCAAAATCTTTAACATCCGGAATTTTTTGTATGTCCGTAGGCCAGTAAGTGGGCTCCCCACTTGAAATGACGTCCAAGCCCATTTTTGAAATTGTGTTGAACAATGCCCGACCTCTAGGTGTAATAAGACGCGAACCCCATAACGTATGTTTTGCATTGTAGTCCCCAGCTGCTACAAAACAAGGGCCAAGAGATTTGTAGAATTCCTCGAATTGATCCTCAGTAATAACGAATCTGGGAGTGGAGTAAATTGATGATATCACGAAATTTGTAACAAAATTTTCGACACAAATATTTGTTGCTTGTAGATGTTCTTCACAAATGTTATCAAGGATATAGTGTTTGAGTCTTGACTTACTTAGAATTGCTGACCCACCGCATGCTCTCCCCCTCGGGTCTTTTGAATCATATAGAGTGTAGTCATTTATTTTAAATAAGCTCTTTGAAGTCAAATGAGTCTCAGAGACCAACATTATATCAATATTTTGTTCCATGAGGAAGTGCTCAAGTTCATTTTTATGCTGGCGAATGCCGTTTGCGTTCCAGAAACATATTTTTAACATGTTCATGGTTTGTTAACTAATGCTTGAAGCAGTGTATTCTGCATTCGCAGCTTTTCTTGCATCATGTTAGTCATATTTGTTGTAAAGTTGTTTATAGTTAGCAACAGATTCTCAATAGTAGCTTCAAGGCAACTAAAGTTAAAGCCTGAGTTTGTATTCGCTGAATTATTTTGCGGTGAAACATTTTGTGAGGGACTAAAACTACCCCTAGCAGCATCGGCATACGATACACGTGAAGTAAATGTTTGACTCACTTGAGCAAAAGAGGCGGAGTACGCGTTTAATGGTTGGGTTCGAGCTAATTTAGGTTTTTGACTCATGGTCTGTTTACCAAAGAATATACAGGGCATCTTTTATAGTTAGCGGTGTGATTACCTCCACAATTACTAATTTTTTTTCTGCTTGTTCTTTTGGCGTAGTGCAGCTAGCAGTACCATGCAATTCACCGCAGATAACACAAACTGTAGGTAAATTTCAGTAAGTTTTTGTATGGCCATATTCTTGGCAATTATGATACTGTACAGGACCTGAACGCTTACGTGGCTCTTCAACTGTGATTTTTCGGTGTAACAGAAACTTTACGCTATAAATTGGATGGGTTTAATTTTTTTTCAATTGTCATTCGGCTCCAGTTCAATGCGAAATAGGGGTTGGGCGACCTTTTCTCTGTTAATTATATTAGTAAAATTTTTTACCTTAATTTCTTGGTCTAGAAGTGCACATTTTACTTCTTCGGGCTCAACATATGAATCTATGCCCTTTAATACTATCTGTAGGCCTTTAGCACTCTTAAGTTGGTATGTGTAAAAGTTTGTTTTATTTTTTTCAAAATCATTTACAATTTTTCGGAAATTGTTTTCATCATATATTTGGATTTTAGTTTCATCAATATTACCTCGTTTAATTGGAATTACGTGAAAAGTATTTTCTCCAATGGTCGACAGTAGTTTTGTTAGAAGCGCGTTAGAATTTTTTTCCCTCACATATATAGGTGGTGGCTTAGAAGACTTCTGAGATGATGAAGCGGTCTTGTCGTTATCGTATTACAATAATAAAAAACGATTTTGGCGATTCGTGGATGATGCGCTGTTATCCCTACACATCTTTGGAACATATGAAATTTTAGAGGAATTCGGGCTTCGCCCACGCTTTATCACGGTTATATATCATTCCATTCCGACTTGTACCTTTGATTTTGAGCTACTGTTATCTGTAGTGATAACTTTGTTAGGTGATGAACAGCCCTAAGCGAATGATTTCAATGGTTTAAGTGACCAAGTACTAGGCAACTGTAGTGTTAAAGAATCAATAGTAGGCATTGGACAAAGCGAAGTTGATCGCTGTCGAAAAAGTGGATTTGTTGTTAGAAAAAGTCTATCAACAGATTTTTTATTTTTATTAAGAGCTTCCGAACTCACAGTAAGTCTATCATCAGGTTTTCTATTTTTATTGTTTGCATCAGAACTTACAGTAAAATAGGCATTTCTTCCGTTATAACTCACTTCACATTTATTTGTTTTTGAGGTACTCATATATACCTGATTTACATTAAGCATTTTTTTCATGAAATTAGTTGCATGAAAAAATTTTATTTAGCAATAGGAGGCCTGGAAGAGAAATTTATATCAAAAACGTTGCCCAAAATGCATCAGAGAATCATTCTACGTCCTTTTTTATATAAAATTATCTTTTATATCGCTACAATTAGCAAATAGAAAAAGTTGCGTGCAACAAAATTCATGAAATTTCATGAAAAAATGCTTAGTGTAAATCAGGTAATAGAGTATTCCTCAAGGGCACTTTTGTTTGTTTGTTTGTTTTTTTTTGATTACGGTTTTTTTTGTTTTTGTTATTTATGACTATGTAAAAAAATATTAACAAAGCAATTAAAGCTTATTTATCAAAGTTAATAATATGTATTACGAATATTTTCCTTTGTATGATATTTTTTTTGTTTAGTATGTATGTATGTAAGATAAAACTCCGCTATGACGTTAATTCACTGTAAAGGTACAACGAGAACTGACATAAAACATTGAACAAAAAATTATGGATAAAAAATACATCAGGTGAGGAGTTAACTGATATGAGCGTTGAACAAGCTGTGTTTGCCTTCAACCATAATATCAACCTAGTACCGGTGAAAACCCAAACAACATGTTCTATAATAAAACCCAACCATTGATAGATATGCAACACAAAAAGACATCTAGAATCAAGAATGCAAATTTGAAAAGAATTGAGAATCCGATTAATTCAAAATTTATCAATGCAGAGAATAAAAAACGAGGTTAAATTAAATAGGTAATTCCTTTAAAACTGAAGAGGTATAGAAAAAGGAGAAAGACGGAGAACATGTTCTGGTAAAATTTAGGTATGGAAATGTTAAGAAATATAAAAACCATTTTAAGAGAAATAGAGTAACGAATATTTATAATTGCAGGAAAAAATTTTAAACTGTATCTTCGGAAGAGAGTCCCGGAACATATCACTAGCATTAGAATTGCCGGAATGCTTTTCACGGCAATGATCTTGTTTTGCCTGATGCTAGGACTTTACGCTCAAACTGTAAAGGTTGATAAAATTAAAGATAATTTTTATCGATCAGGGAAAAGTTGCAATTACAACTGAATATAGTAATCGGGTCATTGAAATTAATACAACGGAACTGTAGAAATCCTTCAATGAATTGTGGAATGAGTACAATAGTCATAAGTACTTACGATCATCATAACCAAATATCTTAATATGTCAGATCAAGAGAAACAATTGTTCATCAGGAGGCACTAACGTGGTACTTTTAATGCATTGGGTAGTGGTCTAAAGTTTATTTTTGAAACCCTTGATAGTGAGGATATGGACACGATAGAAGAATCTATAATTGACACAAAAAACATAATTGATAATGGCTACATGAATACAAATACTATCGTTAAACTCGTAAGTGCTGGAAATGCAATCTTTAATGAACTAAAAAATTCAACAAATACCGTTCAATATTCAGTTGTTACTAAAATTATTGCCGACACCTTCCTTGATAACGTCAAAGCTTACTTACTTCGCAAATCTTATTTGTAAATACTGAACACACCGTTTACACGTAGATAACATACATTTTTATATGTGAATTATATTGCCACACATTGTAAAATGTGTATTACATTTACAAAAATAATTGGCAAAATTTTACACTTTATCTGCCAATAGTTGAATTATTTGCAAATAGTTTCGTGAGTTATTAACTTACAATAAAAAAGCTATACGGCAACGCTTTCGACTCTTATTTGCAAATAAAGAGCGCGTATAAACGAAATGTATATCATACTGGAATGAAGAACAATTTGAACTTATTAAAACCTCTGTTTGGATAAAAGAAAATTCGGTATTTTTTGTGTTAAATATTCCTCAAAATTTGACAGCGTATCCTAGATTTAAGATATTAACAATTCCTCATAACCATAATCAAGAGCTAGTGTTAGTGTCAGTATAGATTTTTTGAAGAAAAACGAAAAAATTTTTGGATTAGAAAACCTGAAAATTAAATCTTCTTATGACTCATGTTTGGAGAATTTATTGAACGGGAATTATCCAGGGACCTTAACTGTTATGCATTTTATAATAAAAATCAGAATATACTAGTTATTTTTTTATTTATATTTTTTTGGGCAGAAATAATTGTTATTTTCTGATTTTTATTATGTTGAGCAGAAATAAAAATCAATTTCTGATTTTTATTTTTTTGAGCAGAAATAAAAATCATTTTCTGATTTTTATTTTTCTGAGCAGAAATAAAAATCAATTTCTGATTTTTATTTTTCTGAGCAGAAATAACTGTTACTTCATGATTTTTATTTTTTTGAGCAGAAATAAAAATCAATTTCTTATTTTTACATTAAATGTAACAAATAATTTTTATATGCACATGTTGTACATTGTACATACATAGCTACTACGATGAGATCAACCTGTTGATATTCCGCTAACGATAAATATAAGGTGAACAATAAAAAGGGTCGTATTAGTCTGATATGGGTATGGTCATGATATGGGTATCAAATGAAAGGGATTTTTGGGAAGAGGACCAAAAATTCAATGGAAAAACGGCGGAGGCGCCAAAAAGTGGACATCACTGTCCATTTATCCCTTTCATGATATGGGTATCAAATGAAAGGGTTTTTTAAAAAAGGTAACCAAAAATACTATAGAAAAATGGCGGAGGCGCCAAAAAGTGGACATTACTGTCCATTTATCCCTTTCATGATAATGGGTATCAACTGAAAGGGATTTTTGAGAAGGTGACCAAAAATGCGATGAAACCTTTAGCAAGCAAGAATGTAAGTATTATTACAATTATATGTTTTATTAATGTTATTTAGATATTCCAAAAAATATATATATGTATGTACATATTTCTTATATTTTTATAAAAATAAATTACTTCATTTAATATATGTATGTACATATGTACGTGAATGTATATATGTTTGTGAATATACATAGTACATATGTATATCAATTCATTTATTTACATACAATACTCTATATGCTACATAAATATTTAGTTTATACATCTGGTTTACAAAGGTTTTTCATAAAATTTATTGCAACTAAGTTTTAAAATCATTATTACATTTCCAATTGTGTAATATGTTCTTGTAGATATCGGGAAGCTTCGTGAAGGTTTTCATGCAAACTAAGGCAGGCTGTATCATCGGCAAACGTAGATGTATGGATACTGCTGCTCAATTGCATATCACAAGTATAGATCAAATAAAAAACTGGCCCCAGTATGCTCCCCTGTGGAACACCAGATGATATAGATTCGGGCACACTCATGAATTCTCCTTCCACAACCGTGAACTTCCGGATAGTAATGTAACTTTCTAATATATTCACTAAATTTATTGGTAGATATGATTTTAATTTTAAAATTAGGCCTTCATGCCACACTTTATCAAATGCCTGAGAAACGTCAATAAACAGGGCAGAACAATACTTCTTTTCCTCACATGTTTTTCTTATAAATTGAACCAATCTATGAGTTTGTTCAATGGTGCTATGTTGACCTCTAAAATCAAATTGATAGTCTGGGATGCACCCATTATCAGTTCAAATTGGGGACAATTTTGTCATGAGCAGCTTTTCGAAGAGTTTTGACATAGTTGACAGCAAACTTATTGGCCTATATGACTCAGCTTTAGTAAGATCTTTGCCCGGCTTTGGAATCATTTTGATTTTTGCAAGCTTCCAGCAGTCGGGATAATACTCCAGTCGTAATATGGCATTAGAAATAAACAGCAAGATTCTTATTGCAATATGCGGCAAGTTCATCAGCATCTTGTTACTAATTCCATCAATACCTGGAGCTTTCTTTGCCTTGAGTTCAGCAATTACTTTATGTATATCACCAATCTTAAACTTTAAGGCTCGAGGGGGTAGAGCAACTACACTCGGCAAATCAGCAACACCAGTACATGTATTTGGGGTAAATACGGATTTTAAATGCTCAGCAAATATTCTACATTTTTCCGTATCGCTTCTTGCCCATTCTGCGGTAGATGTGCGCAGATGTGGATTAAACTCAACGGCTGTTTTAAGCTTTCTAGCAGCGCGCCACAAAGGATAATTAGATGTTGGTTTGACATCAAGACCCTGCAAATAATTTTTAAGAGGTGCAGTTTTTTCAGATATCGGCAACTCTTGAAGTCGTTTAGAACATTCTTCAAGTCTGAGTTTATGTTGGGGTGATCTGTGCTGTTGCCATTCCCTTCTAGCTCTTCTCTTTTCACATACGAGATGTTCAATATCCCTGGAATAAATTTTATTAAACCCAGGCAATGTTAGTTTCAATGTCATTGGGTGTTCTTAACGCAATATTTTCCGTGCAATAACTACTAAGATATGTTTTGAATCCTAGCCAATTAACACGATTGGTCATCTTCATATATGGGTGAGGTAAGTCACTTCTTAGTGGGTTACAAATTGTAACGATAGTGGGGGAGTGATCGGAGGAGAGATCTAGAGAAGTTTCAACATTAATTAAATCCCAAGAAATATTTTTCATGACGCCAAAATCAATAACATCCGGAATTTTTCGTACGTCAATAGGCCAGTAAGTGGGCTCCCCACTCGAAATAACATCTAAGCGCATTTTCGAAATCGTATTAAACAAAACTCGACCTCTAGGTGTTACAAGGCATGCCCCCAGTACGTATGCTTTGCATTGTAGTCTCTAGCTGCCACGAAACAAGATCCAAGCTATTTGTAGAACTTCTCATACTGATCTTGGGTAATTGAAAATATGGGAGGTGAGTAAATTGATGATATCACGAAATTAGAACAAAAATGTTCTACAAAAATATTCGTAGCTTGCATATATTCTTCACTAACGCTGTCAAGCATATAGTGCTTGAGACTTGACTTAATTAGAATTGCAGATTTCCCTCTAGGGTCCTTTGTATCATGCATAGTGTAGCCATTTATTTTGAAAAAGCTTCTCGAAGTCAAATGTGTCTCAGAGACTAACATTATATCAATATTTTTTTTCCGTAAGGAAGTGCTCAAGTTCATTTTTATATTGGCGAATGCCGTTTGCGTTCCAGAAACATATTTTTAACGTGTTCATGGCTTGTTAATTAATGCTTGAAGCAGAGTATTCTGCATTCTCAGCATTTCTTGCATCATGGTAGTCATATTTGTTGTAAAATTATTTATAGTTTGCACCAAATTGTCAATAGTAGCTTCAAGGCGACTAAAGTTAAAGCTTGATTTTGCATTCGTTGAATTATTTGGAGGTGGGGGAATAGAATTTGTTTTAGCAGCATCGGCAGACGATACACGGGAAGTAAATGGTTGGCTCATTTGCACAAAAGTGGCGAAGTAAGCGTTTGCTGATTGAGATGGAGCTAATTTGGGTTTTTGCACTATAGTATGTTTGACAAAAGAGTACACAGGACAACCTCTGTAGTTAGCGGTGTGATTACCTCCACAATTACTGCATTTTTATCACTTTGATCTTTTGGCTTATTGCAACTAGCAGTGCCGTGTAATTCGCCGGACACAACACAAACAGTGGGTAATTTACAGTATGTTTTTGTGTGGCCATATTCTTGGCAATTATGGCACTGTACGGGATCTGATCGCTTATGTGGCTCTTCAACTGTGATTTTTCGGTAAAAGAGATATTTTAGGCTATAAATTGGGTGTGTCTCGTTGTTTCAGCTGTATATCATTCGGCTCCAATTCAACACGAAATAGAGGCTGGGGGATCTGCATACCTTTGGCACTCTTAAGTTGGTACGTATAAAAACTTGTTTTATTTTTTTTCAAATTCAGTCACTATTTTGCGGAAATTTTTTTCTTCGTATATTTGAATTTTAGTTTTATCAATATTACCACGCTTAATTGGAATAACATGAAATGCGTTTTCACCAATGGCCGAGACTAATTTTTTAATTAGGGCGTTAGAATTTGTCTCTCTCAAATATATAGGTGGTGGCTTAAAAGACTTTTGCGATGATGCAGCGGGCTTGTCGTCGGTGACTTTCAATAATGCAAAACGATTTTGACGATTGGTAGATGATGCGCTATTATCCCTAGATATCTTTGGAGCATATGAAATTTTTGAAAAATTCGGGCTTCGCCCACGCTTTACCACTGTTATGTATCTGTCCATTCCGACTTGTACCTTGGGTTTTGAGCTACTGTTATCTGTAGTGATAACTTTATTAAGTGATGAACACGAGCCTGAAGGAGATAATATTACTGACTTATATGAAGAAGTACTAGGCAACTGTAATGTTGATTAATCACTATTTGGCATTGGACAAAGCGAAGTTGATACCTGACGAAAAATCGGATTTGCCGTTAAAAAAATAATTTCATTAGATTTATTATTTGTATTATTTTCATTGAGAGTTTCAGAACTCACAGTAAAAAAGGCATTTCTGCCGTTAGAACTTACTTCATAATTTTTTGTATTTGAGGTATTTGAGAGTATTCCTCAAGGCCCCTTTTTGTGTTTCTTTGTTTGCGGTTATTTTTTTGTTTGTTTTATGATTTATGATTGTTTATTTGTTTTTGAGTTACTCGTATAGAGTATTCCTCAATGTCACTGTTTATGTTTTTTTTGTTTTCGGTTTTTTTTTGTTTTTGTTATTTCCACTATTTAAAAATATTAGGAAAGCACATAAAGCTTATTTATTAAAGTCAGTATGTACCTATTACGAATAATATGCACTAAGAATATTTTTTTGTATAATTTTTTGTTTGTTTAATAAGAATGTGTAACGATTTCTGTTGTCTCGTATAGACGTTCTGATTAATTGTGCGAGAAACCCTACAAACAAGAGATACTTCTAAATTTAATTATTAAAGTAATTAGTAATCGGTTCAGTTTTTTTTCCGTGCGACACAGCACGTTTTATGCATATGACAAGTATTACATCATTTCCTGTATCAGTGCCGAAGTAGCAAAGTGAAAATTGTGAAGATTTAAGTTTCAAGGATCGTGATCCTTAGTAATGCCAACCAAACAAGGACCTGTATACGCATAATCGCTTGGAAGAAATATCCAACAGTTTTTAAATTGACTCACAAAACTATACTAGGTAAGACACCTTAAATATTTAACAAGTGGACGTATTCTTAGACAATTTCGGTTGCTTTGCAACTTTGGCAGATTCTTTCACGGACGTGAAACGCAAAACATTACAGAGGGGAGGAAATATTATCTGGAGCAGTTTCTGCCGAACGAATTATTCTGCCCAAAATTTTATCAGAGGTAAGTTCCGCGACATAATCTAAAGACTGAAATTAACGTGTCGTATGAATTTTAATAGGACACCAATACCGCCGTAGAAAACGAACGTCGACATACAAAAGTGAAAAAAGCTTGAAAAATCTCTGATATTCCCAGATAATCATTAAGAGAGCTGATTCGAAACAATGCAGAAAAATCCGTAAAATCTACATACATGCAAGCTCCGCTAATTCTAGCTACACCAGTGTACCAGCAGCAAAAGATACTTATCGTTGCTGTTGTAACGTTCAGTTTTTTTTCCTAGTTACAAGTTCCAATATGAAACTTTGATTTCATTCATAAATCATCCCATTTACCAACTCCAATATACATACACACTCCTTACTTTGAAATTTATATCCTCTAACCATCTCTTTCTACCGCACTAAATTTGATCAGCTTGTAAATTCAGCCATTTACTGCCAAAATTAAATAATATCAGTCTCAATCTAATCGTTCGTCCATTCCGTCCGTCCGCCTTAGAAATAAAATTAAAATGTATAATTATTCTAAACTATTAAAAGAAATTAACTAGCAAAGGTTAAGTGCTAGGGAAAAGAAAAACAAAGAATGTTAAATATTTGATGTGAATTCGTTTGTGGTATAATCAGTAAAGTTTTCATGCTACATACAATTGGAAAATAAAATACAACCATATTCGCTGCAGTCCAGAAGGGCCCTTTAAGACACAACGAGGTAAACAAAAAAAAACAATGTAAGTCAACCAAATTTAATATTGTAATAAATTAAACTAAATAAACTAATCTTAAAATTATAACTTCTAATACTACTTAAAACAAAAAAATACCAAAAAGAAAAAAAAATAGCAACAAAAACAAATTACATTCTTGCCAGTACGGCAAACTCGCCGTAATTATTAATATAACCACAAGATTAACATTTTCTGTTTTACATTTTCCTTATGTAAACTTTTCTGCTCTTAACAGAGGTTATTGCCTATATATGAACATTTAACATAATCTTATTTACTTAACTCGATGATCACAGACATGCTTGAAATTATAGTTCCGATTTAATAGTTATTTTTTTTATACCTAAGTTTTTTTTATTGATTATATATTAACCTTGTAAAACATAATGAATTCGTAAAGAAATAAATATAAGAGAAATGTTTGAAATAATGAAATGCCAGCTTAATTGAGACTAAACACTTTTTTTATTAACAAAGGGGCAATCATTAAAATTAGGAGTACGACTGATTGCCATGGTGTTCTGATTCTATAGGAATCAGTGGGAGGGAATTAACAGTACTACCGCGCCACAACATCTGGTCCTCTTCATCACGATTAGATTGCTTATACTTATGAACCTCGGAAAACTAGCTCTCGTAAATTATTTAGTTATTCGGCGAAATTTAATGGCGTGTAAAATTCTATTGTTTACACGAGTCTACTTATTTGGAAGCAAGAACCTCGCCAGCCGACTGATACTAGCCGAAGAAAACCTATCATGCCGCGTTTCCAAAGGTAGATAGTAAATTCAGTGTAACAAATGTAAGAAAATTTCCGCTAATCGACTATTTACTATGAAGGTACAACGAGAACTGATAGGGTAAAATGAATTTTTTTCTGTTCCAGTAATCAATGAGATCTTCATCAATATCTAATCGCCTTTCTTTGTAGTTGTCAATTTCGTAAAATATTTTGCGAGTGTTGTCTGTAATTTCACAGTCTTCGTCAGTATCAGATGATGAGTTTAAAATTTCTATTTCACGGAAACCACTCCTCAATATAGATGATGAGCTTTGCATACTGCAGTCATCAACTAAATTTTCATCTATTTGTGTTGATGTTCTTTGTAAAAGTTCATCACTATGCTAAATTACAATAGAATATAAATAATTAGATACTTAATTTTTTCCCAAAATTAATGCTTATGAGCTAATTTCACAGAGTTCAACTTTTCCAAGCTTTGAGTATGCAAAAAAAGTTTTTTTGAATGTTGTTTTGCTGCTTGTATTTTGGTTCCTGTTAATATGCGTTTCAATCGTGGATCCAAAAATAGCGCTGCATACATAGTATCATTTTCTAACAAAACGGTTTGCCTAGTTTCAACATACCTTAAAAGTATTCTCCTGTCATTCGTATTAATATTTTTCAACTTAAAAATCAATTCCATCCAAAATTTTTAAAAATCTTCTAAAATCTATTGCGAGTTTTGCAGTTTTATGGTTAGTTAATGTACTGGTTTTAAGACTGACACTATATTTTCAAGTTTTATCCATTTATTATCATTTAGTTGGTCTGAAGCAGAAATGTTGCTTGTACAAAACTCTTTTAAATCTAAAAGACGATTTAGCATATTATAAGTTGAGCTCCATCGTGTCACAACATCTAATTGTGGTTTCAACACACCAGAATTCAATATCATATATCTGAAGTAGAAATAAAATGTAATTTATTAGACTTGCCTGATAGTTGAAATTTGACTGTTTAATTTTTTTTAAATTTTTTTGTTTTTGCTTGCACGTATATTATAAAAAATTGTATAACAAAAACTTTTAAAATTGTAATTACAAAATGGCATTATCAGAATTGTGCAGAGAGCGACTGATATATATATATCTGTGCCAATAAATAATAATGGCTTAAGTCGAAATTTTATGTTTTGAGATATTAAGGGTTTTGTATAAAATTAATTGTGTTTGGTTTTCATATAAAATTTTTAGCCGTTTTCGATTTCAGTTTTTAAATATTGAGCTGTGTGCCTTCTTTTTAATTCCAACATCGCAAGGGTGATAATCACAATTTTATTTTTTACAATTATTTGCACATTGATCCTTAATAATGTTCGATCACTATGTGTTGCGGTATCCAATTTTAAATTTAATATTTTTTTTTTAATATATGTGTTACTTTATTTTTAATTTCATTTGATTTGTTGACTACTAAGTCTACAATATTTCTTGAATTCAATTTTGGTAAACATAACCCGTCAAATATAGGATTAACTAAAGTTTTAAATGAATTGGAGTCAAAAAAAGAAAATGGAAGCGCTACTTTGGTAACTATTTTAATGCATGCGTTTAACACTTCGGTTTTACACATTTGCACAGAAAATTTTGTTTTAACTTCTATAATGTTGTCTTAATTTTTTTAAATTTTTAAATAATTCATCATGATTTGTTTCTAAATGTCTTTTTAAATTTGTTGTATAATTACTTATAATTTTTCCACAAAACTTGCATTCATATTCACTATAGTAGTTAGTAACTGGCGGTTCTATGGCAAAATTGTCAAATTTGGGTAATTAACGTCAAAAATTTTGTAATTTATGGGAAAATTTTAAACTAATGTCAAAAGTGTGAAGTTACGAGGGTCACTTCACTTCGAGGATATGTTGGCGCACATGCTTTGTATGTATGTTTTAGATTTTTGTTTTAACCAAAGGTGTGAAGTGACGAGGGTACTCGATGGTGTGTAGATGTCTGTCGGTTGATGTACATACTCGTAGTTTATTATTATTTTGGCGCACAAACTTGTATGTATGTTTAAGATTATTGTTTTAACCAAAGGTGAGAAGTAACGAGGGTACTCGATGGTTTGTAGATGTCTGTCGGTTGATGTACATACTCGTAGTTTGTTTTCGTTGACACGCATGCTTTGTATGTATGTTTTAGATTTTTGTTTTAACCAAAGGTGTGAAGTAACGAGGGTACTCGATGGCTTGTAGATGTACATACTCATAGTTTATTTTCGTTGGCACGCATGCTTTGTATGTATGTTTTAGATTTTTGTTTTAACCAAAGGTGTGAAGTGACGAGGGTACTCCATGGTTTGTAGATGTCTGTCGGTTGATGTGCATAGTCGTAGTTTATTATGTTGGCGCGCATGCTTTGTATGTATGTTTTAGATTTCTTGTTTTAACCAAAGGTGTGAAGTGATTAGGGTACTCGATAGTTTGTAGATGTCTGTCGGTTGATGTACATACTCGTAGTTTATTTTCGTTGGCGCGCAAACTTGTATGCATGTTTTATATTTTTTTTTTAACCAAAGGTGTGAAGGGACGAGGGTACTCGATGGTTTGTAGATGTCTGTAGGTTGATGTACATACTCGTAGTTTATTTTCGTTGGCACGCATGCTTTGTATGTATGTTTTAGATTTTTGTTTTAACCAAAGGTGTGAAGTGACGAGGGTACTCGATGGTGTGTAGATGTCTGTCGGTTGATGTACATACTCGTAGTTTATTATTATTTTGGCGCACAAACTTGTATGTATGTTTAAGATTATTGTTTTAACCAAAGGTGAGAAGTAACGAGGGTACTCGATGGTTTGTAGATGTCTGTCGGTTGATGTACATACTCGTAGTTTGTTTTCGTTGACACGCATGCTTTGTATGTATGTTTTAGATTTTTGTTTTAACCAAAGGTGTGAAGTAACGAGGGTACTCGATGGCTTGTAGATGTACATACTCATAGTTTATTTTCGTTGGCACGCATGCTTTGTATGTATGTTTTAGATTTTTCTTTTAACCAAAGGTGTGAAGTGACGAGGGTACTCGATGGTTTGTAAATGTCTGTCGGTTGATGTACATACTCGTAGTTTATTTTCGTTGGCACGCATGCTTTGTATGTATGTTTTAGATTTTTGTTTTAACCACAGGTGTGAAGTGACGAGGGTACTCGATGGTTTGTAGATGTCTGTGGGTTGATGTACATACTCGTAGTTTATTTTCGTTGGCACGCATGCTTTGTACGTATGTTTTTGTTTTAATTTTGAATTGAAGTGTAATTTTTTTTGTTTGTAAAGTGGTTGACGCATTTTTTTATTTTCTTTTTATCTGGTGACTATGGAAGGTTATTTTAGAAGACCTTATGTATCCTTGTGGCAAATCTATGAATGTTTTTTTGTTGTTGGTTCTATATAGTTTGATTTTCCTATTTCTTATGTTTAAAGAGTTTGAAGAGATGAAATAAAATATGTAATTTATGCGCAACGAACTTACTTGAACGTTGGAGTAATTGAAGTGTAAGATATTTAGGATTGTCAAAGGGATGCTCATGCATGTGTATTTGTGTATGTTTTTACAACAACTTTAGCGTTGCAGATGTGTAAGTAGTCGTATATGTATATAAAAAAAAGCGAGTGTGTAATGTCGAGTACACATCTGGCATTTCTTGTGTTATAATCATTTTGCAAAATGTGTGCAACGTCTTTCACGTTATGTTTTTTTATAGGGAAAGCAATACCACACAACAAGAAAAAATTTCAAAAATGAAAAACGTTGACACTAGTACACACTGTTGCGATGTTACAAAATATCATAGTATGTACTCGGCATTTGTTTTTTTGTAATATTCTTTTTAGCTGATGGAAGAAGGAAGGGTATTTATAGAAAGAAATAATGTATGCTGGTGAGATATTAATGTTTTTGTTGTTGGTTTTATTTATTTTTATTTATTTTTTGTTTTTTTGTGTAAAGAGGCTGACATTTGTCAAAGAAACCATGCACACTTATATACATACATACTTACTTACTACATACATATGTATGTATATGTAAATAAATTAATGAACAGCAGTTTTATATATACATACATATGTATGTTGTCACAATGTAAGAATAGAACGTAATTGGTATAAATTGAGACGTTCTCTAATCTAGCAGCAAGTACAGCATTATCATCATATAAAATCTTAAAAAATACAATACATTCTATAAATTATTAAAATGGACACATTAAGCAGCAGCCCAATTTTATTATCTTTGAACAGCTCACAAGCTCATCCAGTGACATTTTTGTCCAGCAATCGGGAAGAGGTAATCGTAAGCCCTCTGTCAATAGAGCTTTCGGTCGACGATTTGCCTCCTAATATATCCATTAGTGATATTTTTGAGAACGAGATAGATGAATTTGATGTCATTCCAAACAACCAAATGGCATACTTCTATAATGGAAAATTCCAAAATGAAGAAGAAAAGTTTATGGTAGATGAAGAGGACGATGCTTTCTTGGCAACATTTAACTATATGCCAGAAGATGTAGACGATTTAACTGCAATATTTATGCAAGACGAAGAGGGGGATGCATTATTGGCGGCCTTAAATTTAAGATTTTAATTAATTAATTTTGTACACATAAATTCAAATTTATTTACTTAAAACGTAAAAAATGTGTAAACAGATTTTTTTTGTTGCTTTTTCAAATTTGTCTTTGTCCTTGTACAAACCATATACATATAAATAAATGATTGAACAAAATTTTTTATATTTTTAATCTACATATTTATTTTAAAGAAATATCGTAAATTATGTATGTTGTAACAATGTAAGAATAAAAAATTAAAATAAATTGTTTAGTTATTTTCCTGATACAGTAAATATGCATTTATTAAGGCACAAACTCCATAATTGTGATAGCTGCAGTAAAAATATTCCGGATATTTAAGTTGTATTTGCTTAAAGTTGATGCAACCAAAATCCTCGATGTTGAAAACTATAAGTTGAAGTAGAAATGGGTTGAAACCATTTCTTCTTTTCCACACCCTTAACATAGATTGAAGAACGTTTTAAATTGGATTTTAAATATTTTACAACACTCTTAAATGATATTGATACGTCATTCCAATTCAGATGATGAAAGTTTCTTGTTAGCCAATTTGCTTCTCTTTGTTTTGCTATTGATAATCTTCTGAAGTTAAATGGTGGTTTAATAATAAAATTTATGTGCTCCTTATTATTAAAAACAATTGATATTTCTTTTGCAATGAAGATGTTTGAATTGGATTTAAATCCTTGCATATCGATAAAAACTTTATCCCCAATCATCTTATTTTTTATTTACATTATTTTACGAACTTGACCTTTTAAGGGTATGTATTATATTATGCGATCGTGGTTGAGAATGCAAAAACCAGATGTATCAGTAGGAATGTTGGAGTCCGTTTCAATTTCAGTTGCATAACGTTTCTTCAACAAGTATCTTTGGAGTACTTGTCTCTAACTTAACTGATTGTTCGTTGAATGGAAATTTTGAATTTTTATAAACTTTCGTTTTAACTTCATCTCTTGCTGCTTTTATACTTTTATTATTATTTTTAGAACTGTTTTTAAATTCTGTTAATGGTTCTATTATTGGTTTAAATGTATCTTTGAATTGCTTATGTGCATCTGCTTGATCAACTTTTATACTACGAAATTTTTTCCTTAAAACATTTCTTGTCTTTATTAGCTCTTTTAAAACTTTTTTATCCATTTTCAACTATTAGGCACCAGATCAGGTATCAGCTATCAGATCAGGTATTACTTAACAGATAACTTATTAGATCAGCTATCAGATCAGCTATCAGATCAGCTATTAGATCAGGTATAAGATCAGCTATCAGATCAGATATTCGGATATCAGATCAGCTATCAGATCAGGTATCAGCTATTAGATCAGGTAGCAGATCAGCTTTCAGATCAGGTATTGTAAATATTTTAGGAAATAAGTAGATGTAATATGCGGAAGGCCAAATTAAGTACTAATGTTTAGCTTTTATGCAGAGTAATTTATATTTTTATAAAATAGTCGAATTGCTTTCTATAGCAACCATTGTTTAAACCATTATCTTTGCTTATCATCAAAAATCCATATTAATCCTTCCAACACTCTCGACAAATTTCATGAAACTTTTCATAACTCATGTCGCTGGCAACATGATCAGTATAAACGTGCTTCATATTTGTCTCATCTTGTTTAAAAATTATAATCACATTTGCATTGTCTCTTATTAAGTGCTTGGGAATTCTCGTATAAGTTTGGCGCAAGTAAAATGAATCAACATCCTTATGTCGTCCCATGCAAAAATATCCTCGTATATTATTTTGCTTCTCGCATGTAACATCATCAAATATCATAATTGAATTAGTTTTCGCCTCGTCAGGAGTAATAACTTTTTCATTATCTGTAAATGTGTAAAATTCCATCCCTTTAATTGGTGAAATTAATCGCTTTAAGTATTCATATTTTGGTTGATAAAGGGATTTTGAGAATAAATAGATGTTTTCAAACTTGAGTCCATTAGGACTTTCTACAAGCTAATCATATCATAAGTCTTTAATCAACATTAGTCTTTCCACAATTTGATGGTCCAACTATTAGATCACGAATTTGATAAGAGAGAGCTATGTTTTATTTTAGATCTGATGTTCGTTGAAGCATCAATATTGCGAATCACAATATTTTTATTGCATTCTTATAACTAATTGCATTTCATAAATGTTACTTTTATTAAAGAAGAAAAAATAAAATAAGATGTTCATACATTATAACAAAACGTTTAGTTATAAAAAACCAGCCATTGGAAAAGGTTTAGTAAATAGAGTAATAAACTCTCTTATTACACCTTCCGGGATATCAGTTTTGTGGACACAGAACAAAATTA
Organism: Tachina fera; assembly: GCA_905220375.1. NCBI lineage: Eukaryota > Metazoa > Arthropoda > Insecta > Diptera > Tachinidae > Tachina > Tachina fera. Next base: position 36,940,613 of record LR999966.1, on the reverse strand, counting down.
CAAAAACGTTTAGATCGCGGTGACAAAGGAATTAATTTATTAGACGCCGCATGTAAAAATCACGATATTGCTTATTCCAAAACAAATGATTTAAATAGTCAACATCAAGCTGATAAAATTCTTGAAAATAAAGCTTGGGAACGAGTTATTTCAAAAGATAGCAGTCTTGCAGAAAAATCGTTTGCATATATGGTTACTAACGCAATGAAAGTCAAAAGAAAATTTGGTATGGGATTGAAGAAGAAGGTTGCAAAAAAAGTGAACAAAATGGAAAAAAGCTGTTCAGTACATCAATTAAAACTGCAACAAAAATACTGAAGAAGGAAAAATTTCAAGACATTAACTCTGCCATTAGGATTGCACGTAAGACTATCAACAAGTCGTTAAGGGGGAAGAAATCGGAAGATGTAATACCACGCGTAATTAATATTCCAAAGATTGGTGGCTTCTTACCTTTGGTACCTATTCTTACTGCTCTGAGTGCAATTGGTAGTCTTTCTACTGGTGGAGCAGCTATAGCAAAAGCAATAAATGCTGCAAAGAATGCCAAACAACAACTTGATGAAGCAACTAGACATAATAAAACAATGGAAGCTTAAACCATATAAGAAAGGATATGGATTGGTTTGTCAAGAAAAACAAAAACCAAATTTTTTATAAAGCTGCCCAATAAACCCCTATCTGATGTGTATCTGAGAAACTTTTCAACAAACATTCCATACTTTAGAGGAGTTTTCATGTTGGATACACTACCAAAATGATCGAGAAAAAGAGAATGCGGAATCATTAATTTGGATTTATCCAGAGGACCTGGAACCCATTGGGTAGCATATTATAAAAACAATGAACATAAAGAATATTTCGACAGTTTTGGAAACTTACAACCTCCATTAGAACTAGTTAAATATCTAGGCAAAAATATAAAATATGATTACAATCAATATCAAGATTATAATTCATTTAAATGTGGACATTTATGTCTACAATTTCTTTACAAAATAAGTTTAAAAAATAAATAAATACAACTCACGAAGAATTTTAAAAATTTTTTCTGTTTTATTAATAAAAAAGTTTATAAAATATAGTTTTTTTTTACATATTATTCCCAATGTGGGTATTGAGCATTTGTTAAAAAGATATTCAAATCAGCAGCAGTATCCAATTTTAAGCCACTGTCTCCTTTCTTACATATGCAATATATCCCGAATGCCAGTTCTATTATATCATCATCCGATAGCGTGTTGTACCGATTTGGTAAAAACATCATGTTGTTTTCAAGTTCAATTTGAATTGTGGTGCCGTATTTACTAGTCACACGCTTAGCGTTTTTAACTGCATACTTAGTTGAGTCCTGGAGCTCTTTTATATGTATTAATTTTTTTTATTTAATGTGTTGAAATTTGTGATCAAATCTGGAGGATCATTATCACAATATTAATTAATTAAATTTAATTTTTATATGTATTTTTTTCTTCTTTGACAGATAGCTCTATCTGCTTTTGTAAACTGATGTATTAAATATTTCTACCAATATTTAAATAGGTAAAAAATAATTCTTAAAAGAAAGATGCTCATCGTAGCTATCTCTTTTTCTCATATTGTAATTATTTTTTGTTTGTTTTCTCACTGTTAATATTGTAGTGAAAGAGATAGTTACATATATTGACGTTCTAAGGCGTAACTAAAACAAACAATTTCAAAACAAAAGATCAGAGAGATAGTTATATTCATGTGCTAAAGTGTGAGTGAAACAAAAAATTTCAAAAGAACTCACAATTTGTTGTCAAAATTTTTATTTTGCAAGAATATATTTTACTATAAATAGGAACATAAATCTTTGAAGAATATTAGAATAAAAGTAGCATTCAACGAAAAAAAAGTATTCTTGAAAGAAAATTTAAATAAAATTTAAAAAATGAGCCAAATCCGTGAGCGGTTATATGAATTCCTTAAATCTTTTGAGGACTAATTGCTTTATGAGCATAAGGAAACCATAAATTTCTTTATATCCATGCTCACTGAAAATGACGACTGTGGAGTTATAGAGCAGAAGGACTCCGATAGTGGGCATTTTCCCAGCTGCCCCTGGTACAGCAAAGGATGCGAGGAAGGGCCGGATACATGTCGATGCACCATGTTTCATATAAGAAAGAAAATAATTTTTAAAATTATAGATACTTATACAAATTTATGTCAAAAAAATCAATGAATTAATACAATATATATATATATATATATATATAAATATATATGTATGCTTTTAATATAAATATATATATATAGAGATTAATAGAGCGAAAAAACTATTAGTTTATATATTATTTTCATTGAGGGTGGATAATCTTACTTTAAAGAATATTTTTCACCCCAATCAAGAACGAAAACTTCAAATATATGATTTAGTTTTTGAGTTTGAATACTTGCTCAATTGGAAATTGAAGATTTCATGTGGATTTTCAACAGCTTTTGGTTTTAAGCCAATGATATGGCTAAATTATAAAAATAAGCAATACATTGGACTGGACCGGGAAGAATGGTTACACCTCATGTGCTATAAAGACTATATTCATGATATGCTTAATCGTCGAGATTTTTTAAATTCTTTAAATATAATTGATAATGAAAGTGAGAGAGATGTTGAATATAAGTTTAAATATAAAAGGGGTGTTTGTTTTCTAGTTATCAAACAAGGAAACTCTAATATAAAAATCGATTCTGACACTTAGTGATCATTAGCTCAAATTCGAGTATTTTTACATCAATTTTATGTTGGAACAACATTCTAGGAAAACAAGTTCTTCATTTCTATTATGAATATTATATACCAACCTGCTCCACTTTAAACAAAACAAAACTCCTATTCAATGAAATACAAGGAATACATGAAAGGGATGTAAAGATTGAACTGACACGACTTTGTTATGAGATTGGGGGAAAAATGCAACACAAGATTCTAACAGATGTAAAAATTCATAAATTATATTTAAGAATTGATAATAAATGAAAAATGTACACAAGAATATATGTTTTTATTGTTTTTTATTGGTTATATTTTCTTTGTTTTTTTCATAAATTTTTTTTAATAATTAATATTTACATTTATTTTTTAACAAAAGAATTTTTCTTAATAACTAATATTTACATTTATTTTAACAATAAAAATTTACATTTATTTTATCTTTCTTCTTCTTCTTGAAGTCTATCAATTTTCATTAATAGCATGTCAAGCTCATAATCAGGATTGGTTTGCAAATGTGCTTATACCATCACTTGATTTTTCTTTTATCATCTTGATAACTTAGTATTAGTTTATGTAGTTGCATAGTATATAATTGATGCAAACTCGACTTAAAGGCAAGCATATTATCAAATACGTTTGATTTATTAAACAGACAATCTCTATATGAACTTAGGCTATACTTATCTAAAATGGTTTTCTTGACCTCCTTCGATTTCTTTACATTATTTTGATCTTGAACACTAAATGAATACATCTTAGATCGCAACCCAACAAACTCTTTCATTATATTTCCACAATTTTCGCCTTTCATCATACCAGGAATACCATATTTGTTATCTGCAGGATAGTCAGATGTGTCAAATTCATCGTGTATGTCCATTTTTATGTCAGCATAGAAGTCATCAGTCCGTATTGTATATATGAATGAATCACTATCCATATAGTTTAATGACAATTTTGATTTAAATTTGGGCTGCATGTAGCCATAATGGAAATTATACATTTTCCATTTGGAAAGTTCTAGTCCTAAGTAAGTAGGCTTGTTATAATATCTTTGGAGCCTATTCATTTGAATTGCCACCATGTCTTCTGAAAATATAGACAAACTAAGGAAATTGGGCTTAGATATCCAATCTTGGGCTCCCAAATGATTGCAATTCATTCTGTTCCAGTTTGTTACAATTCTAACATCTTTTCTCTTATCTACATTTTCCATAGTCTTACCATATACCGCATTATTGAGCAATTTGAAGAAGTTTTTCTCAAACGTATTTTTAGCGTTAGCTCTATGCTTGGTATTTACGTCTATATATGATTTTAACCATGGAGATTGTTTGAAAGTGAGAATCCGATGTATTTTTTTTAGAATCAAACCATACTCTAAACATTGCTTAAGAATTCTGTAGTGAATAATATATGAATGTTTAGTAGAAAAGTCAGCAATTAATTTAGTTTGATTCTTTCCGTAAGGTTTTTATTTTCCACACAAAAAGGTAGGTCATTGTGCGATTCGTGCAAATTGGAGGGATATTCTAAAGTAACTTCATACACATAACCATCATTTGAATTATTATCTATCCGATTTGGATCCAGATTTAGCTCATCACTTGATAACCATCTGAATCCTCCATATGGAAGATATTCGGACATAGCCCAACCGTAAAGGTTATTGGCATCTAGGTACATTAGAAATTCTGAGGGTTTCTCTTTATCGAAATCCTCTAGATATTTATTGTTTTCTTTTGAATACCTTTTACTACATTGTACAATCCCCCACGTATCCCTTTTTTTAAAAAATTATAAATATCTATATCAGTTAACAACTCCAATTCTATATTTGTGTACTTCAACATAGCTTCCCACGACAGTCCAGGAGCAGTATAGTACTGGCTTGGATTTAGGTTATATATTCCCTTACAAACTTTTCGAAAATTTTCGAATACATCAGTTAGTAATAGAACGTCTGTTTTTAAATAAAACTCTATGTAGTCTTGTAAAGTTTTGCAATCAAATGTGTGCCAAATTTTTTTTGCATGCTCATAATCTTCATGTGAATATTCTCTATTGGTAAGTGTGTTGAAAAAGTCTTCCCTCGCTGGAAGTTGACTATCATTTAATTTTTCAAAGGAATTGAGATAGTTGTAAGGGAAAACACCCTTCCTTCTAACCAGATCAAACTCTATTTTGATGTAAATTGCTCTTTAATTGTACAGAAATCGTTATCCGTAAGATTATTGGCTAAAGTTTCTAAGCTTTCGGGCATAAAACGTAAGGTGTCTAGAAATCGAAGTTCAAGATAGAAATCGTCATTCATTTTTATATATGTTGATAAAGATATATAACGTTCTTTATTTAGCGGAAGGACTTTTATGTTGTCAGACTTTTCTCCTAACTCTTTAACAGAAAGATGTGAGTCATAAGACGAATAATTATGAAAATAAATAGGGATAAATTTTGGTTGTTGATATTTTAAGTTGCACATAATATGAGCTGCACCTCTAAATTTGCCAGTTACATGACAATGATCCATTACGCGATCACTACCTAAAAATTTATCACATATTTTTTTTTTATTTTTTTAATACATTTATTTAGTTATTGTATCTTCAATTATGAACTAACAATAAGTATTCAAATCTAAAATATAAGTATTAGGCCCGACCACTGTCGGACATAAACTTAGTGATAGTTATAAATAATACATAAGTAGTGATAATAAAAAAAGAGAAAAAAAAATATTTTCAAGCAATTCCATCAGGAGTGTTGAGTATAAGAGCCGTTGTGTCCTTCTTTTTCAAGCGGATGTGGCCAGTAAAATTCAAGATGTTACGAGCAAGCGGATTAGGATGTGTCTCGAGTTTTTTTTTTTTGCCTGCATATTTTGCTATTTCTTCAATCACTTGTGGCATATTCAAATCACGATGTATACTTGAGTTTTTGATGTACCATGGAGCCGATGTTATCAAACGTAAAATTTTGTTTTGCCTTCGTTGGATTCTCTCAACGTTAGAAGCTGAAGCAGTGCCCCATAACTGAATTCCGTAGCACCATATTGGCTTCAAAAGCGACTTGTATAATAAAAGTTTGCAGTCTAGGCTGAGTATTGAATTTCTACCAATCAGCCAATATATCTGAGTTAGTTTAAGTTTCATTTGTACTAGCTTTGAGTCAATATGGTCTTTCCATGTAAGTCGTCGATCAAGGTGTATACCAAGGTATTTTACATGTGAATGCTGAGGAACAACTTGATTGTTGATTCGAATTGGGGAACAAGTATCTCTTCGCAGGGTAAATGTTACCTGAACACACTTTTGCTCGTTTACCTTAATTCTCCATAATTTTAACCATAGTTCCAGTTGTGTAATATATTCTTGTAAATATCGGGAAGCCTCATGAGGATTTTCATGCATACTTAGGCAGGCTGTATCATCGGCAAACGTAGATGTATGAATATTGCTGCTCAAAGGCATATCACAAGTATAAATCAAATACAAAACTGGCCCAATATGCTCCCCTGTGGCACACCGGATGATATAGATTCGGGCACACTCATGAATTCTCCTTCCACAACCGTGAACTTCCGGGTAGTAATGTAACTTTCTAATAAATTCACCAAATTTATTGGTGGATATGACTTTAATTTTAAAATTTGGCCTTTATGCCACACTTTATCAAATGCCTGCGAAACGTCAATAAACAGTGCAGAACAGTACTTCTTTTCTTCAAATGTTCTTATACATTGAACCAATCTATGCGTTTGTTCAATGGTGCTATGTTGACTTATAAAACCAAACTGATGGTCTGGGATGCACCTACTACCAATTAGAATTGGGGACAATTTTGACATGAGCAGTTTTTCGAAAAGTTTTGACATTGTTGATAGCAGGCTTATTGGCCTGTATGATTCTGGCTTGGTCAGATCTTTGCCCGGCTTTGGAATCATTTTAACTTTGGCAAGCTTCCAGCTGTAGGGATAATACTCTAGTCGTAAAATGACATTAAAAATGAATAACATAATTATAATTACAATACGAGGCAATTTTATTAGCATTTGGTTACTAATTCCATCAATACCCGGTGCTTTCTTCGGGTTGAGTTCAGTAATTAGATTTTGTACATCACACATTTTAAATTTTATGGGTCGAAGGGGTAGCGCAACTACACTCGGGAGATCAACAACACCAGTACATGTGTTTGGGGTAAATACGGATTTTAAATGCTTTGCAAACAAGTTACCCTTTTATACCCTTTACCAAAAAATGGTAAAAGGGTATATATAGGTTTGTCATTCCGTTTGTAATTTCTACAATATTAATAAGCGACACATAAAGTATATATATTCTGGACCCTTATGCATAGGGAAGACGAACAAGCGATGTCCGTCTGTCCGTCTGTCTGTACGTGAAATCGGTTTTCCCAAGCTCCCAGAAGAGCTAGAGACTTCGTTCTTGGACTGGTGTGTCAGAAATTTTCCGAAAAATTTTGCTATTGAAATTCAGCAAAATCGAGCAGACGGTTTCAGAGCTGGAAACCTCATACTCAATATTCCCATAGAAAATAACTACCGAAAACAAGTTTTCATTACTTTTTTATTAAATTAACTTATTTTATACTTCGGTATGAATAAAATTGGTATTTATAATTAAAAAAAAATTTTAAAATTTAACAAAATAAAAAAAACGTTTCCAGGGTTGGAAAACTTTAACTTATTTCCTAATAATTAAACATATTTCATGTTTTAGGAAGAAGGCTATTTTCTCAGGAACGGTAAAAGCTACGGGTCTGAAATTTGGACAGTGTATGTAGAACTTTGGTCGCTACAACAACAAATATATAAAAGCTAAAAATTAAAGGGTGTTCCAAAATGAGTGACGAAAACTTTTAAAATCCCATGTAATATACATACAATTGTATTATGTATGTACATATGCATATTGACACTTGAAATTTGTAAAATTAGTGTATTTTTATATATGCTGCAACAATTAACACTAAAATTAAAAAAAATTTTAATTAAAGGGTGGTCCATCAGTTAATGCAATTTTGACTATGTAATTTTAACAAATTGCTATATCTTGGAAACCGTAAGAGCTAAACTGTTGAAATTTTCAAAAACGGTAAAACTAAAAAATCCAAAAATTATAAAATCGCCAAAAATTTAAAAAAAGTCGCCAAAGCGAAAAAAATCGCCAAAATAAAAATAAACGCTAAAATTAAATAAAAACGCCAAAAAACCGCAAAAATCGCCAAAAAAAACAAATAATGGTTATATGAACAAAAATCGCCAAAAATTAAAAAAAAAATCGCCTAAATGAAAAAAATCGCCACAATAAAAAAAATCGCCAAAACGAAAATAAATCGCCAAAATTAAAAAAAACGCCAAACACTAAAAAAAATCGCCAAAACAAAAAAAAATTGCCTATATGAAAAAAAATCGCCAAAAATTAAAAAAATCGCTTATATGAAAAAAAATCGTCAAAATCAAAAAAAAACGCCATAAACGCAAAAACCGAAAAAATCGCCAAAACGAGAAAGTGTCAAAATGAAAAAAATTCACACCATGACAAAAATCCGCAAAAATCGCCAAAAAAAAAATGCTTATATAAACGAAAATCGCCAAAAATGAAAAAAAAATCGCCTAAATGAAAAAAAATCGCCTAAATGAAAAAAATCGCCAAAATCAAAAAAATCGCCAGAACGAAAATAAATCTCCAAAATTAAAAAAAACCTCAAAAACCGAAAAAAATCACCAAAACAAAAAAAAATTGCCTATATCAAAAAAATCGCCAAAAATTAAAAAAATCGCTTGTATGAAAAAAAAATCAGCAAAATCAAAAAAATCGCCAAAACGAAAATAAATCGCCAAAATTAAAAAAAACGTCAAAAACCGAAAAAAATGGCCAAAACGAGAATAAATATCCTATATGAAAAAAAATCGCCAAAAAGTAAAAAAAATCGCCTAAATGAAAAAAAATCGCCAAAATCAAATAAAATCGCCAAAACGAAAATAAATGGCCAAAATTAAAAAAAACGCCATGAACCGAAAAAAATCGCCAAAACAAAAAAAAATTGCCTATATCAAAAAAAATCGCCAAAAATTAAAAAAATCGCTTGTATGAAAAAAAAATCGGCAAAATCAAAAAAAACCCCAAAACGAAAATAAATCGCCAAAATTAAAAAAAAACGTCAAAAACCGAAAAAAATGGCCAAAACGAGAATAAATATCCTATATGAAAAAAAATCGCCAAAAAGTAAAAAAAATCGCCTAAATGAAAAAAAATCGCCAAAATCAAAAAAATTGCCAAAACGAAAATAAATCGCCAAAATTAAAAAAACGCCATGAACCGAAAAAAATCGCCAAAACAAAAAAAATTGCCTATATGAAAAAAATCACCAAAATTAAAAAAAAAACACTAAACACTGAAAAAAATAGCCAAAACAAAAAAAAATTGCCTATATCGCCAAAACCAAAAAAAAATTGCCTATATGAAAAAAAAAATCGGAAAAAGCACCAAATTAAACATTATGCCTAAAACCTGAAAATTGCACAAAAAGTATGAATTTTTTCACAAAATTAATATGAACCTACATACATATCTCTGTGCTTATGTATGTATCTCTATACTACATAAACGCACTTTGGTAAAGGGTATATAAGATTCGGCACAGCCGAATATAGCACTCTTACTTGTTCAATATCACTCCTGGCCCAAACTCCGGTAGAAGTGCGCAGAGGTGGTTTAAACTCAACGGTTGTTTTAATTTTTTTCGCAGCGCGCCACAAAGAATAACTAGATGCTGGTGTGACATCGAGATTTTCGAGATAGTTTTTAAGATATGCAGTTTTTTCATATGCAAGCAGTTCTTGGAGTCTTTTAGTGCAATCTTTTAATCTAATTTTATTTTGGGGTGATCTGTGCTGTTGCCACTCTCTTCTAGCTCTTCTTTTTGCACATACGAGAAGTTCAATATCTGTAGAATATATTCTGTTAAAACCAGTCTGCGGGTGGGAGGAAGTGGCGTGTTCAGCTCCTGCTTAATATTTTCGTTAAGATTAGCAATATTAGATTCAATATCGTCATGCGTTCTTAGCTTAATGTTTTCAGTGCAATGACTACTAAGATATTTTTTGAATCGCAGCCAATTAACACGACTGACCATTTTCACATATGGGTGAGGTAGAGCACTTCTCAGTGGGCTACAGATTGTAACGATCGTTGGAGAGTGATCGGACGATAGATCTAGGGAAGCTTCGACGTGAATTAATTCCCTAGAAATATTTTTCATGACGCCAAAATCTATAATATCCGGAATTTTATGTATGTCAGTAGGCCAGTAAGTGGGCTCCCAACTCGAAATGACGTCCAAGCCCATTTTTGAAATTGTGTTGAACAACGCTCGTCCTCTAGGTGTGATAAGACGCGAACACCAGAAAGTATGTTTTGCATTATAGTCTCCAGCTGCTACGAAACAAGGGCCAAGAGATTTGTAGAATTCCTCGTATTGATCCTCAGTAATTGCGAATCTAGGAGGGTAGTAAATTGATGATATGACAAAATTTGTGCAAAAATTTTCGATACAAATATTCGTTGCTTGTAGATGTTCTTCACAAATGTTGTCAAGAATATAATGCTTGAGTCTTGACTTTATTAAAATTGCTGATCCCCCGCAAGCTCTTCCTTTTGGGTCCTTTGAATCATATAAAATGTAGCCGTTAATTTTGAATAGGCTTCTTGAAGTCAAATGAGTCTCAGAAACCAACATTATATCAATATTTTTTTCCGTGAGGAAGTGCTCAAGTTCATTTTTATGTTGGCGAATGCCGTTTGCGTTCCAGAAACTTATCTTTAACGTGTTCATGGCTTGTTAACTAATGCTTGAAGCAGTGTAGACTGCATTCGTAGCATTTCTTGCATCATGCTAGTCATATTTGTTGTAAAATTATTTATAGTTAGCACTAGATTCTCAATAGTAGCTTCAAGGCGACTAAAGCTTGAGTTTGCATTCGTTGAATTATTTTGAGGCGGAATATTTTGTGTGGGAATACAACTAGCCTTAGCTGCATCGGCATTCGATACACGTGAAGTGACAGGTTGGCTGATTTGAGCAAAAGTGGCGGAGTAGGTGTTTGCTGTTTGTGCTGGAGCTAATTTAGGTTTTTGTCCCATAGTTTATTTAACGAAAGAATAGACAGGACATCCTCTGTAGTTAGCGGTGTGATTACCTCCACAATTACTACATTTTTTTTCTGCTAGATCTTTAGGCTTAGTACAACCAGCAGTACCGTGCAATTCACCGCAGATAACACAAACTGAAGGTAACTTGCAGTAAGTTTTTGTGTGACCATATTCTTGACAATTATGGCACTGTACGGGTCCAGAACGCTTGTGTGGTTCTTCAACTGTTATTTTTCGATATAAGAGATATTTCAAATTATAAATTGGGTGAGTCTCGCTTTTTTTAAATTTTATATCGTTTGGCTCAAGTTCGACGCGAAATAGAGGTTGAGGAATCTTCTCCCTATTTATTATGTTAGATAAATTTTTTATCTTAAATCCCTGGAGAACGAGTGCATCTTTTATTTCTTCGGAAACAACATAGGAATCGATGACCTTCAATACGATCTGCAGGCCTTTAGCACTTTTAAGCTGATATGTGTAGATACTTTTCTTACTTTTTTCAAATTCAGTAATAAGTTTGCAAAAATCTTTTTCTTCATAAATTTGAATTTTGGTTTCATCAATGTTACCACGTTTTATTGGAACGATGAGAAATTTATTCTCACCAATGACTGAAATTAAATTTTTTATAAGAGCGTTTGAATTTTTTTCTCTCAAATAGATTGAAGGCGGCTTGGATGTTTTGTTCGTAGATACATCGGGTTCGTTGTTGTCAACTTGTAATATTTGAAAACGATTTTGGCGGTTAATAGAGGATACGCTGTTATCCCTAGACATTTTTGGAGCAGATGAAATTTTCGAAGACTTTGGGCTTCGTCCGCGCTTTACCACTGTAATATATCTGTCCATTCGCACTTGGACCTTGGTTTTTGGGCTGCTCTTAACTTCAGTAAAAACTTGGTTAAGTGATGACCACGAGCCCGAAGCGGATGATATCGCTGAGTTAAATGTAGAAGTACTAGGCAACGGTAATGTTAACGAATCACTAGTTGGCATTGGACAAAGCGAAGTTGATCGCTGACGAAAAAGTGGCCTCGCCGTTAAAAAAAGTCTACTATCAGATTTCTTATTTATTTTGTTATCATTAAGAGCTTCAGAGCTCTCAGTAAGTCTATCATCAGATTTTTTATTTTTATTATTTTCATTAAGAGCTTCAGAACTCACAGTAAAATAGGCATTTCTGCCATTAGAACTCACTTCACAGTTATTTGTTTTTGAGGTACTCATATAGAGTATTCCTCAAGGGCACTTTTGGTTGTTTGTTTGTTTTTTTTTTTGATTACGGTTTTTTTGTTTTTGTTAATTATGACTATGTAAAAAATATTAGCAATGCAAATAAAGCTTATTTGTCAATAACAATATGTATTCCGAATATTTTTTCGTACAATTTTTTTTTGTTTAGTATGAAATAAAAACTCCGCTAAATCGACTGTTCACTATGAATGTACAACGAGAATTTATCACATACATATGTGGCAATTTACAGCATTTCGAAAACTGAATATTTCTGAAGGGGATAAAGAATCCATTTGTGTATTTCTCATTAAATAATTAGTATATATATCTTCACAATCCTTAACTAAATAAGCAACAAATTTTTCTGCAGCGTCCCTACCAGTATAGATTCTAAACTTATCTATATTATGGTTAATATATTTAATATTATAACTAAAAGCACAGGGAATATGCTTTTTAGTTAAATTATTTTTTTTACTTACTCTACATTCGATGTCCTGAAGTATGCACTCAAAATCTGCATACATGACAAAAGGCACATCCATCTGTCGTTTGTGGTCCTTAAATTTAAGTGTAGCGTTCTTATAGGATGGTAGCTGGGCTACAATTTTACCAAACTCTGCTTTGTGTTGCTCCATGATCCTATCACTGTGAGTAAATGGCAGACATACATTACACAATTTAAGAGTATGTTCTTGTTTTGTCGTTTGACCTCTTAATAATCTGTAAAAAAAATTTAAATTAAATCATTTATAATAAATATTATAAAAAGTTTACCTTAAATTTATATATATATATATATTTATTTATATTCACTAGTACTTAAACCTTTTAGCTTACCTAGACATATTTTCTATTAGATGACCAACGATATTTTCCAAGAACAATAAGTTGATATGATTACATTTTTCCTCCTTTGTAATATAATACGGACCAACAACTACATTATTTTCCTCATCATAACCAAATACGTTTACGCTGATTCCACTATACCGCTTCTCAAATATTTTAATATCCCAGCTAAAAAAATTATATATGGTCCATATATTTTTAATATATGAATGTATATAACTATATATGAATATGTATGAATTCATGTATGTAAATATATTGGATTATACATGGCAAAACTATTATATATGAACTAATATATGGACTAATATATGAAATGTATTATAACATATGAGCTCATATATGTAAATGTAATTATGAAGCTCTTCTATGTGGATCCATATATAAATATAAGATTTTATATATGGAGCCATATAAGAATGTATGCATACATGATATCTCACATAAGATCGTTTTTGCAATCAAAAAAGCTTGGAATTTTATCACTGCTGAATTGTAAATCTATTAGAAAATACATACGGTATGCAAAATTTATATGCGTACCCTCAACGTATAAAAAAGAAAAACTTTTTGTTACAAAAAAACCATTCTTGTATGATTTTATACATTGTGGCCCTATTTAATATATCAAATAATCAAAAGGAAAATCCAGTCATTAATTTTATAGAAAATAACAAAATTCTCTAGATAAGAAACAAAGTTTATATTACTGCGTTGAAAACTATTGTTGGAGGGATTATTTGTTCTTTTATAATTAATTGCATTAGTTTTTAATCTGATTTCTTAAGCTAAATGTTATGTACGAATATGATTTATGTGTTTTTTAAATAATTCATTCATTGTGTCCAAACAAATGTTTCATTTAAAACAACCTCTCTCTCAAGTCGAAAAAATTTTATTTATTGCACAGCAGTGCGCTTTTGTGAATCAAGAGTGTATGAGTATGAACTTTGCATACTCTGGAGGGAATTTACACATACATGTATGAAAATGTATGAATATATATAATCATATATGCCCATATACCCTCATTTTTCGGATCCGAACCATATATGGGATATCATATATGCTCCATATATTTTTTTAGCTGGGATCTTTTAAAGATATTGGAAATATTTAATTCTTAAATCTAGCGTTACACCATTTTGGGTACAAATGATGTCAGGAGTTATGTCATGAATATTGTGTGAGCTACATCGCTGTTTACTCTTTATTTGAGAAGTATCTACTGCGGCGATTAGACACCACTTGAAACAATATTGGTCGGTGTTTTCTACATTGATGCAAGCTTTTCTTTTTTGAAGTTTTTCTTGTAAACTCATCTAGTTTGCTCCTTTAACTAGAGAAGCCTTATTAATACTTAGCTCTGCTCGGACTATGCGTATCAAAGTCCAACCAGAGTCCTTCTCTTGGAATTCACTCATTTTATTTTGAATTTCTGAAATTTGGTTAGAAAATACTTCATATATTTCATCTCCTCTGGTCAACAAATTCATTTTAGCTCTATGATGAATAGTGTTGAACTCCAATTCCTCTCCCACAATTTTAACATATTCTGCCACAATACTCATATTAAATTTTATTACCGTGTGATTTTGTAAATGACTTTCAAACATCTCTATGAAAATTGATTCATTTTCACCAATGAAATCTTCTAGTAAAAGTTCATCTCTTTTATTATTTAATCCATACGTTACAATATTATTTTTGAACGCTTTGCTTATGGTGTAAAATTTCATATTATCTTCATGTCTTCCTTGAGTTTCTTCATCAATGCTGGTATTATTTATTAAATTACCTCCATAAGCATCCGCTCCTTAAAGTTCTCGTTGTTGTTGTTGTTGTTGTTGATGTTATTGTGGTTGATATTGTAGTTGTTGATGTTCATAAGTATTTGTGTACCATTGCATGGATGTAGAGGGTTGTTGCCAATACATTTGTTTTTGTTGTAGTTGATATTGCAATTGTTGGTCAGTATTTGGGTACCATTGCATGGCCGTAGGATATGGTTGCTGTTGTTAAGGATATTGATATTGTTGTTGTTGTTGGGGATATTGATATTGTTGTTGTTGTTGTTGAGGATATTGATATTGTTGTTGTTGTTGTTGTTGAGGATATTGATATTGTTGCTGTTGTTGAGGATATATATATTGGTCCTCAACATCATGATTTTGGATGTGTTCCAAGAAACACTTTTGGTATTTATATATCTTATTGCACATATTACATTTATATACCATTTTAATAATTTATAGAATGTATTGTATTTTTTAAGATTTTATATGATGATAATGCTGTACTTGCTAGATGCAATGCTGTACTTGCTGCTCTCAATTTATACGAATTACGTTCTATTCTTACATTGTTACAACATACATATGTATGTATATACAAAACTGCTATTCATTAATTTATTTACATATACATACATATGTATGTAGTAAGTAAGTATGTATGTATATAAGTGTGCATGGTTTGTTTGACAAATGTCAGCCTCTTTACACAAAAAACAAAAAATAAATAAAACTAAATAAAACCAACAACAAAAACATTAATATCTCACCAGCATACATTATTTCTTTCTATAAATACCCTTCCTTCTTCCATCAGCTAAAAAGAATATTACAAAAAAACAAATGCCGAGTACATACTATGATATTTTGTAACATCCCAACAGTGTGTACTAGTGTCAACGTTTGTCATTTTTGAAAATTTTTCTTGGTGTGTGGTATTGCTTTCCCTATAAAAAACATAACGTGAAAGACGTTGCACACATTTTAAAAAATGATTATAACACAAGAAATGCCAGATGTGTACTCGACATTACACACTCGCTTTGTTTATATATATATACGACTACTTACCCATCTGCAACGCTAAAGTTGTTGTAAAAATATACAGAAATACACATGCATGAGCATCCCTTTGACAATTCTAAATATCTTACACTTCAATTTCTCCAACCTTCAGGTAAGTTCGTTGCTCATAAATTACATATTTTATTTCATCTCTTCAAACTCTTCAAACATAGGAAATAGGAAAATCAAACTAAATAGAACCAACAACAAAAAAACATTCATAGATTTGCCACAAGGATACGTAAGGTCTTCTAAAATAACCTTCCATGGTCACCAGCTAAAAAGAAAATAAAAAATATGCTGCAACTACTTGACAAACAAAAAAAATCACACTTCAATTCAAAATAAAACAAAAACATACGTACAAAGCATGCGTGCCAACGAAAATAAACTACGAGTATGTACATCAACCTACAGACATCTACAAACCATCGAATACCCTCGTCACTTCACACCTTTGGTTTAAAAAAAAATCTAAAACATACATACAAGTTTGCGCGCCAACGAAAATAAACTACGAGTATGTACATTAACCTACAGACATCTACAAACCATCGAGTATCCTCGTCACTTCACACCTTTGGTTAAAACAAAAATATAAAACATACATACAAAGCATGCGTGCCAACATAATAAACTACGAGTATGCACATCAACCGACAGACATCTACAAACCATCGAGTACCCTCATCACTTCACACCTTTGGTTAAAACAAAATTCTAAAACATACATACAAAGCATGCGTGCCAACGAAAATAAACTACGAGTATGTACATCAACCTACAGACATCTACAAACCATCGAGTACCCTCGTCCCTTCACACCTTTGGTTAAAAAAAAAATATAAAACATGCATACAAGTTTGCGCGCCAACGAAAATAAACTACGAGTATGTACATCAACCGACAGACATCTACAAACTATCGAGTACCCTAATCACTTCACACCTTTGGTTAAAACAAGAAATCTAAAACATACATACAAAGCATGCGCGCCAACATAATAAACTACGACTATGCACATCAACCGACAGACATCTACAAACCATGGAGTACCCTCGTCACTTCACACCTTTGGTTAAAACAAAAATCTAAAACATACATACAAAGCATACGTGCCAACGAAAATAAACTGCGAGTATGTACATCAACCGACAGACATTTACAAACCATCGAGTACCCTCGTTACTTCGCACCTTTGCACACTGAGGCCAAATGAATGAAAAGTGGCGATTAATTGAAAATATGAACTTTAAAATTCATAATCGTGTTTGGTACCGGGTTAAAGTGAATAAAATTCTGCATCACTAATTGCAAAAATTTTACTTTTATGTTGTTTGCTTTAGTTGAAGTGAGCACTTAAAGTTGAATAATTGTTATTTTTTTGTGCATATTGAAAAAAAGTGAAAATTTTGATATTTCAATTGATAATTTTTTTCTATTTATACTTCTAAAAGTTAAATTTTTATAATGAAACCGTCAACTTCAGGTAGTTTACTATATAGTACATGTTTTTTTGTTTAAATTAATGTTTTAAAAATATTAAATGTTAATAAAATAAAATTAGCCCAAAAATGGGCTATTTTTGATTTATATATGGAGTTTCAACAACTTTGTTCGTGAGCTTGCGTAAAATCGTCTATATAGTGTTATAATATCAGATCTCAACTAATAAACCGCAAAATATTTTTTTGCGACTTGTTGCGATTTTTCTGTTATGCTTGTTTTTGTGAAATAACTCAAGATGCTAAAAATCCACAAATATGAAAAAAAAACAACAAAACAAAACATCAAGTTGTTTTTACTTTGTTTTGTTATTATTTTCGTTATAGTAGTTTTTATTGTAGCTAAAAAATGTGTTGTTAATTAGAGATGGGGGCGTGAGTAACTTTAATTCACGCATACTCACGTGATTGCGTATGTTGGGTTTATTTACTATGAATAAAAGTAATTAAATTATTTTACATGTGTTTATGATATTTCAATGAATTTTACTTAAACATTTGTTAATTTTAAATTATTAGAAAATTGTATATGGCACAAGTGCACTATTTTGAAAAATTGAAGGAGGTGACGCTCCCATCCCTATTTATTATTGTCATTTATTTGAGTCATATACATGCATCATATTTATTTATTGTTTTAGCTGTCAATGTTTTGTGATGTGATGTTACATATTTAAAGTGTTGTGAAAGTGTAAATTATTCTAATGCCAAAATCTGCATTGGAGTTGCTTGTACTTCCCAGCAATCAAAATAGCAATGATGAAGATGGAGATGAAGATGGAGATGAAGATGCAGATGGAGATGAAGATTAAGATTATTGTAACGAATTAATTTATGATTATGAAATTGAATGTGAAGTAAATACTAACATTGAAGGTAATAATGAATATAATAAAAAATTGTTGTTTTCAAAAAAAAAAAAAATAGAATAACCGAATTTAATTAAATTTTTTTTAAATAGTGTGTTTATGGTTATTTATCAATAAAAAAACAATTAGATTTTAAAATGTTTCATTTTTGAGCGAAATTTTCAAATTTCGAGAAAAAAGGTATGATTTTAATTTAAACATTTTCTAATAAAAATACATATAAAATATTTATTCCTTATTATTTTTAAAAATATTACTTATTTTTCTTAAAGTGCATTTAGTATGCTTTAATTTGCAATTTAATTGAATAATTTATAGCGCACCGTTCCAAAGTTACAGCAAAAAATGTGAAAAAAGAGGATTTTTTACAGAACACAAAATTGCCCATAAAGGGTTACAAAATGTGTTTTTTCACTCTGTTTTTTTTAATGTTGGTTTTTTATGTATTTATAAATATCCATTAATAAAATATATTTTTTTTTTTAATTACGACTTCTATGAATTAATCGCCACTTTTCATGCATTTGGCCCCACTGTGCTTTGGTTAAAACAAAAATCTAAAACATACATACAAGTTTGCATTATTTTAAAATTTTCCCATATATTACAAAATTTTTTACGTTAATTACCCAAATTTGACAATTTTTATTGCCAGAACCGCCAGTTACTAACTACTCACTATTTTTTTGAACAAAATATTCACGTACAAAAAGATTCCGCTTACGACCCATCTAGCAAAAAAAAAACTAATAAAAATTTCCGTTTGCTTATGCAACAGAATAATGAAAAACCAGAGTTGCCGATAAATTTATTCTAAACCAAAAATTGGTAAGTTTGTGCGTTCTTAGGAATTTTCTTAAATTAAGTTTAAATATATATTTTTTCGAACTTATTCCTTAAATTATTATTTAACTTGCTCGGTATATATGTGTATATATTATATACTATATGTATATGTACATATATACATATGTATGTATGTATGTGCGTGTGCGATTAGAATACATGAATCAACATAAAAAATTATTTTAAATAAACTAAATCATATTTCGGAGCAGTTTAATTGTATCTCTGTTTATAATATATCGCAAGCGGAGATATTCTAGAGATGGCAACACTGTTACCAACTTTGTATATAAAAGTATTGGAAAATGTAATTATTTATGTTATTAAAGACGTGATGTACCGTTTTAACGAATTACATTGATGCTCGTTACGTATGTATTTATTTTTTCGTTTTATTAATTAAAATAATTTTTTGAAAAATACGTGAGGCCATTAGCGCAAAAGTTGTGTAACCCACATTCGTTTTTCGGTATATTACCAACTATCAAATAAAAAGGAGAGTAAACCACCCATACCATGAAAGTGCTAAATGGACAGTAATGTCCACTTTTGAATTTTTGGTCACCTTTTCAGAAACCCTTTCATTTGATACCCATATCATGAGAGGGATAAATGGACAGTAATGTCCACTTTTTGGCGCCTCCGCCATTTTTCCATAGCATTTTTGGTCATCTTCTCAAAAACCCCTTTCATTTGATACCCATATCATGAAAGGGATAAATGGACAGTAATGTCCAATTTTTGGCCCCTCCGCCGTTTTTCCATAGAATTTTTGGTCCTCTTCTCAAAAAACCCTTTCATTTGATACCCATATCATGACCATACCCATATCAGACTAATACGACCCTTTTTATTGTCCACCTTATATTTATCGTTAGCGGAATATCAACAGGTTGATCTCATCGTAGTAGCTATGTATGTACAATGTACAACATGTGCATATAAAAATTATTTGTTACATTTAATGTAAAAATAAGAAATTGATTTTTATTTCTGCTCAAAAAAATAAAAATCATGAAATAACAGTTATTTCTGCTCAGAAAAATAAAAATCAGAAATTGATTTTTATTTCTGCTTAAAAAAATAAAAATCAGAAAATGATTTTTATTTCTGCTCAAAAAAATAAAAATCAGAAATTGATTTTTATTTCTGCTCAAAAAAATAAAAATCAGAAATTAACAATTATTTCTGCCCAAAAAAATAAAAATCAAAAGCTTTTAAATCATTTGAGTTTTGAAATATCTAATTGAAAACGATCAAAATGGTATGATTGCCTAGTCTCTACGACATTTCCTTTTACTTGATATTTTTCTTTAAAAATTCAAGAATAACAATTATTTTCGCTCCCTGGAATTATGTGATTGTACTTTTAAAAGAAATGAAGAAACAAGCGTATCTGCTGGTGGTTCAGCTTTTAATATATGCGTTTAATTGTTGATGTAACAAATCGTCAGTAGTCTTCAACCAAACATTTTGAACAGTCACAAACTTCTTATCTTACGCACAGGCTTTCAAAAACTATTAGAGAATTCACAAATAATAATATTTTTGAAAATCACAAGAGAATAATAAGCGTAGTAGGCTTAGAAACTTATATAAAACCCCGCAAATAATTTATATTGGAAATGAATCTATTTTATTTTTCTACACCTTTATACAATTAGAAATTCATCGGATAATAATAAAAGTAATTACAAGGCAAAATGAAAAATAAAGCCCAAAATTTAACATTTAAGAAATTTATTATTCGACATATTGTCATAATTATATTTATATTTATTTACTTTAATTCTCCATAAGTTAGCCATAGTTCGAGTTGTGTAATATACTCTTGTAGATATCGGAAAGCCTCGTGAAGGTTTTCGTGCATACTTAGGCAGGCTGTATCATCAGCAAACGTAGATGTATGTATATTACTGCTCAAAGGCATATCATAAGTATAAATCAAACACAAAACTGGCGCTAGTATGCTCCCCTGCACAGTGGGAACTTTTGCAAAATAAATGGTAATAAATCTGGAACCTCTAAACTACTGATTGGATTTATATAAAACATCATACATCCGTAGATGAGGACTCAGACTTTATAACAAATGTCTTGGCAGCCATCTGACTTAAGCTGGACAGGAGTTAAAGTGGGCCTAAGTTGACAACATGGGACTCAAAAAAATTCTGAGGCTTGTAACTTTTAGAAAAATTGTCCGATTTTTATGAGATAAACTCAACAGTTTTAATAAATAATGTCCTTAGATGTGTTTTCGTATCTCTCATAACTTAGAAGATATTTGACTTTTAACAAAAAAATTTTTTTTTTGCCTTGACTTTTTTTAGTATTTCACCTACAACTTTTTAGTTAATTGTTGGATTTTAAATTAAAAGACAGCATTAAATTTCTGATCAAATTGGAAATAAAAAAACAATAAAAAACTTATTAATATCTGCAGTCGTGAAAACGGGAAAAGGCAAGGAATCCAAAGTTTTAAAATTTTTCTGGAAAAGGCACGTTTTTTTAAGAAAAAGTATCTTCATTATTTTCAATTTTGTGAAAACTTTGTTTAACACATGCACTTTTAAACCACATAGCGCTAAAAACAATCTATTCAGAATATGATAAGAGCCAATTATTTTGTATATTGGGCATGCAACCTACACTCAGCAGTGTTCGAAAATGCCAATTTCAAAATTTTTTGTTGTGCTTATGCGCTTATAAAAAGTTGTGACGGTATATTTTGAAAATTTTAGATATATCATTTAATTGTAAAGATAGTTGGCAACACGTTAAACTTAAATTTTTAACAGCGTTTTCATAAATGCGAAGATGCGCGCAAATTTTCTGAAAAAAGTCAAAATTTTGGAAAAATTTTGTTTTGTACCATAAAAAATATATAAAAATAATTTTCTTTCTTATGTTGGCATTTTTAGCTTTCATGTGAGTCTTTGTACTTTGCCTGAAAAAATTATTCCAATATAAGTAACTGATCTTGAGATATTCCGATTGTAGGATGCAATTCAAAAATATGTAGAATGCGCTTAACTTTTTTCCCTTTATTCACACATCAGCTGTTTAAAACTTTTATGAATTCTGAAATTCAACCTAAATAGAAAAACAAAAATAAATTTGGAATGTTATCCAATAAGTCTATGTATATTTTGCGCAATAAAAAATATTTATGGTAATTATACATATATGTTTTTCCATGTAAGTGTAGTTAATGTTAATAACAGGTAAGCATTTAACGAATAACAACACACATTTTTAATGGATTAAAAAGGTTTTTGCGGATTTTATTTTGTCTTGAAAAAACGTTCCTTTTCCAGAAAAATTTTAAAAATTTGAATTCCTTGCTTTTCCCGTTTTCACGACTGCAGATATTACTAAGTTTTTTATTGTTTTTTTATTTCAAATTTGATCAGAAATTTAATGCTGTCTTTTAATTTAAAATCCAACAATTTACTAAAAAGTTGTAGGTGAAATACTAAAAAAAAGTCACGGCAAAAAAAAATTTTTTTGTTAAAAGTCAAATATCTTCTAAGTTATGAGAGATATGAAAACACATGTAAGGACATTATTTATTAAAAATGTTAAGTTTAGATCAAAACGCTTTATCTTATAAAAATGGGATAATTTTTTTTAAAGTTACAAGCCTCAGAATTTTTTTGAGTCCCATGTTGTCAACTTAGGCCCACTGCAAATCCTGTCCCACTTGAGTCAGATAGCTGCCAAGGCATTTGTTATAAAGCCTAAGTCCTTTTCTATGGATGTTAGAATTTTTATATAAATCCAATTGGTAGTTTAGAAGTTCCAGATTTATTACCATTTATTTTGCAAAAGTCCCCACTGTGCCCTTTGGCACACCAGATGATATACGTAGATTCGGGCACACTCATGAATTCTTCTTTCACAACCGTGAATTCCGGGTAGTAATGTAACTTTCTAATAAATTCAGAAAATTTATTGGTAGATATGATTTTAATTTAAAAAAAAAATAAGGCCTTCATGTCACACTTTATGAAATTACTGCGAAACGTCAATAAACAGTGCAAAACAGTTCTTCTTTTCTTCAAATGTTCTTCTTATAAGATGAACCAGTCTATGCGTATGTTTAGTGGTGCTATGCTGACATCTAAAACCCAATTGATGGTCTGGCATGCATTCACTACGAATTAGAATTGGGGAAAATTTGGACATGTGCAATTCTTCGAAAAGTTTCGACATTGTTGAGAGCAGGCTTATTGGACTGTATGATTCTGCCTTGATAAAATCTTTGCCTGGCCTTAGAATCATTTTAACTTTGACAAGCTTCCAGCTATGCGGATAATACTCTAGTCGTAAAATGGCAAAAAAATTAATAATATGATTCTAATTGCAATACAAGGCAATTTTATAAGCATCTGGTTTTTAATTCCATCAATACCCGGAGCTTTCTTCGGGTTGAGTTCAGCAATTAGTTTTTGTAAATCACGCGTCTTAAATTTTATGTGTCGACGGGGTAGTGCAACTACACTCGGCAAATCAACAACACCAGTACATGTGTTTAAGGTAAATACCGACTTTAAATGCTTTGCAAACAAGTTACCTTTTTTACTCCTTTTCCACTCTCCATTAGAAGTGCGCAGCGGTGGGTTAAAATCAACGGGTGGTTTAATTATTTTCGCAGCGCGCCACAAAGAGTTATAAGATGCTGGTGTTACATCGAGATTTTCCAGATAGTTTTTAAGAAATGCAGTCTTTTCATATGCAAGCAGCTCTTGGAGTCTTTTAGTCCATTCTTTAAACCGATTATATTTTGGGGTGATCTTTGTTGTCGCCATTCCCTTAAAATATAATCTATTAAACCAAGTCTGTGGATGGGAGGAAGTGGCATGTTCAGCACTTTGCTTAATAGTATCGTAAGATTGGCAATGTTAGATTCAACATCATCATGAGTCCTTAGCTTTATGTTTTCCGTGCAATGACTACTAAGATATTTTTTGAAACGCAACCGATTAACAGGACTGATTAGAAAGAGCACTTCTCAGTTGGCTAGAGATTCTAACGATTGTGAGTGAGTGATCGGACGATAGATATAGGGAAGCTTCGACGTGAATTAATTCCCTAGAAATATTTTTAATGATGCCAAAATCTATTACATCCGAAATTTTATGTAAGTCAGTAAGTGAGCTCAAGTCCCAAAACGTATGTTTATTATAGTCGCCAGCTGCTACGAAACAAGGGCCGAGAGTTTTGTAGAAATCCTCGTATTGGTCATCAGTAATTGCGAATCTAGGAGGAGAGTAAAGTGATGATATGAGAAAATTTTTGCAAAAATTTCCGACACAAATATTCGTTGCTTGCATGTGTTCTTCACAAATGTTGTAATAGTTTATTGCTTAAATCTTTACCTCATTAAAATTGTTGATACCCCACAAGCTCTTCCTCTTGGGCCCTTCAAATCACATAAAGTGTAGCCATTAATTTTGAAAAGACTTATTGAAGTCAAATGAGTCTCAGAAACCAACATTATATCAATATTTTTCTAAGCATTTCTTGCATCATGCTAGTCATATTTGTTGTAAAATTTTTTATAGTTTGCACTGGATTATCAATAGTAGCTTCAAGGTGATTAAAATTAAAGCTTGCGTCAGTTTTTTTTAATTATTTGGCAGGAAAACATCTGTAGTTAGCAGTGTGATTATTTTTACAGTTACTGCATTTTTTATCACTTTGATCTTTTGGCTTATTGAAACTAGCTGTGCCGTGTAATTTGCCATATATAACACAAACTAGGGGTAAATTACAGTAAGTTTTAGTGTGGCCATATTCTTGACAATTATGGCACTGCACGGCTTCTGAAAGCTTGTGTGGTTCTTCGACTGATATATTTCGGTATAAGAGATATTTTAAATTATAAATTGAACGAGTCTCATTTGACTCAAGTTTGAAATAGAGGTTGAGGAATCTTCTCCCTATTTATTATTTAGGATGACTGCATCTCTTATTTTCTCAGGAACAACACAAGAATCTGGGTTGAACCCACCCACTTTTCTATTTTCTGGTGCTTATGGTTCATGTAAAGTTTCGTAGGAAAAAGGTTATTAGAAGCACATAACTAATATACTTACCACTGCTAAGATGAAATACATGAAAGAAATACCTTAGATTTATGTGTGTAATCACGGCTACTTTTCAAAATAGGATATTTTTTCTTAGCAAATGTTCAATGTGTATAAAAATTTTCAATAAAATGGATCTTAGGTTTGAGGTTTAAGTGCTTCTTCCAGCCTTATGATTAAATTTTCCGTTCTCTGAAATTTTTCTTAGTGATCCCTGATCTAGATTTATTTGTGTATCAAATTACAGCTAACTAGAGCGAATTTTTGTTAGGTTTCTTAGTTTTAAGATTTTCCTATTGATGTACATGCGCATCAGTTCTCGTGGTACCTACATAGCGCACAGTCGATTAGTGGACATTTTCTTACATACCGAACAAACAAAAAATTATACAAAAAAGTATTCGTGGTACATATTATTCGTAATAGGTACATACTGACTTTAATAAATAAGCTTTATTGCTTTGATAATATTTTTTACATAGTGGAAATAACAAATACAAAGAAAAACGCAAACAAGAAAAACATAAACAGTGACATTGAGGAATACTCTATACGAGTACCTCAAAAACAGACAAACAATCATAAATTACAAAAACAAAAAAAACCGTTAGCAAAAAAACACAAAAAGTGCCCTTGAGACCCAAAAAATTATGAAGTGAGTCTAACGGCAGAAATGCCTGTTTTACTGTGAGTTCTGAAGCTCTTAATGAAAAAAATAGAAATTAAAAATCTAATGAAAGTGTTTTTTTTAACTGCAAAGCTAATTTTTCGTCAGCGATCAACTTCGCTTTGTCCAATGCCAAATAGTAGTGATTCATTAACATTACAATTGCCTAGTACTTCTTCATATAAGTCAGTAGTATCATTCCGTTCAGGATCGTATTCATAACTTAATAAAGTTATTACTAGAGATAACAGTAGCTCAAAACCCGAGGTGCGAGTCGGTGTGGACAGATATATAACCGTGGTAAATTTTGAAGTGAGTTCTAACGCTCTTAATGATAACTTACTTGCCGTGTATTGTATGCCGATTCTGCAAAGACAAATTCTATTCCCGCGCAGAAAGTGTCCCCACCAAGTAATTCATCAAATGCTTGCACAAGCTTTAATTTCAGTTGCCTTGAAGCCACTATTAAAAATCCTGTGCAAACTAGCAAGAACTTTAGATCAAATATGACAAGCCTGATGCAAAAAATGCTACAAAGGCAGAATACACTGTTTCAAGCATTAATTAACAAGCCATGAACATGTTAAAAATATGTTTATGGAACGCAAACGGCATTCGCCAACATAAAAATGAACTTCCTTACGGAAAACAATATTGATATAATGTTGGTCTCTGAAACTCATTTGACTTCGAGAAGCCTTTTTAAAATTTGTGGCTACACTATGTATGATACAAAAGACCCTGGAGGAAGAGTTTGCGGTGGATCAGCAATTCTAATAAAGTCAAGATCAAACACTATCCGATCACTATCCCACAAAAGTTACAATTTTCAACCCACTAAAGAGTGATTTAAATAACTCATAGTGAAAATGGTTAATGGTGTTATCTGGCTAGGATTCAAAAAATATCTTAGTAATCACGGCAGTGAAAACATTCAGATAAGATCACCTGATGACATTGAATTCAACATTGCCAAAATTTGCGAAAATATTAAACAGGCTGCTGAGCATGCCACTACCTACCGTTTTCAGACTGGCTTTAATAGAATTTATTGTACGGAAATTGAACGCCTGGTATGTGAAAAAAGGAGAGCTAGAAGATAATGGAAACAACACAGATCACCCCTGAATAAAATCAGACTTAAAGAATGTACTAAACGACTCAAAGAGATGCTATCGTCATAAAAAACTGCATTACTGGAAAAATATTCAGAAGGTCTCGAAGGTCACGTCAGCATCTAATTACTCTTTGTGACGCGCTACTAGAAATCTTAAAAGCCCAGTTGATCTTAAATCACCACTGCGCACTTCGACCGGAGGCTGGGCAAGAAGCGATAGTGAGAAAGGTAACTTAATTGCTGAGCATTTAAGATCTATATTCTCTCCCAATTCATGTACGGGTGCTGTTGATTTACCAATTGTAGTTTCTATACCCCCTCGCCCCTTAAAGTTTAAGAGCGTGAAGTACACAAAAATAATTGCTGAACTCAATCCGAAGAAAGCACCAGGTATTGATGACATTAGTAACAAAATGGTGATGAACTTGTCTCATATTGCAATAAGAATCCTGCTGTTTATTTTTAATGCTATTTTAAGAATGCAGTATTTTCCTCATAACTGGAAATTTGCCAAGATAAAAATTATTCCAAAGCCGGTCAAAGATCTAACCAAGACTGAGTCATATAGGTCTATAAGCTTACAATCTACAATCTCAAAGCTTTTTGAAAATCGCTCATGACTAAATTGTCCAAAATTTTAGCTGATAGTGGGTGCATCCCGGACCATCAACTTGGCTTTAGAAGTGAGCATAGAACCATTGAACAAACGAATAGACTGGTCCAAGTTCTAAGAAGAAAATTTTAAGAAATGAAGTATTGTTCTGTTCTCTTTATTGATGTTTCTCAGGCGTTTGCCACGAAGGCATAGTTTTAAGATTGAAGACATATCTGCCAATAAACATTCAAAAGCTTTTGGAAAGATATGTTATTGATAGGAAGTTCACTGTTGTAGAAGGAGAGTTCACGAGTGTGCCCGAATCTGTGTGTTCTGGTGTGTAACAGGGTAGCATTCTGTATCCTGTCTTGCATTTAATATATACTTGCGATATGCCTGTGAGAAATAATATCCACACCTCTACATTTGCCGATGATACAGCCTGTATGAGTGTGCACGAAAACCTTTATGAAGCATCCCGCAATATTTAGGAACATATTACCCAGCTTGAAATATGGTTGAACCTATGAAGAATTAAAGTCAATGAACCAAATTGTGTCCATATAACGTTTACCCTAAGAAGAGATACTTGCTCCCCTATTCAAATCAATAATCAAAATATTCCTAAACATTCCCACGTGAAATACCTTGGTTTACACTTTGATTGAAGGCTTACATGGAAACATCATATTGACTCTAAGTTAACTCAGATGAAACTTAAGTTAACTCAAATATATTGGTTGATTGGCAGGAATTCAAGACTCAGCCTAGACTGCAAACTTTTACTATACAAGTCGCTTTTGAAGCCAGTATAGTGCTACAGAATTCAGTTATGGTTATGCTTCATCTTCCAATGTCGAGAGAATCCAACGAAGGCAAAAAAAAATTTTACGGTTAATAACATCGGCTCCATGGTACATCAAAAATTCTAATATACATCGTAATTTAAATATTCCACTAGTGATTATAGAAATTGCAAAATACGCAGGCAAATATTTAACTCGAATCATATCCTAGTCCGCTTGCTCCAAATATTCTGAACTTTACTTGACACATCCATTTAAAAAAGAGGGACACATGGGCTCTTATACTCAAAACTCCAGATGGGACGACTTGAAAATACTTTTTCGCCCTTTTTGACTATCACTACTTATGTATGTATTATTAATAACTGTTAACAAGTTTATGTCCGACAGTGGTCGGGCCTAATAATTATGTTTTATATTTAAGATTTGAATACTTATAAAATATGCTAGACTAGCTAGGAGCTCTAGGAGTGTTGTTTAATGATTAATCTTAAAATAAAAATACATTGTCTTATATACTAGTTATGAGAATAAAGCTTAACCTATCTCAACATAAGAGGGAAAAGAAAAGGTATATGCTTAATAAGCAAATTGTTCCTTTTAGTTTCCCACGGTAGGCGTGCGGCGTGTGTCTCATAAGAAATTTGGAAAACATGGATTTTGTATTGTTTATATTTATTATATAAACACATGTGGTTATTAATTATGATTCATTCAAGTGCATTATGATGCAGCCTTTGTTCAGACTGGCGAGTGTCAAATAGCATCTGCACAAAATACATATTTACGTTGCAGTCTGTCAAATGCATTTATCTAACACTTCATGCAGCGGTATTTGCCCGATTGCATGAGTGTCAAATGTCCAGTGCACAAAAATAATTTCAATGCCATTGGATGTTATGTATGTTGCGGTCAAGTTGACTTTAAATGTTTACTACGCAATGTTAGTCGTAGTGATAGTTAGAACACGCTACACCTCCACCTTTTATAAGAATGTTCATATAACGTTAGTTTTATGGACATTCGTTTACACATAAAAAAAGTATTTTTGAAATATAATTAAAAATTTAAATCTTATTGTAAAATATTAGGTTTTATTGGTAATGGCCATACCGTTTTAATTATTTAATATTATATAATTTAAGTCTATTCTTATGAACTATTTGTGTTTTATTTGTTTTCTTATCAAATATAGTTACATTATTTCTTAAGTCTATTTTCTTAATTTTGTACGGTCCTCTATATTGTATATCTAATTTATGACCTGCTTCATTTTTCAGTAATACTAGATCTCCTATTTTAAAGTTATAATCAGTTATATCCCTATCATAGTTTAATTTGTGCTTAAATTTATTTCTATCTAATAATTGTTGGGCCCTCTTATATGCTACTTCTAATCTAAATTTTGTTTCTTTGGCATAGTCCTCTATATTATATAGTGGTTCTACTTTATCTACATTGAACATCTGAAAACTGTTAGGAGTTTTTGCAAAGACTAACTCATAAGGACAATAATTATGAATTGTTGAAGGTGTTGTTTTAAAACAATAAGTAAAATATTTTAGCCATTCGTCCCAATCATATTTGTCTATAGATATATAGTAACGTACATATTCATTGAAAGTTCTATGACTTCTTTCTATTGTGCCTACTGTTTGGTGGTGATGAGCTGTCGAAGTTAATTTTTCAATTTTTAGTAGATTACAAAGTTCTGTTAATATCGAATTTTTATATTCTGTTCCCATGTCCGAAATGAACGTCTTCATTGGACCATTGGTAAGTATAAAATTTTCAAATATTGCCTTAGCGATTGTTTTAGCGCTTTTGTCTCTTATTGGTATAGTAACTAAATATTTAGTTAAATCACATATTATTGTGATTGCGTATTCATTTCCAATTAATGATTTTGGAAATGGCCCTATTGTGTCTACCACTACCGTATCAAATGGTTTTGTTGGCGTTGGTGTCACAGTCATTGGACTTTTGTTATGTTTTAAAGTTTTAGCAGTTTGACATTTATGACATGTTTTTACGTATTTAGATATGTCCTTGGACATATTTTTCCAACAGTAATATCTTTTTATTTTTTGTAATGTTCTATATATTCCGCAAATGCCCCCCTTCTATGGGATCATCGTGATATTTCAGCATAATTTCAAGAATTGCCTTGGCATTCTTACTATCAATTTGGGTCACCTTATTTAGTAGCGCTACTTTAATTATATTTAATATTTTATTGCCCATAAGTTTAAATTCATTATTAGAGATAAAATCGAAAATTGTCTCACTAGGTGCCACTTGTAAATTATATATATTGTGTTTACCGGCCACTTTTTCGAGCCTAGAGAAAAATTGTCCTAAGTCAAAATTCTCTTTAGTAAACAAATCATTAATATGTATATATGTTACTATAGATTTTCCACGTTTGATATAACATCTTCCGGGGGAAATCTTTAGTTTATAGTATTTTCTGACGTCAGTGTTCGTTAAAGGTACATATATACTGGGCTTATCATTATTTTTATTTTTATGCTGTTCATTTAGTGTATTACTATTCTTGTCTTTTGTATTGGTCATCGATCTAGTCGTGACTTTTAATATAGAACAAATTTTATTATTCATGTCTTTTAGGTCATTTATTGTAACTCGCGATAGAGCATCAGCAACATAGTTATCTTTTCCCCTAAGATATTCTACTGTAAAGTTATATTCTTCCAAATCGACTCTAATTCTTGTTAACTTGGAGCTTGGGTTTTTCATTGAAAACAAATAAGAAAGTGGTCTATGATCAGTACGGACAAGAAAATGTTTTCCATATATATATGGTCTGAAGTGGGTAATTGCCCAATGAATTGCAGTTAATTCTTGCTCAATGGTTGATTTGTTACTTTCTCCCTTTGTGAATGTCTTTGATGAATAGGCAATAGGTAAATGTTTACCATCATATTCCTGTGTCAAAACCGCACCACAAGCGTACTTACTTGCATCTGTTGTTATACAAAATTCCTTAGTAAAATCAGGATATTGGAGTAAAGTAGGACTCATTAGTGCTTTCTTAAGATATTTAAACGCAAAGTCACAGTCTTTTGTCCATTCAAATGGTGTATTTTTCTTGGATAATTTTGTTAAATGTCTGGAGTATTCAGAAAAATGTTTAATGAATCTCCAATAGTAGTTACAAAAAGCCACAAATCTTTTTGCGCTATCTGCATCTGTTGGTATTGGATAGTTTTTGATAATTGAATATTTACTATCATCTGGTAATATTCCTTTATCTGTACATTTGTGTCCAAGATATGTTACTTCTTTCATGAAAAACGAACATTTCTCTGGATGCAGTTTTAGATTGTTCTTGCGGCATAAGTCAAAAACACTCTTTAAATTTGAAAGCATATTCTTTTCTGAACATCCCAGGACAACTAAGTCGTCCATGTAAAGGAATGCTTGATCTGGTTTTAGTCCAGTAAAAGCAAGTGTCATCATTCTTTGAAAAGAATTTGGTGCTATTTTTAAACCATAAGGTAATCTAGTGAATCTGTATGAACCGTTATTGGTTGAGAATGCTGTTAAGTCTCTGGAGTTTTTCTCCAAACTGATTTGGTGAAAACCTGACATTAAGTCTAAACAGGAGAAATATTTTGCTCTACCTAGTTGGTCTAATATATCATCAATTCTAGGTAATGGGAATTTATCTGCAATTAATTTTTTATTTATTTGTCTGTAATCTATGACAAGTCTCCATCTTTTCTGGTCAGAGTTAGGAAGTGATTTCTTTGGTACTAACAAGACTGGACTGTTATATTCAGAATAGGAAGGTTCAATAATTTTATCGTCTATTAATTTTTTCACTTGTTTGTCAATTTCTTGTTTATGTGTATGTGGTATACGATAATTTTTAATATATACTGGTTCTTTATCTTTTACTCTCAATTTTTGTTCATAAAAATTATTAGTTGTTATTGTTTCTGATTCCAAACCGAAAATATCACTATATGTTGAACATAGTTTTGTTAATGTTGTTTTAAATTGTTGTGGAAAATGTTTCTGTAAAATTTTTAATATTTCTGATTTTCTTTTAGAGTTTTTGCCTAAATTTTCTTTGATAATTTCATAATCAGAGATGTTTTCAGTTTTTATGCTACTTTGTTTGATTTTAGTAATGGTGTTATTAGTGTTTAGAATACGAATAAATGCTTTGTCAGATTTAACTAATGTATTTGGTATAAAAACACCTGATTCAATTTCTTGATTGGGAATTAATAATTCGTTATTTGAATTGGTAAAATTTACTTGAAGTATTACTTCACATCTTGGAGGTATATTAATTTCATTGCAGTTATTCGTAATCGGTATATCTATTGTTTGTGGTATATTAAATGGTCTAAGGATAAGGTAATCATTATCTTGGTTGAAATCCAATATACAGTTATATTTTTTGATAAAATCCATGCCGATGATTCCATCGCATGGTATCGGAAAATTATTATTTACAACCTGGAAGTAATGTGGTATTAAAAATTTTTTAAATTTTAAATCGCAAAATGTATTTCCAATCGATTTGATGTTACCCTGTCCTATTCCACTTAAAGTTGTTGTTTTATTAGTGTTAATTTGGTTTTGTTTAAAGAATTTTGATTTTATTAATGAAATGTCTGCTCCCGTGTCTACTAAGAGTATGAGTGTAGTGTTAGTATTGTCTAATTGAATATGTATAAAGAAGCTCAAGTTTAGATTTAGATGGTAAATTTTCACTGATTTGATCCTAGGGGAATTTCGGAGTTTTCTGAATTGTTTTCATTTGATTCTGTTGCTCTTACGTAGTTATTGTTCCTACGGTTATTATTAAATCTTTGTCGGTTTCTGTAATAATTGCTATTATTATTATTGTTATTATTATAGTTGTTGTTATTATTTCTACGTGGGTAATTATTTCTTCCACGTGATCGTGTATTATTACCACGGTAACTGTTTCCAGATTTGTACTCTTGTCCATAGTACAAAATAGTATTTTGTTGACCTGTGGCGTCTGTACGACTATTGACAAATTTACTAATAGCATCGTTCATGCTATTGAATTGTCCTGCTTCCATGATAAGCTTAACTTTATCTATGGTGCAGTTCTTAGTTAATGCCTTTACGGCAGTTTGTGTGGAATACTTTGTGGCTAGGTCGCAAGACAATCCATCTGAAATATATGCGGTTTCTAATGCCTTGGTTAAATTTTCTATTTCACTGCAATAAGCGTTAGCAGTTTTATTGTTTTGTTTTATATTTAAAATTTTTGCTGTTAATACTTCCACAGACTCGCCCTTCACGCTATTTTTTAGTTTGTTTAATTTTAAGCAACAAGATTATTGCTGAAATTATTACTAATATTAGCATTAGTAACCATAATGAATTTATTTCTGACTTATGGTCAATGATTTCCAAATTGGTAATCACGTTAGCATTGGGTTTTTCCATTTTTGATTCTGTTTTACCCATATTTAAAATTTATTTATTTTACTATATTATTGGTCCTTATTATTTTCCTTTTCTATGCGTTCTGACCACCTTATTGCACGAACTGTCATTTCTTCTACATGAGTTTTGTTTAAAATATCGTCCTCATTTGGGACATCTGGCATTCCTATTATTTTCCAAATCTGTGCTAAATATTTTACTTGCTGTTCCAATGAAATTCCTTCTTCTTCAAAGATAACATTAATATGTTTTTTGGTTTGTTTTCTATTTACGTTATCCATTATAATGGCCTTACAAAATTAATTACAAAAAAATATTATCATACTTTAAAGTTATTTTTGTTAAAATCTAATTAAAAAAATAATATATTTATATATGTATAGTTTGTCAACGGCAGTTAACGCCTACTGACCTAAGAGTGCGCCGCAAGAAGTGCACTCTTTGTTTGTTATACTTATTTATGATTTTGTTGCTGTCTTTCCCTCATGTTGTAGCACATCATAATTCAACTACGAGTTTCGTTATATATTGTTGTGTTGTTGGTATCAACTCGATTGTTGTAAATATCTTCCAATTTTGTAGTTACCGCAAACTGTAATGTTAATGAAAAACTTTATTTGTTAAAAATGCATGAAGCTGTTGTAGTTGTTGCTGTCCGGTTGTTTTCCCTGGTGCTGATGTTCTTGTAGATTTGTTGGCTAGTTGTTTTTGTTTCGTCTGGTTAATTCTGCCTTTTAGCCAGGCTGACATCTTCTACTGACAGATCGTTTTTGGCTGGTCTGTCAGGACTCAAAGATTTTCTTTCTTTTGCGCCTTACGGTCGCAACTGGCAAGATTTATTGTATTTTGGCAGTATAAAGAATTTTATTTTATTCTGGGTGCAGAGTTTTAGCACTTCCAGGTTGGCAGGATCGCCATGTAGGTTGTTTTATTAACTTTTTATTTAGTTTATTTTTATTAAATAAAAAGATTATTTCCTAAGCTCAGCTAGGAGCTCTAGGAGTGTTGTTTAATGATTAATCTTAAAATAAAACAAGTCAGAGTGCTATATTCGGCTGTGCCGAATCTTATATACCCTTTACCAAAGTGCGTTTATGTAGTATAGAGATACAAACATAAGCACAGAGATATGTAGGTGCATATTCATTTCGTGAAAAAATTCATACTTTTTTTCTAGTGCAATTTTTAATTTTTTGGCATTATGTTTAATTTGGTGCTTTTTAAATTTTGGCGATTTGTTTCATATAGGCATTTTTTTTTTTTTGGTTTTGGCGATTTTTTTCGGACTTTGGCTTTTTTTTAATTTTGGCGATTTTTTTCGTGCTGGCGATTTTTTTGATTTTGACGATTTTTTCATTTAGGCGATTTTTTTATTTTTTATATATTTACTTTTTTTGGGTTTTGACAGTTTTTTTCTCGTTTTGGCGATTTTTTTCGGTTTTTGGCGTTTTTTAATTTTGGCGATTTTTTTTCGTTTTGGCGATTTTTTTGATTTTGCCGATTTTTTTCATTTAAGCGATTTTTTTTGTTTTTGGCATATAGGCAATTTTTTTGTTTTGGCGATTTTTTCCGGTTTTGGCGTTTTATTTTTTAATTTTGGCGATTTATTTTCGTTTTGGCGATTTTTTTTGATTTTGGCGATTTTTTTTCATTTAGGCGATTTTTTTAATTTTTGACGATTTTTGTTCATATAAAAATGTTTTTTTTTTGTTTGGGCGATTTTTGCGGATTTTTGTCATTGTGGGATTTTTTTTGTTTTGACACTTTTTTCTCGTTTTGGCGATTTTTTTCGGTTTTTGGCGTTTTTTTAATTTTGGCGATTTTTTTTCGTTTTGGCGATTTTTTTTCATTTAAGCGATTTTTTTTAATTTTTGGCGATTTTTTTCATATAGGAAATTTTTTTTTTGATTTGGCGATTTTATTTCGGTTTATGGCGTTTTTTTAATTTTAGCGATTTATTTTCGTTTTGGCGATTTTTTTTTTTGATTTTTGCGATTCTTTTTCATTTAGGCGATTTTTTTTTTAATTTTTGGCGATTTTTGTTCACATAATCATTTATTTTTGTTTTGGCGATTTTTTTCGGTTTTTGGCTTTTTTTTAATTTTAGCGTTTTTTTCATTTAGGCGATTTATTTTTGTTTTGGCGATTTTTTTAAATTTTTGGCGATTTTATAATTTTTGGATTTTTTAGTTTGACCATTTTTGAAAATTTCAAGAGTTTAACTCTTACAGTTTCCAAGATATAGCAATTTGTCAAAATTACATAGTCAAAATTTCATTAACTGATGGGCCACCCTTTAATTTAAATTTTTTTAATTTTAGTGTTAATTGTTGTAGCCTATATAAAAATACACTAATTTTACAAATTTCAAGTGTCAATATACATATGTACACACATACACACAATTGTATGTATATTACATGGGATTTTAAAAGTTTTCGTTACTCATTTTGGAACACCCTTTAATTTTTAGCTTTTATATATTTGTTGTAGCGACCAAAGTTCTACATACACTGTCCAAATTTCAGACCCATAGCTTTTACCGTTCCTGAGAAAATAGCCTTCTTCCTAAAACATGAAATATGTTTAATTATTAGGAAAAAAGTTAAAGTTTTCCAACCCTGGAAACGTTTTTTAATCTGTTAAGTTTTTAAAATTTTTTTTAATTATAAATACCAATTTTATTCATACCGAAGTATAAAATAAGTTAATTTAATAAAAAAGTAATAAAAACTTGTTTTCGGTAGTTATTTTCTATGGGTAAATTGAGTTTGAGTTTTCCAGCTCTGAAACCGTCTGCTCGATTTTGCTGAATTTCAATAGCAAAATTTTTCGGAAAATTTCTGACACACCAGTCCAAGAACGAAGTCTCTAGCTCTTCTGGGAGCTTGGGAAAACCGATTTCACGTACAGACAGACGGACAGACGGACAGACGGACATCGCTTGTTCGTCTTCCCTATGCATAAGGATCCAGAATATATATACTTTATGTGTCGCTTATTAATATTGTAGAAATTACAAACGGAATGACAAACCTATATATACCCTTTTACCATTTTTTGGTAAAGGGTATAAATACATTGTCTTATATACTAGTTATGAGAATAAAGCTTAACCTATCTTAACATAAGAGGGAAAAGAAAAGGTATATGCTTAATAAGCAAATTGTTCCTTTTAGTTTCCCACGGTAGGCGTGCGGCGTGTGTCTCATAAGAAATTTGGAAAACATGGATTTTGTATTGTTTATATTCATAATATAAACACATGTGGTTATTAATTATGATTCATTCAAGTGCATTATGATGCAGCCTCTGATCAGACTGGCGAGTGTCAAATAGCATCTGCACAAAATACATATTTACGTTGCAGTTTGTCAAATGCATTTATCTAACACTTCATGCAGCGGTATTTGCCCGATTCATTAGTGTCAAATGTCCAGTGCACAAAAATAATTTCAATGCCATTGGATGTTATGTATGTTGCGGTCAAGTTGACTTTAAATGTTTACTATGCAATGTTAGTCGTAGTGATAGTTAGAACACGCTACAGTAGATTAACCACAAGGCTAACATTTTATGGGAGTGATTATGCCCATTTTTTAAGATGATAGTTTAAAGTGCAACGTATATGCAAGGATTCACTAAAATGGCTTGAGTAAAAAGTTGTTTATTAACATTTTAATTCCGCAATATAATAGTGTTACGAAAATGGCCGTCGACAAGTTTAGTGCCGCATTATTCAAAAATATTCCAACAGGGTTAATGTTAGTGTTACGCGAAAATATTGGTACAGGGTCAATAAAAAGAATATTAGCAAACAACTTGCGTAGCACAAACAAGCTCGATTAAACGTAAACAAGCAATAACAACAACAAAAAACGTCTGTTCGTTAAGAAGATACACATGTCTACATACATACATACATGGTAAATTCCAACGAAAGCCAAAAATAAAGCAAACAATTCAACGAATTAATGATGTATGCATATACACGTGTATGTACATAGTTACCGTATGAACTTAATTTGGCACTTGGTGAGACTTTGCACTGGTAAACAACATTTAAGATGATAGTGAGTGAGACTTGGCCTGAAAATTCTAGTGGTGTTTGTGCAAAGTATAAAAAGGGGTCACGCATCCAATGGCGAAACAAGCTATGTAAAGACGATTGTCAGATCTTACAATATTGTGTTTACCATGTACTGGCAATCGAAAATTTACATTACAATATTCCTTGTCTGTTCACACGGTTGTAAGAAAATCTTACAATTTATTGCCAGATGGTTGTATGGCAATAAATTCAGCTGACAAAATCGTCAGTAGAAAAATTTAAAGTTGACACGGTTGTCATATGAAAAATTGTCAGATCTGTTGTTAAGCGTTGCCAGACTCAAAGCATTTTTTATAAATTGTTAAATATTAATCGTTTGTGCTTGTGTTAAATGTAAAAATTGAATGTATAAATTATTATGGACCATAAAAATGCAATTGCAATGATTTTGTGTGCATATATTTTATTATAAATGTTTTATTTAAAATCAAGCGTGTGCAGTGTTGCCCATAAAAATAGTTATTTTACAATGACGCCATTGTCAGATGCATAAACTTCCCGCATCTGACAATAGTAAAATGTCTGACAAATATCTGGCAATAATTTTACAATGTGTTCACACGACTGTAAGATGTCAAAGATGACAAATTGTTGTCTGCTGCTAGTCTTGCAATGGACTGACAATGCATTTTCTGGCAACGACGTCTGACAAAATTTGTCAGTTCACATGGTTTTAAGAAATTTTAAGCATTTTTAACTGGCAATATTGTAAGATATGACAACCATGTGTACATAGCTTCAGTTGCTTTGTGAACGAATTCAGTTGCAGTTGTGAATCAGATGTGAACAAGTCAGTTATGAACAAGTCAGTCAGTTGCGAGTAAACAAATCAGTTGATAATTAAGTTATGAGTTAATAATAGTCTGCGATACAATAGTGAGTTGACAGTTAAGAGCAGTATGTGCTTTACAACATGTGAGTTGGGAAAAGGAGAAACTATAGAACAGAGTATAGTGACAGCAAAGTCTGTCGTGGAATTAAAATTATTGTGAAGTCTATCATGTAGACTGGAGTGAAAAGAACAGTGTGACAAATGAACGTGTGTAAGGGTGTAAGTAAAGCCAGTGAGTTTTTGTTGGTGTATCAACAGTGAGTGTAGGCAGAGTGAGTCTCGTGTGTGAAGAGCAGCAGACAAAGAGGTGTCACGTAAATACTTGTACAGCCAGTTAAGAGACATGCGCAAACTACAGCGAGGAAGGCGTAGTGGTCACCAGTTTTGAATATTTGATTAATTTAAGCTGTATTAGTTATTTAAGCTTTTGATTAATCTAGTTTTAAGTGTATTTGTAAATTTGTATAATTCTTAGCCCTAATTATTACACTGAGTCTTCGGGTACACGAAAAAGCGTTTTTAAGCAGAGAAAAACGTTACAATAGCTTGGCCCCACCCATTCTGGTAAAATTCCTTGGGGTTTCAAACTTTTCTAGTTGGTTTTTCACGTACACCTGCTTGTGAATCAAATTTCAGCTCATGATCGCAACTTTTAATTTTTATGAGTTCACCTATATCTACTTGTTTACCAAATTTCAGCTCTCTAGCTATAGCGGAAATACTTCACCAATTTGGTGAGTGTGTCAGTGGTCATGAGAATGTCTTAAAATATACTTTTTTCACCATTCTCTTTCAAACTTTGCATATGATGTAAAAATAACTCGAGTGTCTTCGCGTAAATATGCACACTGCATGCATTGGCTGGAACTTGGCTAGATTCTTATATTCTGTTCCCATGTCTGAAATAAACGTGTTCGTGTGGGTCAACCTAACTTGCTTATTTTGTGCCACTCTGGTGTACTTAATTTTGCAACAATATTTTACCTTACTTAATCTAGCAGCCGTCGGAAAGCGAAGCGACAGAAGAAAATTTGTATCACAAGAGAAACACCGGCAAAGAGAAAAGAAGCTAAATAAAAATACATTGAATAACTTTAATAGTAAAAAAGAACAGTGTTTTATTTATTACAGTCCACTTATTCAAAATCAAACATAAATTTGGTCCATCGGCTCAGATTTTGCTGTATTAAAACAAACGCGCAAACATACATACATATGTACATATGTAGATTTTCGGACAATACAATGAAAGTTGTATGTTCCAAGGAAGACAATATATTAATAGCAGCAGTAATTACATACATACATATATACACAACATAATCGAAACATACATATGCGACAAGCAATACGTCGTAGTTTCGATTGCATGAATGTATGTGAACCATGTAAGATTTTCGCAAAAACAACAACCACAAGAATAGAATTGTTCATCGGTAACAAAAAGTGCACCAACATACATGTGTACACACATATACACATACATACAAAATTAATATGTGAATTCAGTGACAGAAATTAACTTCAAAGAAAAAAGAAAGATAAAAGAATTCAGAAAAAGTCAGTTTGGAATGAAAAGAAACATCTTAGCAATAAGCAATCAAAAAGCAACAAATGTGTGTGAACAACAACAAAAATCTAATCAACAGAGTGGTAGTGCAAAACAGAAACAAAATCAATCATAACATATGAAGAGTCAGTTAATTCAAACATGAGAATCAATGAGTGTCAAACTATAGTTTACATTGATATCAGTTAATTTCAAACCCTAACAATTTGGGTAAACAGTACTTAAATTTGTCAGAGCAAAATAATTGAATACTGAAGCAAAATTAAACAGCAATTATAAAAATTAACGAAACAATAATAATAATAATTTGAAATTTATTTGCTTGTGGTTTAGCTTGGTCTATATACGTATTTCATTGGCGCTTAAACCAAATCATCAGTAGACTTCAACCACAAATTTTGAACAGTCACAAACCTCTTACTTTATGCACAGACTTTCAAAAACTATATGAGAATTCATAGAACAATAATATTTTTGAAAATCACAAAGACAAAATAAGTTTGGTAGGCTTTGAAACTCATACAAAACCCAGCAAATAATTTATATTCGATATGAATCTATTTTATTTTTCTACACCTTCATACAATTAGAAATCCATTGGATAACAATAAAAGTAATTACAAGGCAAAATGAAAAATAAAATCTAAAATTTAACATTTAAGAAGTTTATTATTCGACATATTGTCATAATTATATT
Organism: Tachina fera; assembly: GCA_905220375.1. NCBI lineage: Eukaryota > Metazoa > Arthropoda > Insecta > Diptera > Tachinidae > Tachina > Tachina fera. The sequence continues at coordinate 36,899,577 of LR999966.1, read as the reverse complement.
TTAATTTGAAATTTATTTGCTTGTGGTTTAGCTTGGTCTATATACGTATTTCATTGGCGCTTAAACCAAATCATCAGTAGACTTCAACCACAAATTTTGAACAGTCACAAACCTCTTACTTTATGCACAGACTTTCAAAAACTATATGAGAATTCATAGAACAATAATATTTTTGAAAATCACAAAGACAAAATAAGTTTGGTAGGCTTTGAAACTCATACAAAACCCAGCAAATAATTTATATTCGATATGAATCTATTTTATTTTTCTACACCTTCATACAATTAGAAATCCATTGGATAACAATAAAAGTAATTACAAGGCAAAATGAAAAATAAAATCTAAAATTTAACATTTAAGAAGTTTATTATTCGACATATTGTCATAATTATATTTTAATTTGAAATTTATTTGCTTGTGGTTTAGCTTGGTCTATATACGTATTTCATTGGCGCTTAAACCAAATCATCAGTAGACTTCAACCACAAATTTTGAACAGTCACAAACCTCTTATTTTATGCACAGACTTTCAAAAACTATATGAGAATTCATAGAACAATAATATTTTTGAAAATCACAAAGACAAAATAAGTTTGGTAGGCTTTGAAACTCATACAAAACCCAGCAAATAATTTATATTCGATATGAATCTATTTTATTTTTCTACACCTTCATACAATTAGAAATCCATTGGATAACAATAAAAGTAATTACAAGGCAAAATGAAAAATAAAATCTAAAATTTAACATTTAAGAAGTTTATTATTCGACATTAATGTCACACACCTCATCATACGAATTGTCTACAGATGTCCAACATGTATGTGACATCGTCAACTGCCTTATCAACAGCGAATGGGCAAATTAAAATATAAAAATTAAATAATTAACAAATTAACGACTACAACCAGGTTCAAAATTCTTACACGTTGGTATTGCTTTCGCTAGTCCGATGTGCATCAAATCAAGGAAAAGCCGTGGTTCCAAATCGTACAAATGCTGGATTTCAATATTCATCTGTTTAAATACAAAATCAATACACCTTGAAGCGGTAATAGAGCTTACAACTCAGGCCTTTAAAGCATAATTTCACAGATTTATTTCAAGACGGGGGAAACCAAATCACATCCATAGCGATAATGGCACTTACAAGAATTCTTAATGAACAATGAAAGCACCATATACAAAATATGTCAGATGATCAAATAAATTGGCTTTTCATTCATCCTTCAGCACAAAATTTTGGCGGTATCTGGTGGGCAGGGGTAAAGTCGGTGAAGTTTCATCTGAACCGTGTCCTTGGAAATGCATTGGTAACATGCAAAGAACTTTCAACACTGCTATGTCAAATTGAATGCTGCCATAACTCACGGCCATTATGTTTAAAATTTGAAGGTGATCCAGATCCATTGACTCCAGGTCATTTTTTGATTCTGCAGTCAGTTACAGTTATACCAGACGAAAATCGAATGAATGTCAACGTTAACCATTTGAAGAGATGGCAATTTATGCAACGACTGTAACAACAGTCAAATGGTCTACAGAATATGTTAGTCAACTCCAAAAGAAACTTAAGTGGCTAAAACACATCCCAAATCTTAAGCAAGAAGATATCGTACTTATAAAAGACAACAACATCCCGCCATCAAGATGGCTCATCGGAAGATCGAAGCAAGACATCCAGGTTACGATGGTCTTGTTTGTGTGGTTAGAGTACAAACTAAGAATGGTTTACTGAAACGTCCCATCTCAAAATTGTGCCCTTTATTTACTGACTGTTGAAAGAGGTCCTTTCAAGGTGGGTCGGTATGTTCATGTAAGTCAACCTAACTTGCTTATTTCGTGCCACTCTGGTGTACTTAATTTTGCAACAATGTTTTACCTTACTTAATCTAGCAGGCGTGGGAAAGCAAAGCGACAGAAGAAAATTTGTATCACAAGAGAAACACCGGCAAACAGAAAAGAATCTAAATAAAAATAAGTTGAATAACTTTAATAGTACAAAAGAACATTGTTTTATTTATTATAGTCCATTTATTCAAAATCGAACAGAACGTCTTCATGGGACCAAAGGTAAGTATAAAATTTTCATATATCGCCTTAGCGATTATTTTAGCCCTTCTGTCTTTTATTGGTATAGTGATTTATTTAGTCAATAGAACAATTAGAACAGAACGTCTTCATGGGACCAAAGGTAAGTATAAAAATTTCATATATCGCCTTAGCGATTGTTTTAGCGCTTCTGTGTTTTATTGGTATAGTGATTTAGTGATTTATTTAGTCAATGGATATAATCCCTACAGACTAATACCAAAATACTTAAATTTAGGTTGCATAACGTGAGTAACATACATAATAAAAGTTATAACTTATTAATTAAGAAAAACAATAATTTTGTGCTTAAAGATATTATAATTTAAAGAAAATCGACAAATTCGACAGTTCTCGTGGTACCTTCATACCGAACAGTCGATTAGCGGATTTTTTTACATACCGAACAAACAAAAAATTATACAAAAAAGTATTCGTAGTACATATTATTTGTAATAGGTACATACTGATTTTAATAAATAATCTTTATTGATTTGATTATATTTTTTACATAGTGGAAATAACACATACATAAAAAACGCAAACAAAAAAACAAACAGTGACATTGAGGAATACTCTATACGAGTACATCAAAAACAGACAAACAATCATAAATTACAAAAACAAAAAATCCGTAAGGGCTCTTGAGGAATACTCTATATGAGTGCCTCAAATACAAAATATTATGAAGTGAGTTCTAACGGAAGACATGCCTATTTCACTGTGAGTTCTGAAGCTCTCAATGAAAAAAATAGAAATAATAAATCTTTTGAAAGTGGTTTTTAACGGCAAAGCCAATTTTTCGTCAGCGATCAACTTCGCTTTGTCCAATGCCAAATAGTAGTGATTGATTAACATTACAATTGCCTAGTACTTCTTCATATAAGTTAGTAATATCATTCCCTTCAGGATCGTATTCATAACTTAATGAAGTTATCACTACAGATAACAGTAGCTTAAATCCCGAGGTGCGAGTTGGTGTGGACAGATATATAATCGTGGTAAAGAGTGGGCGAAGCCCGAATCTTTCAAAAATTTCATCCGCTCCAAAGATGTCTATTGATAACAGCGCATTCTCAACTAATCGCCAAAACCGTTTTAAAATTTTGCAAGATGAGAACGACAAACCCGATGTATCCTCGAATAAAACATCCAAGCCGTCACCAATCTACTTGAGAGTGAAAAATTCAAATGCCCTTATTAAAAAATTAATTTCGGTCATTAGTGAGAATAAATTTCACACTGTCCCAATAAAACGTGGCAACATCAATGAAACAAAAATTCAAATTTATGACGAAAAAGATTTCCGCAAAATGGTTTCTAAATTTGAATCAAATCAAACAAGATTTTACACATAACAACTTAAGAGCGCTAAAGGCCTGCAGATCGTATTGAAAGGCGTAGATTCTTATGTTGTTCTTGAAGAAATAAAAGATGCAATCGTCCTCCAGGGATTTAAGGTAAATAATGTATCTAACATAATGAACAGAGAAAAGGTACCCCTACCCCTATTTCGTATTGAACTGGAGCGGTATAATATACTGTTCAAAAGAACGAGACTCATCTTATTTATAATCTAAAATACCTTTTATACAAAAAAAATCACAGTTGAAGAGCCACATAAGCGTTCAGGTCCCATGCAGTGTCATAATTGCCAATAATATGGCCATGCAAAAGTTTACTGCAATTTACCTACAGTGTGTGTTATCTGCGGTGAATTGCACGGTACTGCTAGTTGTACTAAACCATAAGATCAAACGGAAAAAAATGCAGTAATTGTGGAGGTAATCACACAGCTAACTACAGAGGATGTCCTGTGTACTCTTTCGTCAAGCAAGCTATGGTGCACAAACCAAAATTAGCTTCAGCTCAACCATTAAACGCGTACTCCGCCACTTTTGCTCAAGTGAGCCACCCAGTTACTTCACGTGTATCGTATGCCGATGCTGCTAAGGCTAGTTCTATTCCCACACAAAATGTTTAACTGCCAAATAATTCAAAGAATGCAAATTCAAGCCTTAACTTTAGTCGCCTTGAAGTTACTATTGAGAATCTGGAGCTAACTATAAACAACTTTACAACAAATATAACTAGCATGATGCAAGAAAAGCTGCAAATGCAGAAAACACTGCTTGAAGCATTACTTAACAAGCCACGAACACGTTAAAAATATGTTTCTGGATCGCAAAGGGCATTCGATAACAGAAAAATTAAATTTAGCACTTCCTTACGAAAAAAAAATATTGATATATTGTTGGTATCTGAGACTCATTTGACTTCTAGAAGCAGCTTTAAAATTAATGGCTACACTTTAAATGAAAAAATTCATCTTTTAAAAATTATCTGGAAGGTCTTGATGTCACACCAGCATCAAATTACTCTTTGTGGTGCGCTGCTAGAAAGCTTAAAACACCCGTTGAGTTTAAGCCACATCTGCGCACATCTACCAGAGGTTGGGCAAGAAGCGATACTGAAAGAGGTAACATATTTGCTGAGCATTTAAAATCCGTATTTACACCAAATACATGTACCGGTGTTGCTGATTTGCCGAGTGTGGTTGCTCTACTCCCTCGATCCTTAAAATTTACGATGTGTGATGTACAAAAACTAATTGCCGAACTCAACCCGAAAAAAGCTCCCGTTATGGATGGAATTAGTAACAAGATGCTGATTAAGTTACCTCGTACTGCAATTAAAATCCTGTTATTCATTTTTAATGCCATTTTACGACTGGTGTATTATCCACACTGCTGGAAGCTTGCCAAGGTTAAAATGATTCCAAAGCCAGGTAAAGATCTTACCAAGGCTGAGTCATATAGGCCAATAAGTTTACTGTCAACAATGTCAAAGCTTTTTGAAAACCTACTTATGACAAAACTGTCTTCAATTTTAACTGATAATGGGTGCATCCCGGACCATAAGATTGGTTTTAAAAGCCAGCATAGCACCATTGGACAAACGCATAGATTGGTTCAATTTATCAGAAAAACATTTGAGGCATTTGATAAAGATGCCACACAAGAAGGCCTGATTTTGAAATTGAAGACATACTTACCAATAAACATTCTAAATCTTTTGGAAAGTTACATTCTTGCACGAATAATTACAGTTGTGGAAGGACACTTTATGAGTATGCCTGAAACTATCTCATCCGGTGTGCCACAGGGGAGTATACTGGGGCCATTTTTATATTTGATTTATACTTGTGATATGCCTGTGAGCAGTAGTATCCACACTTCTACATTTGTTGACGATACAGCCTGCCTTAGTTTGCACGAAAGCCCTGATGAGGCATCCCGAAAACTCCAGGAACACATTAGCCGGATGGAAGTATGGTTAAACTTATGGAGAATTAAGGTAAATGAACAAAAGTGTGTTCAAGTAACATTTACCTTACGAAGAGATACTTGTTCCCCCATTCGGATTAATAATCAAGCTTTTCGTCAACATTCACATGTGAAATATCTTGGAATACACCTCGATCGACGGTTTACATGGAAACATCACATTGACTATAAGTTAACTCAAAGGAAACTAAAATTAACTCAGGTACATTGGCTGATTGGCAGAAATTCAACACTCATCCTAGACTGCAAACTTTTAATATACAAGTCGCTTTTAAAGCCAATATTGTGTTACGGTATCCAGTTATGGTGCACTGCTTCTACTTCCAATGTAAAAAAATGCAGTAATTGTGAAGGTAATCACACCGCTAACTACAGAGGATGTCCTGTGTACTCTTTCGTCAAGCAGGCTATGGTGCAAAAACCTAAATTAGCTCCAGCTCAACCATGAAACACGTACTCTGCCACTTTTGTTCAAGTTACTTCACGTGTATCGTATGCCGATGCTGCTAAAACAAATTCTATTCCCGCACAAAATGTTTCACCGCAAAATAATTCAACGAAAGCAAATTCAAGCTTTAACTTTAGTCGCCTTGAAACGACTCCAAGAGTTGCTTGCATCTTTTAGAAATTTCCTAGAAGGCCTTGATGTCACCCCAGCATCTAATTACTCTTTGTGGCGCGCTGCTAAAAAGCTTAAAACACCCGTTGAGTTTAAGCCACCTTTTCGCACATCTACCAGAGGTTGGGCAAGAAGCGATACTGAAAAAGGTAACATATTTGCCGAGCATTTAAAATCCGTATTTACACCAAATTCATGTACCGGTTTTGCTGATTTGCCGAGTGTAGTAAGTCTACCCCCTCGACCCTAAAAATTTACGATGTGCGATGTACAAAAACTAATTGCCGAACTCAACCCGAAAAAAGCTCCCGGTATGGATGGAATTAGTAACCAGATGCTGATTAAGTTACTGCAATTAGAATCCTGTTAGTAATTTTTAATGCCATTTTACGACTGGAGTATTAATCAGACTGCTGGAAGCTTGCAAGGTTAAAATGATATAAAGCCAGGTAAAGATCTTACCAAGGCTGAGTCATATAGGCCAATAAGTTTACTGTCAACAATGTCAAAGCTTTATCAAAAGCTACACATGACAAAGTTGTCTTCAATTTTAACTGATATTGGGTGCATCCCGGACCATCAATTTGGTTTTAGAAGCCAGCATAGCACCATCGAGAAAACGCATAGATTGGTTCAATTTATCAGAAAAACATTTGAGGAAGAGAAGTATTGTTGGCCCTTGTTTATTGATGTTTCTCAGGCATTTGATAAAGTTTGGCATTAAGGCCTGATTTTGAAATTGAAGACATATTTACCAATAAACATTCTACATCTTTTGGAAAGTTACATTCTTGCACGAAAATTTACAATTAAGAAGGACACTTTATGAGTATGCCTGAAACTATCTCATCCGGTGTGCCACAGGGGAGTATACTGGTGCCATTTTTATATTTGATTTATACTTGTGATATGCCTGTGAGCATAATATCCACACTTTTACATTTGCCGATGATACCGCCTGCATTAGTATGCACGAAAACCCTGATGAGGCATCCCGAAAACTCCAGGAACGCATTAGCCAGATGGAACTATGTTTACACTTATGGAGAATTAAGGTAAATGAACAAAAGTGTGTCCATATAACATTTACCTTACGAAGAGATACTTGTTCCCCCATTCGGATTAATAATCAAGTTGTTCCTCAACATTCACATGTGAAATATCTTTGTATACACCTCGATCGACGGCTTACATGGAAACCTCACATTGACTATAAGTTAACACAAATTTTTTTTTTTTTTTAATACATTTATTTATTTATTGTATCTTCAATTATGAACTAACAATAAGTATTCAAATCTTAAATTTAAAATATAAGTATTAGGCCAGACCACTGTCGGACATAAACTTAGTGATAGTTATAAATAATACATAAGTAGTGATAATAAAAAAAATATTTTCAAGCAATCCCATCTGGAGTGTTATAAAAGAGCCCTTGTGTCCTTCTTTTTCAAGCGAATGTGGCCAGTAAAATTCAAGATGTTACGAGCAAGCGGATTAGGATGTGACTCGAGTTTTGTTAAATATTTGCCTGCGTATTTTGCTATTTCTTCAATCACTAGTGGCATATTCAAATCACGATGTATGTTTGAGTTTTTTATGTACCATGGAGCCGATGTTATCAAACGTAAAATTTTATTTTGCCTTCGTTGGATTCTCTCGACGTTAGAAGCTGAAGCAGTGCCCCATAACTGAATTCCGTAGCACCATATTGGCTTCAAGAGCGACTTGTATAATAAAAGTTTGCAGTCAAGGCTGAGTGTTGAGTTTCTACCAATCAGCCAATATATCTGAGTTAGTTTAAGTTTCATTTGTACTAGCTTTGAGTCAATATGGTGTTTCCATGTAAGTCGTCGATCAAGGTGTATACCAAGGTATTTTACATGTGAATGCTGAGGAACAACTTGATTGTTGATTCGAATTGGGGAACAAGTATCTCTTCGCAGGGTAAATGTTACCTGAACACACTTTTGCTCGTTTACCTTAATTCTCCATAATTTTAACCATAGTTCCAGGTGTGTTATATGTTCTTGTAGATATCGGGAAGCCTAATGAGGATTTTCGTGCATACTTAGGCAGGCTGTATCATCGGCAAACGTAGATGTATGGATATTGCTGCTCAAAGGCATATCACAAGTATAAATTAAATACAAAACTGGCCCCAGTATGCTCCCCTGTGGCACACCGGATGATATAGTTTCGGGGACACTCATGAATTCTCCTTCCACAACCGTAAACTTCCGGGAAGTAATGTAACTTTCTAATAAATTCACCAAATTTATTGGTAGATATAATTTTAATTTTAAAATTAGGCCTTCATGCCACACTTTATCAAATGCCTGCGAAACGTCAATAAACAGTGCAGAACAGTACTTCTTTTCTTCAAATGTTCTTCTTATACATTGAACCAATCTATGCGTTTGTTCAATAGTGCTATGCTGACTTCTAAAACCAAACTGATGGTCTGGGATACACCCACTACCAATTAGAATTGGGGACAATTTTGACATGAGCAGTTTTTCGAAAAGTTTTGACATTGTTGATAGCAGACTTATTGGCCTGTATGATTCTGCCTTGGTAAGATCTTTGCCCGGCTTTGGAATCATTTTAACTTTGGCAAGCTTCCAGCTGTGGGGATAATACTCCAGTCGTAAAATGGCATTAAAAATTAATAACATGATTCTAATTACAATACGAGGCAATTTTATTAGCATTTGGTTACTAATTCCATCATTACCCGGTGCTTTCTTCGGGTTGAGTTCAGCAATTAGATTTTGTACATCACACATTTTAAATTTTATGAGTCGAGGGGGTAGCGCAACTACACTCGGGAAATTAACAACACCAGTACATGTGTTTGAGGTAAATACGGATTTTATATGCTTTGCAAACAAGTTACCTTTTTCAATATCACTCCTGGCCCAAACTCCGGTAGAAGTGCGCAGAGGTGGTTTAAACTCAACGGGTGTTTTAATTTTTTTCGCAGCGCGCCACAAGGAGTAATTAGATGCTGGTGTTACGTCGAGATTTTCCAGATAGTTTTTAAGAGATGCAGTTTTTTCATATGCAAGCAGTTCTTGGAGTCTTTTAGTGCAATCTTTTAATCTAATTTTATTTTGGGGTGATCTGTGCTGTTGCCACTCTCTTCTAGCTCTTCTTTTTGCACATACGAAAAGTTAAATATCTGTAGAATATATTCTGTTAAAACCAGTCTGCGGGTGGGAGGAAGTGGCATGGCTCCTGCTTAATATTTTCGTTAAGATTAGCAATATTAGATTCAATATCGTCATGCGTTCTTAGCTTAATGTTTTCAGTGCAATGACTACTAAGATATTTTTTGAATCGCAGCCAATTAACACGACTGACCATTTTCACATATGGGTGAGGTAGAGCACTTCTCAGTGGGCTACAGATTGTAACGATCGTGGGAGAGTGATCGGACGATAGATCTAGGGAAGCTTCGACGTGAATTAATTCCCTAGAAATATTTTTCATGACGCCAAAATCTATAATATCCGGAATTTTATGTATGTCAGTAGGCCAGTAAGTGGGCTCCCAACTCGAAATGACGTCCAAGCCCATTTTTGAAATTGTGTTGAACAACGCTCGTCCTCTAGGTGTGATAAGACGCGAACCCCAGAAAGTATGTTTTGCATTATAGTCTCCAGCTGCTACGAAACAAGGGCCAAGAGATTTGTAGAATTCCTCGTATTGATCCTCAGTAATTGCGAATCTAGGAGGGAGGTAAATTGATGATATGACAAAATTTGTGCAAAAATTTTCGATACAAATATTCGTTGCTTGTAGATGTTCTTCACAAATGTTGTCAAGAATATAATGCTTGAGTCTTGACTTTATTAAAATTGCTGATCCCCCGCAAGCTCTTCCTTTTGGGTCCTTTGAATCATATAAAATGTAGCCGTTAATTTTGAATAGGCTTCTTGAAGTCAAATGAGTCTCAGAAACCAACATTATATCAATATTTTTTTCCGTGAGGAAGTGCTCAAGTTCATTTTTATGTTGGCGAATGCCGTTTGCGTTCCAGAAACTTATCTTTAACGTGTTCATGGCTTGTTAACTAATGCTTGAAGCAGTGTAGACTGCATTCGTAGCATTTCTTGCATCATGCTAGTCATATTTGTTGTAAAATTATTTATAGTTAGCATTAGATTCTCAATAGTAGCTTCAAGGCGACTAAAGCTTGAGTTTGCATTCGTTGAATTATTTTGAGGCGGAATATTTTGTGTGGGAATACAACTAGTCTTAGCTGCATCGGCATACGATACACGTGAAGTGACAGGTTGGCTGATTTGAGCAAAAGTGGCGGAGTAGGTGTTTGCTGTTTGTGCTGGAGCTAATTTAGGTTTTTGTCCCATAGTTTATTTAACGAAAGAATAGACAGGACATCCTCTGTAGTTAGCGGTGTGATTACCTCCACAATTACTACATTTTTTTCTGCTAGATCTTTAGGCTTAGTACAACCAGCAGTACCGTGCAATTCACCGCAGATAACACAAACTGAAGGTAACTTGCAGTAAGTTTTTGTGTGACCATATTCTTGACAATTATGGCACTGTACGGGTCCAGAACGCTTGTGTGGTTCTTCAACTGTTATTTTTCGATATAAGAGATATTTCAAATTATAAATTGGATGAGTCTCGCTTTTTTTCAATGTTATATCGTTTGGCTGAAGTTCGACGCGAAATAGAGGTTGAGGAATCTTCTCCCTATTTATTATGTTAGATACATTTTTTACCTTAAATCCCTGGAGGACGAGTGCATCTTTTATTTCTTCGGGAGCAACATAGGAATCGATGCCCTTCAATACGATCTGCAGGCCTCTAGCACTTTTAAGCTGATATGTGTAGAAACTTTTCTTACTTTTTTCAAATTCAGTAATCAGTTTGCGAAAATCTTTTTCTTCATAAATTTGGATTTTGGTTTCATCAATGTTACCACGTTTTATTGGAACGATGTGAAATTTATTCTCACCAATGACTGAAATTAAATTTTTTATAAGAGCGTTTGAATTTTTTTCTCTCAAATAGATTGGAGGTGACTTGGATGTTTTGTTCGTAGATACATCGGGTTCGTTGTTGTCAACTTGTAATATTTGAAAACGATTTTGGTGGTTAGTAGAGGATACGCTGTTATCCCTAGACATTTTTGGAGCAGATGAAATTTTCGAAGACTTTGGGCTTCGTCCGCGCTTTACCACTGTAATATATCTGTCCATTCGCACTTGGACCTTGGGTTTTGGGCTGCTCTTAACTTCAGTAAAAACTTGGTTAAGTGATGACCACGAGCCCGAAGCGGATGATATCGCTGAGTTAAATGTAGAAGTACTAGGCAACGGTAATGTTAACGAATCACTAGTTGGCATTGGACAAAGCAAAGTGGATCGCTGACGAAAAAGTGGCCTCGCCGTTAAAAAAAAGTCTACTATCAGATTTCTTATTTAATTTGTTATCATTAAGAGCTTGAGAGCTCTCAGTAAGTCTATCATTAGATTTTTTATTTTTATTATTTTCATTAAGAGCTTCAGAACTCACAGTAAAATAGGCATTTCTGCCATTAGAACTCACTTCACAGTTATTTGTTTTTGAGGTACTCATATAGAGTATTCCTCAAGGGCACTTTTGTTTGTTTGTTTGTTTTTTTTTATTACGGTTTTTTTGTTTTTGTTAATTATGACTATGTAAAAAATATTAGCAATGCAAATAAAGCTAACAATAACAATATGTATTCCGAATATTTTTTCGTACAATTTTTTTTTTGTTTAGTATGAAATAAAAACTCCGCTAAATTGACTGTTCACTATGAATGTACAACGAGAACTGAAGTTAACACAAATGAAACTAAAATTAACTCAGGTACATTGGCTGATTGGCAGAAACTCAACACTCAGCCTAGACTGCAAACTTTTAATATAAAAGTCGCTTTTAAGGCTAATTTGGTGTTACGGTATCCAGTTATGGGGCACTGGTTCTGCTTCCAATGTGGAGAGAATTCAACGAAGACAAAACAAAATGTTAAGGTTAATAACATCTGCTCCATGGTACATTAAGAATTCAAATAAACATCGTGATTTAAATATGCCACTAGTGACTGAAGAAATTGCAAAATACGCAGGCAAATATCTAACAAAACTCGAGTCACATCCTAATACGCTTGCTCGTAATATTTTGAACTTTACTGGACACATTCCCTTAAAAAAGAGAGATACAAGGGCTCTTATACTAAACAGTCCGAATGAAGCTTCTTGAAAATACTTTTTTTTGCTTATCACTACTTATGTATTATTTACAACTATCACTTATGTCTGACATTGGTCGGGCCTATTAATTATATGTTAGATTTAAGATTTGAATTCTTATTGTGAGTTCATATACGAAGATACAATAAATAAAAAAACATACATAAAAAAAATTCGACAGGATCAGCAATTGCAGAATTTAATCTACAAAGCTTGATAACAAGAAGATTATAATGACGAGTACTACGACAAGGAATATTAAATTTAACAGAATTTAAAAGAAATTTAGAGCAAATATTATTATTAATAATGTTAATCCTAAAAGTTACATTTAACATTGTACGACGACTGTTTAGAGTTGGTAGTTTTATTAAAGCCAGTCTGCTGGTATAAGAAGGAAAATTTGTTGTGAAACTCCATTGGAGACCACGTAAACAGAACAACAAAAATAGGTTTTGCACAGATTCAATACGAATATTATGAATATTGTAATAAAGGTCCCATATGATTGATCCGTATTCTAAAATAGGTAGAGATACGAACAGCTGCTTCGTAATGTAGGGGTCAGAAAATTATTTAGCCCATTCTACGAGGCAAGAATGCTTCTAGCTTTATTGACAGTTATCGTAATATGAGGATCAAAACACAATTTTTGGGTGTAGTAATATTCCAAGATCAAAAAATTAATCAACCAACTCTAGCTGATGACCTCCCAGATAGTAGTTAGCAGATATTATATTACTTCTGGAAAAACGCATACAGTTACATTTCTTTAAATTGAGCTCCATCATATTAAGTTTGCATCATTTAAAAAAGATGTTAAGGTAAATTAATTAAACGAGTACAAAATTTTTACATCGTCAGCATACATAGTATATAAGCAAATTTAATGATGTTTGGCAGATCATTTATAAACAAAGAAAACAGAATAGGCCCAAATGACCAACCAACCAATTGTATTTTGTATCACCAAGTTTAAACAGAAAATCTTTCGAGTTTGTAGTTTCTTCAACGGAATTAATTTTGTGTCCATACTTTCCAGGCACCTGTTTCGCTTTACAATTTTTATACTTAATACAGCTTTTGTTTTGATGTCCAGCCTTCTTGCAAAAATAACAAAGTGAATAAGGTTTAGCAACAGCTTTCAACACGGTATCATTCACACCACTACCAAAAACATGTAAACGTCTTTCATATTATGCAATTACTCTTTGTTGAACTAAGGCAAAAGTTATTTCATCTTCCTTACGGGACTCTAGTAAAGTTATCGGATAAAGTTTCTTTTACAACATAACGTAATTTTGTGAACAAGTCATTCATAGAGTTGATATGTGTAACAGCATTACCCCCTTCTTCCAGCCTTAAACTGCAAATTGGTCGCATCAAAAATTTTTCTTACATTCTTATTAAACAAACAAAAAAATTATACAAAAAAAATATTCGTAGTGCATATTATTCGTAATAGGTACATACTGACTTTAATAAATAAGAATTATGTGCTTTCCTAATATTTTTACATAGTGGAAATAACAAAAACAAAAAAAACCGAAAACAAAAAAAAAACACAAACAGTAACATTGAGGAATACTCTATACGAGTAACTCAAAAACAAATAAACAATCATAAATTACAAAAACAAAAAAAAATAACCGCAAACAAAGAAACACAAAAAGGTGCCCTTGAGGAATACTCTATATGAGTACCTCAAATACACAGAAAAAACTAATTTTATATTTCAAACACAAAATTCTCTGAATCAAATACTAATTTTTTCAATTTAGGTCCTACAAAGAAATTTGTAAATTCAAATGCAAAATTTTGTAATAATTTGTTTGGAAAAAAATCCCGATTTTTTTAATAAACAGATTGTCTGATTCAACAAAATTTTTTAATGAAAATAAAAAGTAAATAAAATAAATAACTGTTGTGTACAGTATGCAATTTCCATATTGAAACAGAAATGTTCTCTTAACAATTTTGTTACAAGTATTACTTTATATTAATTGTATCATCTAGAATTTTTCACTCCATATTAATTTTTCTTTTGCTTTAAACAAAATTGGATCAAACTATTTACTGAAATAGTAAAAAATTTTTACTGAATCAAAATTATATTTCCAACAAACCTTTCTTTGAAAATTTTTTGGGAATAATTTTTTCTGTCTACAAAAAATTATGAAGTGAGTTCTAACGGCAGAAATGCCTATTTTACTGTGAGTTCTGAAGCTCTCAATGAAAATAATACAAATAATAAATTTAATGAAAGTATTTTTTTAACGGCAAATCCAACTTTTCGTCAGCGGTCAACTTCGCTTTGTCCAATGCCAAATAGTGATTAATTAACATTACAGTTGCCTTGTACTTCTTCATATAAGTCAGTAATATTATCTCCTTCGGGCTCGTGTTCATCACTTAATAAAGTTATCACTACAGATAAAAGTAGCTCAAAACCCAAGGTACAAGTCGGAATGGACAGATACATAACAGTGGTAAAGCGTGGGCGAAGCCCGAATTCTTCAAAAATTTCATCTGCTCCAAAGATATCTAGGGATAATAGCGCATCATCTACCAATCGTCAAAATCGTTTTGCATTATTGCAAGTAACCGACGACAAGCCCGCTGCATCATCGCAAAAGTCTTTTAAGCTACCACCTATATATTTGAGAGAGACAAATTCTAACGCCCTAATTAAAAAATTAGTCTCGGCCATTGGTGAAAACGCATTTCATTTTCTTCCAATAAAGCGTGATAACATTGACGAAACTAAAATTCAAATATACGAAGAAAAAAATTTCCGCAAAATAAAACAAGTTTTTTTACGTACTGGCTTAAGAGTGCCAAAGATATGCAGATCGTATTGAAGGGTATTGACTCTTATGTTAATCCCAAAGAAGTTAAAGATGCACTCATTATACAAGGATTTAAGGTAAAAAATGTTACCAACATAATCAATAGGGAGAAGATCCTCCAGCCTATATTTCGTGTTGAATTGGAGCCGAATGATATACAGCTGAAAAAAACGAGACACACCCAATTTATAGCCTAAAATACCTCTTATACCGAAAAATCACAGTTGAAGAGCCACATAAGCGATCAGGTCCCGTACAGTGCCATAATTGCCAAGAATATGGCCACACAAAAACATACTGCAAATTACGCACTGTTTGTGTTGTGTGCGGCGCATTACACGGCACTGCTAGGTGCAATAAGCCAAAAGATCAAAGTGATAAAAAATGCAGTAATTGTGGAGGTAATCACACCGCTAACTACAGAGGTTGTCCTGTGTACTCTTTTGTCAAACAGACTATGGTGCAAAAACCCAAATTAGCTCCATCTCAATCAGCAAACGCTTACTTCGCCACTTTTGTGCAAATGAGCCAACCATTTACTTCCCGTGTATCGTCTGCCGATGCTGCTAAAACAAATTCTATTCCCCCACCTCCAAATAATTCAACGAATGCAAAATCAAGCTTTAACTTTAGTCGCCTTGAAGCTACTATTGACAATTTGGTGCAAACTATAAATAATTTTACAACAAATATGACTACCATGATGCAAGAAATGCTGAGAATGCAGAATACTCTGCTTCAAGCATTAATTAACAAGCCATGAACACGTTAAAAATATGTTTCTGGAACGCAAACGGCATTCGCCAGTATAAAAATGAACTTGAGCACTTCCTTACGGAAAAAAATATTGATATAATGTTGGTCTCTGAGACACATTTGACTTCGAGAAGCTTTTTCAAAATAAATGGCTACACTATGCATGATACAAAGGACCCTAGAGGGAGATCTGCAATTCTAATTAAGTCAAGACTCAAGCACTATATCCTTGACAACGTTAGTGAAGAATATATGCAAGCTACGAATATTTTTGTAGAACATTTTTGTTCTAATTTCGTGATATCATCAATTTACTCACCTCCCATATTTTCAATTACCGAAGATCAGTATGAGAAGTTCTACAAATCGCTTGGATCTTGTTTCGTGGCAGCTAGAAACTACAATGCAAAGCATACGTAATGGGGGTCATGCCTTGTAACACCTAGAGGTCGAGTTTTGTTTAATACGATTTCGAAAATGCGCTTAGATGTTATTTCGAGTGGGGAGCCCACTTACTGGCCTATTGTCGTACGAAAAATTCCGGATATTATTAATTTTGGCGTCATGAAAAATATTTCTTGGGATTTAATTAATGTTGAAACTTCTCTAGATCTTTCCTCCGATCACTCCCCCACTATCGTTACAATTTGTAACCCACTAAGAAGTTACTTACATCACCCATATATGAAGATGACCAATCGTGTTAATTGGCTGGGATTCAAAAAATATCTTAGTAGTCATTGCACGGAAAATATTGCGTTAAGAACACCCAATGACATTGAAACTAACATTGCCAATCTTAACGAAGTTATTAAACAGGCTGCTGAACATGCCACTACCTCTTATCCGCAGTCTGGGTTTAATAAAATTTATTCCAGGGATATTGAACATCTCGTATGTGAAAAGAGAAGAGCTAGAAGGGAATGGCAACAGCACAGATCACCCCAACATAAACTCAGACTTGAAGAATGTTCTAAGCGACTTCAAGAGTTGCTTTTATCTGAAAAAACTGCATCTCTTAAAAATTATTTGGAGGGTCTTGATGTCAAACCAACATCTAATTATCCTTTGTGGCGCGCTGCTAGAAAGCTTAAAATATCCGTTGAGTTTAATCCACATCTGCGCACATCTACCGCAGAATAGGCAAGAAGCGATACGGAAAAATGTAAAATATTTGCTGAGCATTTAAAATCCGTATTTACCCCAAATACATGTACTGGTGTTGCTGATTTGCCGAGTGTAGTTGCTCTACCCCCTCGAGCCTTAAAGTTTAAGATGGGTGATATACATAAAGTAATTGCTGAACTCAAGGCAAAGAAAACTCCAGGTATTGATGGAATTAGTAACAAGATGCTGATGAACTTGCCGCATATTGCAATAAGAATCTTGCTGTTTATTTCTAATGCCATATTACGACTGGAGTATTATCCCGACTGCTGGAAGCTTGCAAAAATCAAAATATATCCAAAGCCGGGCAAAGATCTTACTAAAGCTGAGTCATATAGACCAATAAGTTTGCTGTCAACTATGTCAAAACTCTTCGAAAAGCTGCTCATGACAAAATTGTCCCCAATTTGAACTGATAGTGGGTGCATCCCAGACTATCAATTTGGTTTTAGAAGTCAGCATAGCACCATTGAACAAACTCATAGATTGGTTCAATTTATAAGAAAAACATTTGAGGAAAAGAAGTATTGTTCTGCCCTGTTTATTGACGTTTCTCGGGCATTTGATAAAGTGTGGTATGAAGGCCTAATTTTAAAATTAAAATCAAAGTTACCAATAAATTTACTGAATATATTAGAAAGTTACATTACTACCTAGAAGTTCGCGGTTGTGGAAGGAGAATTCATGAGTGTGCCCGAATCTATATCATCCGGTGTTCCACAGGGGAGCATACTGGGGCCAGTTTTGTATTTGATCTATACTTGTGATATGCCTTTGAGCAGCAATATCCATACACCTACGTTTGCCGATGATACAGCCTGCCAGAGTATGCATTAAAACCTCACGAGGCTTCCCGATATCTACAATAACATATTACACAATTGGAAATGTGGTTGAAGTTATGAAGAATTAAGGTAAATGAACAAAAGTGTGTCCATATAACGTTTACCAAAAGAAGAGATACTTGTTCCCCAATTCGAACCAATAATCAAAATATTCCTCAACATTCCCAAGTGAAATACCTTGGTATACACCTTGATCGAAGGCTTACATGGAAACATCATATTGACTTTAAGCTAACTCAGATGAAACTTAAGTTATTTCAAATACACTGGTTGATTGACAGAAATTCAACACTGAGCCTGGACTGTAAACTTTTAATATACAAGTCGCTTTTGAAGCCAATATGGAGTTACGGTATCCAGTTATGGGGCATTGCTTCAACTTCCAATGTAGAGAGAATCCAACGAAGGCAAAAGAAAATTTTACGGTTAATAACATCGGCTATATGGTACGTCAAAAATTCTAATATCCATCGCGATTTAAATATGCCACTAGTGATTGCGGAAATTGGCAAATACGAAGGCAAATATTTAACAAAACTCGAGTCACATCCTAATCCGCTTGCTCGTAATATTTTGAACTTTACTGGACACATCCGCTTAAAAAAGGGGGACACAAGGGCGCTATTACTCAACACTCCAGATGGGATTTCTTGAAAATACTTTTTTTATTCTTTTTTATAAATTTTTTTCTTTTTTGGATTATCACTACTTATGTATTATTTATAACTATTAACAAGTTTATGTCCGACAGTGGTCGGTCCTAATAATTATATTTTAGGTTTAAGATTTGAATACTTATTGTTAGTTCATATTTGAAGATACAATAAATAAATACATGTATTAAAAAAAATACTTTATTCGCTAGAGTATTCTTTTCATGATAATCTTTTAATGATAATTTTTTAATGTTGTTACCTGTTTTTCATCCAAAATTAGGTTTTATCGGCACTTTTCTATGACGGGTTTCCACAGACTCTACTTTCGTAATAGAAGTTCCATTTTGCATTGTTATCATTATTTAGTTTTGCAAATTTGGGCTTAGCGTCCGCCATCTTCCTTGGTAGAACTCTATTTTTGAGGTTTTCTTTAGTTAAAAGCGATAAACATTTACCGATTTCTTTAGTTTGATGTACTTTAGTGAAGAATTTTCTTTTCTTTAAAATAAAAAAATATTTTGCTTTGTAGACCCATAACCTGTAGAAAAAAGAATTGCCGAAAAAACGTTGTTTAAATTCAATCATTAATTTTTTTGTGTATAATAAAATTAGTAAGTGAAAAAACAAATGTCACTTAAGGATTATCAGTTGTAATAAGGGTATTTGTGTAAGTTATAGGATTAGGTTACCAGATTTTATTTTGTATAAACAAAATCGTTAGATTAATACAAGTGAATGTTTTTTGTATATGTTATAACATATTCAACAATCATTTGGTTATGATATGGCTGATTATGCAAAATCATAGACGTAGGAAAGGGCAAAACCAACGAAGGTTGAATTTTCTTTTGTCTTAATGTATTACAGCAATATTGACAAACAAATTCTGGCTCGTACCAGTGACTAGTATAAAAAGAACGATTAAATGCTTTGTTGTACACTTCTACCACTCCAATATTGTTTTTAAAATCACGCCGGTGACTGATATCAGTAAATAAGCCAAAAATATAGCAAAATTTTTTACGATTGTCACACATTTTTTATTTAATTTTAATTTAAATTGCACATGATTTTTATTAAATTGTGAAAAAGACGACATTAACAAAACGTCATATTAAAAAGAAAACACAATAATTTTTAGTTAATTTTTATTTATTATTTTTCCAACTTTATTTGAATCTATATTCATGATTTATTTGAATAGGCTTAACTTCGTATCGCTATTTTAAGCAAAATTAAATGTGATACTTATTAATGAACAAATAACATCAAAGTTAGTTGTAAATATTCTGACAACACATAGTTGAATGGAACGGCCATCCGTTCTCGAAGACCACTAAACCTTCATCATCAGCGTTCTTCTGTGTTGGTCCACTGTGTGTGGTGTCAGTTGATGTAGATTTCTGCAAAACTTTCTTGCAAATGGAATATGTGAATTGTTGTGATTCATCGTATTTCAATTTGCTGAAACGTGTTTTGTAATGAAAGCCCAAATTTACCATCTCTTATCTACAACAGACTTATCATTGTCGTTTATTCTTTACTAATTATGCACATGTTAGTTAATTTGCTTATTTTTGTTCTACTTAAGACAAAGTTTTTTGGTTTGTTACTATTAAGTATATTTATTTAATTTTTGCCACAGGCCCATGGCTATTAATAATAATTATTATTTTTCGAACTTAATTTGTTCCTATATTTATAATTTGAACGGGCTAAAGTTCGTATCGCTTTTTAAGCCAAATTCTTTATTATAGTTAAAACGCTTACAACTTTCACAGCAAACTTTTATTTCTTATTAGCTATTTATACAAAATTTTAATATATTTCTACAATAATATTTTACTTACAATTAGTTTTATTATGCTTACTAGACAATAACTTATTTCATAAATATTATTTAGCTTTTGATCCAATTACAACATATCGATATTGCACAATTTGTCAGCGCAAAGAAACCAAGTGAATCACTGGCTACTGCTGCGTCAACAAATTAGTGCAATGCATGTGTACGAGGCCTGTTCAAAAATGATTCACAACATCCCTCCTCCCTTGGCGGTATAGTAATTGGATCAAAATTATCTAGAAATTATGTAACACCCTCACGATTACAAATTTATATAATGTATACCAAATTGCAGGGATAGGTATTGTACCAAGCACAAACTTGGTCAAAATTTTTATCCCACTACTTTTGATGGTCGAAATTTTAGAAAAGAACTTGGCCTCTTTTCACATTTATGTTTTTGTGATGATCTGCCTACTTTTTGGAAGGTTTTCTTAATAAAGCTTTTAAAAATTTAAATTTCTAGTCTGTTATAGTTCTATTCATAATTATGGGTTATAGGGTGATATGTGCACCATTGTGTCATAATAAGGACCGAGTAATTTGCTTAATTTTTACCAGTCATCTGAGTAGAAATATTTAAAATATAGTGTAAATTTTAAATTGTATGGGCGTGTATGCCAAATTTCAATAAAATCACTTGAGTTAAACGCCTTAGATATGTGTTTTTAATTCTGAGCCTTGTGGGAGCAGCCCCGCCTTCCTAGGTAATTGTAGTGTGTTTGGCTATGGAATATATCTGTCCGCATACTTATGTGTTTGACTGTGCCAGTAATTCATATTTGTCCACATACTTATGTGTTTGACTGCATCAGTTATTTGTCATCAGCAGGTAACTTGATCAACTGGCTTATTTGAATATTTTATGCCTACACATACAATGCACCTGGTCGGCGTGTATTTATGCCGACCAAGCATTTTCTCACGATAAGTTTAAGTTAGTTTTAATTTCATTATATTTGTAAGTTTTTATTTAATTAATATAAAAAGTGTGGTCGACCAAGATGGTCGACATAAATAAACAAATAAATAAATAAACGTTTTTTCATTTTAATTAATAACATGGCGATCCTGCCAAAATACTTTAGAACATTGTAGTGCAAAAGTACAAATCAATTTAAAATTTCTTATACATAACAAAGAAGTGTTGCGCAAATATAAAAGATTATCAAATTATCTTCCGTCTTGCGACATCTCTGTATATCCTCTGAGGCTGCGAAATGCATAATAATAAAAAAAGATAAATAAATAAAGAAAAATCAAGTGCCTTATGAAAATATAATAAAAAATAAAAAAAGAAATAAATAAAACGTTTAAAATTGGGTATTTTTTTATAAAATATTAAAAAAGAATAAAATATAGTTTTCTAACGTTTTTAAAAAATTAGTCCCCCTGCCGCAAAACAAAAACTTATAAAACAATCATGAAACGTTTAAAGTTTACAGTGAAACAACAATTCAAATCAATGTATCGTTGAAGTGCTGTTTTTTTCTAATAATAATTGGCAAATAAGTAAAAATTACACCTAATAATAATAATTATAATAATTGGAAAATAAAAAAGTTTTTGTAAAATTTGAAAATCATTAAATACCTATCACAAGTTTGAAAAACCTAAATTGAAACTGAAATTATTAAAAAAAATACGTTTGGATTACTTTCGCCATATCTTCTTATATAACTTACGCTTTAAGGAAATAAAATAAAAATATCTGCAAAAAGAAAAAAAAAATGGAAACAATTCCCCAGATTTCTCTGATATCGGTCCCTTTCTTAACTGTTGACTTCAGTCTCCGACAAAATTATAATTCACCGTCACCGCCATAATCATCATCAAACTAACCATAATAGTCTATACTGATAGAAGCACCTAAAACTAATAATAATAATAATAAATTTGATGAAGATTTAGCATCACCATCATCAACATCAGCAATTTCTTATGACAGCACCGACCTGACAAATTACAACACGGCAGTAAGTAATACCCAACAACATACACAGTATAATCCACACAAACTGCAGCAACAGCAGCAGCATTTACATCAGCATGCTCAAAAACATCAGCACCATTTAAAAATAACATAGCTGCCTAAAAGAATCGTGAATCTTTTAGTGTTGTTTAGCCAAACAACAACGAAAGGATGTTTTATGTAAATAATATAAAACTATTAGCATGAAGATTATTATTATATTTATACAGAAATGTCTCTCCAATGCTGCATTAACAGAGTAGTATCGCATATAAAAACAAAAAAAATTAAATTAAATTTTTTTCAATACATTTTATAATTACTAATCAATACATTATATCAATATTTTATTATAAACATATTTCTTTATTCATATATTTTTAAATGTCTCTACAAGCACTCTAAAAATAGAGTTGCAATTTTTTCAATACATTTTTATTATATTAATGCATATATTAATTTTTTTAATTTCTTTACTATTCATATATTTTACATATAAAAAAAAAATAACATAAAGATATACTAACAAATAACTTACTACTGAGATACATAAGTGTCCCTCCAGTGGTATAACATTAAAGAATTAAGAGCCTAATTCAGATATAAATTGGCGATATCTGGTTTATGCCATGGTACTCTATTGACCATCAAAAAATGGTCACGGCATCCATGACATAAGCACCATTTTTTTTTTAACTAACACGTCCTTGATTTTTTTTGACTTCATACCTTAAAATAATTTTAGGCATCATGGGTGGCCGCGAATCAAAAATAGAAAACCCTAATGCCAACGTCATCAACGATATTACGGTAAAATTGGAATATCCGGTCGTGTATCTGATAATTATCATTTCCTTAATGGCGCTGCAAATCCTTATAACGCTATACCAGCTTCATAAGAGATCATTACGAAAAAATTATACGCGCGCAGCATCACTAGCCAGAAATTTAGACCAAGTCTAATTGTTTAATTTCCATTTTAAATAGACCTAAAGAATACATTTCTTAAAATTCCATAAAATCTCAATTTAAACCTCATGGAATGGGAAATAATAGTGAATAAGGCCAGAGCAATAAAGGAAGAATTCATCAAATCATATTAGTGTCTCAATCTCAATAGGGAGATAAAACCAGAAATAATTAATAAGCACATAAATAATCTCGTGCGCAGATTCGAACAAATTAGAGCACTCCTTAATGTTAATTATAACAGATTAACACATGCTCATAAAGCAGCAGCTGAAGCTTTCTTCGCTGACATAAGAGATAAATTAATAACGATATCCTTAAAGAAAGGTATCGTACTAAATGTACCTAACTCTTTACATGAGGAAACAAATTTTAAATATCTACCAGAACTAGTTTTAGACCCAACTTCAAATCTACCAAGTACAAGTAGAGCCTCTCCCAACATGTCACAAACAAACATAGAATTCCTAAATACAGCATCCAAACTGCTACCTGACTTCGACGGAAGTCCAGAAAACCTACAAAGCTTCATTGATGCTTTGACACTTGTGGAAAGCATAAAGGGTACACATGAGGCTATTGGGGTAAGCCTTATTAAAACAAAACTAAAAGGCACTACTAGGAATATAGTAACAACGGAATCGACCATTTCAGCGATAATAGTAAAACTCAAATCGACTGTTAAGGGTGAATCCGTTGACGTCATCAATGCAAAGTTAATGAATATAAAACAAACAGGCAAAAATGCCAATGCCTATGTTACGGAAATCGATGAACTTGCAAAAAAATTGGAGACCGCTTACATATCTGACGGCCTCCCAAATGAAACTGCAAACAAGTACACAACACGTGCAGCAGTTTCAGCAATAATAAAAAATGCATCCAACGAACGAGTAAAACTGATCATGGAATCAGGAACGTTCCTAAACATGGATGAAGTTAAAACAAAATTTATAAGCAGTTGTACGGACGCATACGGACAACCTAATGCTATATTAACTTTCCAAAACAATTACAACAATAACTCTAATAGTAGAAATCGTTACTCTAGAAATATTGGTAACAGACCCAATAACTCTAATAGGCCCCCTGATTCCCATAATCAGAATAATGGTAACAGGAATCCCAATAACAGAAATACAAGTGACCGGTATGCACCTAGAAGCTTCAATAATAACGGAGTAAGGAATCAATTTAACAACAATAGTAACCGTTACAACAGTAACAACCGCAACGTGAATAGAAATAATAATATACGTTGCATGAATGACAATAGTTCGGGAAACGAACTAACACCCCTAAGTACTCAATAGACAGGAAAATCCACAACATAAATACAAATTTATACAGTTATCTAGTCTCCAGAACCACTCTAAATGACAATAGGTCCACATTCTTAGTAGATACAGGTGCAGACATATCAGTCGTAAAACACCATCAAGTTTTATACCAACCAATAGACATTACTAGTCAAACCAGAATAAATGGCATTGGACAAGGTATAATAACTACAATAGGCAAAGTTAAAGCTGATTTAAAACAAGAAGATCTGCTAATAGCTCACGATTTTCATGTCGTAAAGGATGATTTTCCGATTCAAGTAGACGGAATAATAGGAATGGACTTTATTCGAAAATACAAATGTATTTTAAATTACGAAAATAATCAAGATTGGATCACCTTGAGAACTAACGACGTTCCGTACGATATAGCAATCGCTTTAAGAAACGGTCCAAACATCAATTCCATATCACTGCCAGCAAGATCTGAAGTTATAAGACCGATAAACTTCATATCCAATGAGGAAGAAGTATTGATACCTCAACAAATTATGCAGGATGGCGTATATATTGCCAACACAATAACTACTAAAGCAAGGCCATTGGTAAAAATCATAAATACCACAGATAAAGACCTAGTAATTGATAACATTCAGGTAAAATCCGAAAGTCTAAACGACTATAAAATTGTCAATTGCAGTTCTGATACTAATGCCAAGCTAAATAAGGAAAAACTTGAAAAATTAACAAAAAACTTTCCCGAATACGCTCATAAAGATTTAAGAAAATTATGCTTAGACTACATAGATATTTTTGCTCTGGAGACTGAAAAAATAAGTACTAACAATTTTTACAAGCAGAAACTTAGACTTCATGATACACAACCAGTGTACATCAAAAATTATAGAATCCCTCATGCTCACAAAGAGGAAGTTAATGCCCAATTAGATAAATTAATAAATGATGATATAATAGAACCATCCATCTCGCAATATAATAGCCCTATTCTAATAGTACCAAAAAAGCCATTACCCGGCTCAACACAAAAAAGGTGGAGATTGGTCGTAGATTATAGAGGAATAAATAAAAAACTGATAGCTGATAAATTCCCATTGCCTCGTATAGATGACATTCTTGATCAGTTAGGAAGAGCCAAGTTCTTTTCATGCCTGGACTTAATGTCGGGATTTCATCAAATAGAATTGGAACAAGACTCTAGAGACATTACATCTTTTTCCACAGAAAAAGGCTCTTTTCGCTTTAAAAGACTGCCATATGGTATTAAAATTGCCCCGAATTCATTCCAAAGAATGATGTCATTGGCTTTTTCTGGATTATCTCCAACCCAAGCCTTTGTATACATGGATGACTTAGTAGTAATAGGTTGTTCTTCAGAACACATGCTACAAAACTTAAAACAAGTGTTTAATACTTGCAGAAAATACAATCTCAAACTCCATCCTGATAAATGTACATTTTTTTGTCGTGAAGTAACATTTTTAGGTCACAAATGCACCGATAAAGGCATCTTACCTGACGACAGCAAATACTCAATTATACAAAATTATCCAACACCTACAAATGGTGATGAAGCTAAACGCTTCGTAGCATTCTGTAATTATTACAGAAGATTTATACCAAATTTTGCTGAATCATCGCGACATATTACCAGATTATCTAGAAAAAATGTGCAATTTGAATGGACTCAACAATGTGAAAAAGCATTCCAATATCTTAAAAATCAATTGCTGAGTCCAAAAATTCTCCAATATCCGGATTTTTCTAAAGAATTCTGCATAACCACAGACGCAAGTAAACATGCCTGTGGTGCCGTTTTGAGCCAAGAAAAGCAGGGTATTCAGCTACCAATTGCTTACGCATCCAGATCTTTCACAAAAGGTGAAAGCAATAAATCAACAATAGAGCAGGAATTAACTGCAATTCATTGGGCAGTACAATATTTCCGACCATATGTTTACGGCAGAAAGTTTGTAATTAAAAGCGATCACAGACCCCTAACTTATTTATTTTCATTAAAAAACCCGTCATCAAAATTAACCCGTATGAGGCTGGACTTAGAAGAATATGACTTTGTGGTGGAGTATATTAGGGGTAGAGAAAATTACGCCGCGGACGCGCTGTCACGTATAAATATTAATGATATAAAAAATATTGACGCTAATACAATACTGAAGGTAACTACGAGACTTCAGGCAAAAGCAGGTAGGCACTGTAATGACAATGGTATAACTAATACAAAATCGGTTGAACTAAAGGTTTATGAGGCAATTAATGCTCAAGAGCACAGTAAAATGCCACAATTCCATTTTACCAAAAATAAAGTTATAATTAGAAAAGGAAAGAAAATTCTTTCCGAATTTTTGTTGAAAGACACGGTTATTGATGGAAATGTAGACTTAGGTCACCTCTTTCTAAAGCTTGAAAAAATAGCTGATAATATGTGTTTAACAACCATGCGACTACACTTCGATGATAGTCGGCTTAAATTCCTAGGAACCAATGTTGAAACCTTTAAGAATAAAGGCAATGAAATACTGCAAGAAAGTAAATTAACAATTGTGCTCACGCCTAAATTAACAACAATTTTCACCGATACAGATAAATTACAAATCATGCAAAAATATCATGATGATCCTATTTCAGGAGGACATCCGGGGATAACACGTATGATAAAGAAGATTAGACTTCGATACCATTGGAAAGGCATGACTAGAGACATAGCCCAATATGTAAAACGGTGCAAAGCATGTCAAGAAAATAAAACAGTTGTCAACGGTAAAGAGCCATTCATCATAACTCCTACACCGTTAAAGGCATTTGACAGAGTAATAATTGACACCGTAGGACCACTACCACGGTCCGAGTCATTAAACGAATACGCTGTCACTATGATATGTGATTTGACTAAATATTTAGTTGCAATACCCATTCAGAATAAGTCAGCCAGAATGGTTGCCAAAGCAATTATGGAAGGATTTGTTTTGACTTACGGTCCAATGAATACAATACTAACGGACATGGGAACAGAATATATGAATCAAGTTATGTCGGAATTATGCTCAATGATGAAGATAGAGAAACTCAATTCTACTCCGTATCATCATCAGACTTTGGGTACTGTTGAGAGATCTCACAGAACATTTAACGAATATCTGCGAACATACATCTCATCCGATAAAACAGATTGGGATTTGTGGTTAAAATACTTCGTATATTGTTACAATACCACCCCATCTACGGCTCATGGTTATTGTCCATTCGAGTTGGTTTACGGAAAGATACCACCAACTCTTGATTGTACAAAAGAAAACATTGTAGAACCATTGTACAACATTGATTCATATGGAAAAGAGGTTAAATTCAGACTTCAAGTGGCGCAGCGAAGAGCTGCCAATATCATAGAAAATGCTAAGTGGGAAAGACAACAACTTTCCACCCAGTGGGCAGATCCAATAGAATTAACCCTCGGGGAACTCGTTTTGATCCGCAATGAATCGGGTCATAAGCTGGATTCCGTATATAAGGGCCCCTATAAAATATCCAATATGGACAACAATAATAATGTAGAACTCCAAGATGAACATGGGAAGTCATTCACTGTTCATAAAAATAGGGTAAAGAAGTTCACGGGGTAAAGGGTCTTGCTAAGAACAGGGGAGGAATGACACATTTTATTCTGATTTTTGATTTTCTTTTGTCTCTGATTTCGTTCCAAAAGATGTGTCGGTTATACTTTGCTTTTGGCGCTTATGGCGCGGTAAAATTAAGAATTTTTATAATTTTTAAAACTATTTTAATATTTATGAAGGCTTTTTAAGAAACATTTTGTGTTAATTTTTTTTATGAAAACCCTTTATAAAACCTTAATAAGTTTTATAAATAAATCTGATAGTTTCTAACACTATGGTAAAAGAAAACATAAAAAACCAAAAATTTACTACATGTACCATATAAACTTCATATGTATGTATGTCCAAACAATTTCATTTTAAATTAAACTTAAAAATTCTAAGCAAAATGTCAAAAAAAAAAATCCAAAAACATACTTTTATTATTTTATACATAATGCATACATAAAATAGCAAACGATTTGTGTTCCCATATTTAAAAGAGAAAAAGTTTAAAGTTTTATTTAAGAAAAAAAAACACCACAAATTGGTCTAAGAGGAACATAACTTAAACAAGCTTATAGACAAAAAAAAAATACTATCTGTAATATGTATTGTACAAAACAAAAAAAAATTTACCTTATAAAAAAAAAAAAAATTATTGTTATTTGAAATTCACAAGTATGTATGTGAGAAGCCCCCTTCATTTTTAAATCCATTGTAACTAAAGAATGATCAACTACCTCGCATTGATCATTCTTTCTGAAAAAGGGAGGTGTAGTGTGTTTGGCTATGGAATATATCTGTCCGCATACTTATGTGTTTGACTGTGCCAGTAATTCATATTTGTCCACATACTTATGTGTTTGACTGCATCAGTTAAGTGTCATCAGCAGGTAACTTGATCAACTGGCTTATTTGAATATTTTATGCCTACACATACAATGCACCTGGTCGGCGTGTATTTATGCCGACCAAGCATTTTCTCACGATAAGTTTAAGTTAGTTTTAATTTCATTATATTTGTAAGTTTTTATTTAATTAATATAAAAAGTGTGGTCGACCAAGATGGTCGACATAAATAAACAAATAAATAAATAAACGTTTTTTCATTTTAATTAATAACATAATATTTTTGGGTTTTCAGATTTTTCTAGTAATTTGCTAATCCTTTAGCTATTAGCCTACTTTTTTAAATCCAATGTTTGCTTTGGCTGGTGCTTATCTTTTCTGTTTAGTTTCGTTGAAAACCGATAGTATTACTTACATAAAAAGTTCATTTAAATGTGCTGACCAGAAGTACATGAACTAGGAGGATTAAACTGTATGGGCGTGTTAACGCCCACGTTTTTTAACAAAAATGTATAGCCTTGTATTATTGTAACATGTGTGCCAAATTTCAATAAAATCACTTGTGTTAAACGCCTTAGATGTGTTTTTATTTCTGAGCTTTATGGGCTTAGACCCGGACCCTTGGTAAACATTTTCGGGTTTTCAGATTTCTCTAGGTGACTACTTACAAAGTTCTACTTGTGCACCAAAATTCAGCTCCCTAGCACAGATTTTAATTTTTTTGGGCGTAGCCTCGCCCCCCTGGTTAAAATTTTAGGGTTTTCAGATTTTTTAGTTCATCGCTTACCTAGATCTACTTGTGTACCAAATTTCAGATCTCTAGATATAGCGGAAGTGCTTCATCAATTTGATGAGTTTGTCAGTGGTCAGTGAGTATGTCTTAAAATATGCACTTTTTGCACCTCCATATCTCAGAAACCAGAAACTGCCGTGCGCCTAGATCTGTTGTTGTTTTGTGTTCTGTTTCTTCTTTCATAACTTCTACTGTGCCTTGTTGAATGTCTTGTTTTGTTTTTTAGTACCCGTACCTTTTGTTTTCTTATAATTGTCAGGCCTTTTTTTTTTAATCTTCCTACATATCATTTTTCCTAGAGTGGCAGGTCTCCCTGGATGGTTACCACCATTAAGACGCCTAATTAGTTAAGCTACACACGGTTTTACCAAATTGTTATGGTAAAATTAATCTGAATTTCTAATTTTTAGCTTAACGTTTACAGGTGTTGGGACTTCTGAGACTTCGTAGGGACCTAACCAAATGGGCGAGAAGTTGTTCTTTCGTATTTGGTTTTTCAGCCATACTTGTTGCCCTACCTTGAATGTCCTTGTCTTTGTCTCCTTCTAGTAATGCTTCTTTGAGTTAGCGGGAAATTATTTCCTCGAAGAACTCTATTGCCACAATTGTTGCTTCAATATCTGGGACGGTCGCACATGCTAGGAATTTGGATAAATCGTCCAAAAATCTCATTATATATTTATTGCCCCTAGAAGATTCTGGCAACGGCCCAACAATATCCATATAAACTCTGTCAAATGGTCTATTTGGTGTTTTTGTTAAAATCATAGGCATTCTTTCTACTTTTGAACTTTTGTTTCGTTGGCAAATATTTTAAGGTGCCAACATAGTTTTTAATTTGTCGCTGCATACCATACCACTTATACTGATTTCTGATGCGATGGTTTGTTTTGAGTGACCCTTGGTGTCCTTCCAAAGGTGTATCGTGGAATGCATTCATTACTTTCATAATATCTTCTGTGTTAGTTGAATCCGCTGCGGTATCTTCCTGTTCCATATCTTCGCTTGCATCTAATTCATCGGTTTGTGCTTCGCTTCCCTTATTCAGTTTTACTTGTAGTTCTCTTGCTTTCACTCTAGTTACTGCTCCTATGTTTACTTCTTCCATTGGGAGACGACTTAGAGCATCCGCGTTCGGATTGCTTATAACGGCTTATAACGTATCTCAAAATCGTATTCCAGTAGTTTAAGTCTAAGGCGGCCTAATCTGCATTCTTGATTTTTTAGATTCGCAATGGCTTTAAAGGGCTTGTGGTCTGTGAAGACTGTAAAGGGTCGGCCTAGTAAATAAGGTCTAAACGTCTTTACTGCCCATACGATGGCGAGTAGTTCCTTCTCTATTGTAGAATATTGCTTTTCTGTGGCGCTTAGCACTCTGCTCGCGAAGTAAATTGGGAAATCACTACCTGGCTCTCCTTGAGAAAGAATAGCTCCTAATGTTTCATTACTGGCATCAGTGGTAAGAATAATTGGTTTTGTAAAATCAGGGTACTGCAGTAGAGGGGGATTTGTGACTGCTGCCTTCAGCTTGCTTATGGCTTGCTGGCACTCCTGAGTCCATTCCAATTTCACGTCCTTTCTTAATAATTTATTAAGTGGTAGTGCTTTATCTAATGAGTTTGGAATAAACTTCCTATAATAGTTAACTAATCCCAGAAATGCTTGTAGGTCTGTGATAGTTTTGGGCAGTGGTATGTTTTTGCCTGCTCTTTTCTTACTAGGATCCAGTAATACTCCCTTTTTTGAACATTGGTGGCCCAAATAAACCTCCCTTTGGAGAAAATTACACTTTTCGGGATGTAACTTGAGATTATACCTTCTTAAGACTTCTAGTACACGCTGTAATCGTATCTGGTGTTCCTCTTGATTTCTTCCGTATATTACTATATCGTCCAAATATACAAAACAGTCGATACCCTGTAGACCGGTTAATATTGAATTCATGATTCTCTGGAAAGTGTTAAACCAAAAGGCATACGATTGAACTCGAAATGGCCCGAATTCGTACTGAATGCCGTTTTCTGTCTATCGCTTGTTTGAATGAAAACTTGATGATACCCGCTTAATAGACCAAGAGTCGAAAAGTATCTGCTGTATCGCAGCTGGTTCAGCTGGTTTTATAGTAGCGTCATTCAATTTCCTGCAGTCGACCACCAAACGCCATTTTTTTTTCGATCTATTGCCGGCTTTTTGGGTAATAGTTGGATTAGGGAATTCCAAGGGGAAGTACTGGAAGAGATAATTTCATCTTTGATCATGTGGGCTACTTGACTATTAATCTCATTTCGATGGACCTCAGGTAGCCTATATTGCTTAATATTTATTGGGGCTTGACAGGGATCAGTTGGTATTTTGTGTTTAAGTACACTGATGTACGTAAGACTATTTCCGGGTAGTTGAAAGACATCGTCGTACGATTTCAAAATATTTTCGATCGAAATCCGCTCTTCCGGGTTCAAATCTGGGCTCTCACTACTTTGTCTGTAGTTCCTATTGTATTTATGACTGATGTCGCCTCTAGTGTATAGTTTTTCGGGTTCTCATAACACAACCCTATTTTTTCATTGATATTTATTGTAGAATCATTAGTGTTTAAAATGGGCACAAATGCATTGCCGTCCTTGACCGTTGTTAGAGTTCCACTAAAAAAAACCCTGGCCAAAGTTCTAATTTATTTACTATAATTTTTCCTTTAGCTGTTGTAACTACGAAAGATATTATTGCCTCGGAACGCCCCTTGACAGATAAATTTTTGGCTTATACACTTGGGGGGTTTCTTCTTCTGTAGTAAGGGGTAAGGATGCTATTTCTTGCTTATTATCAAAAAATTAAATATTTTTGTTAATTGTATCGGTAACAGTCCTGTTCCATAATGCATCTCTACCAAGTAATCCATCTGCTGGAAGTCGGCTACCTTCTGGTGCTACATGCATCTGTACTGCAAGTGTTTTTATGCATGCATGTTGTGCAGTTATAGTTCCTTTCGTTTTAATATTTCCCCCAAATGTGCCTGACAAGACCTTTTGATTGCTTGAGTCTATCTCCACGTGTGGTTCTAAAGCTTAAGCTTTTACTAATATGGTGTCTGCTCCTGTATCTACCAGTAAGGATACGTTTTTACCCAGTGCTTCATTGCATTGAAAGTCTATAAATGCGTCATTTTTCTTAATCATTCTATTGTTACCACCTTGCAGATTTAGTTCTTTTTGCGACTCAGACCTGCAGTTAGAATAGTTTCTTTCTGTATAATTTTGCAGTATGTAGGTGTGGGTCTAATGATAATAAATTTTCGATTGCTGATTTCATTTAAATTTTTTCGTATGTCCATGAATTTTCGGCATCGCAGTCCATTAGTTTTGGCTGGCGCATAGCACTCTGCTCGCGAAGTAAATTGGGAAATCACTACCTGGCTCTCCTTGAGAAAGAATAGCTCCTAATGTTTCATTACTGGCATCAGTGGTAAGAATAATTGGTTTTGTAAAATCAGGGTACTGCAGTAGAGGGGGATTTGTGACTGCTGCCTTCAGCTTGCTTATGGCTTGCTGGCACTCCTGAGTCCATTCCAATTTCACGTCCTTTCTTAATAATTTATTAAGTGGTAGTGCTATATCTAATGAGTTTGGAATAAACTTCCTATAATAGTTAACTAATCCCAGAAATGCTTGTAGGTCTGTGATAGTTTTGGGCAGTGGTATGTTTTTGCCTGCTCTTTTCTTACTAGGATCCAGTAATACTCCCGTTTTTGAACATTGGTGGCCTAAATAAACCTCCCTTTGGAGAAAATTACACTTTTCGGGATGTAACTTGAGATTATACCTTCTTAAGACTTCTAGTACACGCTGTAATCGTATCTGGTGTTCCTCTTGATTTCTTCCGTATATTACTATATCGTCCAAATATACAAAATAGTCGATACCCTGTAGACCGGTTAATATTGAATTCATGATTCTCTGGAAAGTGTTAAACCAAAAGGCATACGATTGAACTCGAAATGGCCCGAATTCGTACTGAATGCCGTTTTCTGTCTATCGCTTGTTTGAATGAAAACTTGATGATACCCGCTTAATAGACCAAGAGTCGAAAAGTATCTGCTGTATCGCAGCTGGTTCAGCTGGTTTTATAGTAGCGTCATTCAATTTCCTGCAGTCGACCACCAAACGCCATTTTTTTTTTCGATCTATTGCCGGCTTTTTGGGTAATAGTTGGATTAGGGAATTCCAAGGGGAAGTACTGGAAGAGATAATTTCATCTTTGATCATGTGGGCTACTTGACTATTAATCTCATTTCGATGGACCTCAGGTAGCCTATATTGCTTAATATTTATTGGGGCTTGACAGGGATCAGTTGGTATTTTGTGTTTAAGTACACTGATGTACGTAAGACTATTTCCGGGTAGTTGAAAGACATCGTCGTACGATTTCAAAATATTTTCGATCGAAATCCGCTCTTCCGGGTTCAAATCTGGGCTCTCACTACTTTGTCTGTAGTTCCTATTGTATTTATGACTGATGTCGCCTCTAGTGTATAGTTTTTCGGGTTCTCATAACACAAACCTATTTTTTCATTGATATTTATTGTAGAATCATTAGTGTTTAAAATGGGCACAAATGCATTGCCGTCCTTGACCGTTGTTAGAGTTCCACTAAAAAAAACCCTGGCCAAAGTTCTAATTTATTTACTATAATTTTTCCTTTAGCTGTTGTAACTACGAAAGATATTATTGCCTCGGAACGCCCCTTGACAGATAAATTTTTGGCTTATACACTTGGGGGGTTTCTTCTTCTGTAGTAAGGGGTAAGGATGCTATTTCTTGCTTATTATCAAAAAATTAAATATTTTTGTTAATTGTATCGGTAACAGTCCTGTTCCATAATGCATCTCTACCAAGTAATCCATCTGCTGGAAGTCGGCTACCTTCTGGTGCTACATGCATCTGTACTGCAAGTGTTTTTATGCATGCATGTTGTGCAGTTATAGTTCCTTTCGTTTTAATATTTCCCCCAAATGTGCCTGACAAGACCTTTTGATTGCTTGAGTCTATCTCCACGTGTGGTTCTAAAGCTTAAGCTTTTACTAATATGGTGTCTGCTCCTGTATCTACCAGTAAGGATACGTTTTTACCCAGTGCTTCATTGCATTGAAAGTCTATAAATGCGTCATTTTTCTTAATCATTCTATTGTTACCACCTTGCAGATTTAGTTCTTTTTGCGACTCAGACCTGCAGTTAGAATAGTTTCTTTCTGTATAATTTTGCAGTATGTAGGTGTGGGTCTAATGATAATAAATTTTCGTTTGCTGATTTCATTTAAATTTTTTCGTATGTCCATGAATTTTCGGCATCGCAGTCCATTAGTTTTGGCTGGGCTGCCACGAGTTTCCCGAATTTCGTGCTGGGCAGTTAGTTCTTAGATATCCCGTTTCATTGCAGTTATAGCATTTTGGTGGCTCATTTTTCCCACGGCCATGGTACACTGGATTCCTGTTGGCATTAATGGACCTTTGGGTTGTAGATTTTTGACCATTTTGCGTGCTATTGTGTTGTTGTCTTTGGTCATTGTCATTTCTTCTAAAGTAATTACCAATAGGTGATTGCCAGTTTGTGTTCAGCGGTGTGTTTGGGTTGCTTAAATATCTTTGCTGTGGTTTTCTACAGAGCTGATTTTCTGAGTGTCCGGACGTTTGGGATATCCTACAGAATAATGTTCTTAAACGTTTTTTATATTCTACTTCCTTATGTCCCTTATTGTTACAGTAATCACACTTTTTTTTTTTTATGCATGTTTTTTTATTTATTGTATCTTCATATATGAACTAACAATAAGTATTCAAATCTTAAACCTAACATATAATTAATAGGCCCGAATAATGTCAGACATAACTAAGTGATAGTTGTAAATAATACATAAGTAGTGATAAGCAAAAAAATTATTTTCAAGCAACTTCATTCGGAGTGTTTAGTATTAGAGCCCTTGTATCTCTCTTTTTTAAGCGGATGTGTCCAGTAAAGTTCAAAATATTACGAGCAAGCGGATTAGGATGTGACTCGAGTTTTGTTAGATATTTGCCTACGTATTTTGCAATTTCTTCAGTCACTAGTGGCATATTTAAATCACGATGTATATTTGAATTCTTAATGTACCATGGAGCAGATGTTATTAACCTTAAAATTTTGTTTTGTCTTCGTTGAATTCGCTCTACATTGGAAGCTGAAGCAGTGCCCCATAACTGGATACCGTAACACCATATTGGCTTTAAAATCGACTTGTATATTAAAAGCTTGCAGTTTAGGCTGAGTGTTGAATTTCTGCCAATCAGCCAATGTACCTGAGTTAATTTTAGTTTCATTTGAGTTAACTTATAGTCAATGTGATGTTTCCATGTAAGCCGTCGATCGAGGTGTATACCAAGATATTTCACATGTGAATGTTGAGGAACAACTTGATTATTAATCCGAATGGGGGAACAAGTATCTCTTCGTAAGGTAAATGTTATATGGACACACTTTTGTTCATTTACCTTAATTATCCATAAGTTTAACCATAGTTCCATCTGGCTAATGTGTTCCTGGAGTTTTCGGGATGCCTCATCAGGGTTTTCGTGCATACTAAGGCAGGCGGTATCGTCGGCAAATGTAGAAGTGTGGATACTACTGCTCACAGGCATATCACAAGTATAAATTAAATATAAAAATGGTCCCAGTATACTCCCCTGTGGCACACCGGATGAGATAGTTTCAGGCATACTCATAAAGTGTCCTTCCACAACTGTAAATTTTCGTGCAAGAATGTAACTTTCCAAAAGATTTAGAATGTTTATTGGTAAGTATGTCTTCAATTTCAAAATCAGGCCTTCATGCCACACTTTATCAAATGCCTGAGAAACATCAATAAACACGGCAGAACAATACTTCTTTTCCTCAAATGTTTTTCTGATAAATTGAACCAATCTATGCGTTTGCTCAATGGTACTATGCTGGCTTCTAAAACCAAATTGATGGTCCGGGATGCACCCATTATCAGTTAAAATTGAAGACAATTTTGCCATGAGGAGCTTTTCAAAAAGCTTTGACATTGTTGACAGTAAACTTATTGGCCTATATGACTCAGCCTTGGTAAGATCTTTACCTGGCTTTGGAATCATTTTAACCTTGGCAAGCTTCCAGCAGTCTGGATAATACTCCAGTCGTAAAATGGCATTAAAAATGAATAACAGGATTCTAATTGCAGTACGAGGTAACTTAATCAGCATCTGGTTACTAATTCCATCCATACCGGGAGCTTTTTTCGGGTTGAGCTCGGCAATTAGTTTTTGTACATCACACATCGTAAATTTTAAGGGTCGAGGGGGTAGAGCAACTACACTCGGCAAATCAGCAACACCGGTGCATGTATTTGGTGTAAAAACCTCCGGTAGATGTGCGCAGAGGTGGCTTAAACTCAACGGGTGTTTTAAGCTTTTTAGCAGCGCAGCACAAAGAGTAATTAGATGCTGGTGTGACATCAAGCCCTTCCAGATAATTTTTAAAAGATGCAGTTTTCTCAGATGCAATCAACTCTTGGAGTCTTTTAGTGCACTCTTTAAATCTGATTTTGTGTTGAGGTGATCTGTGCTGTTGCCATTCCCTTCTAGCTCTCCTTTTTTCACGTACGAGATGTTCAACGTCTGTAGAATAAATTTTATTGTACACAGTATGCGAATGAGAGGTAGTGGCATGTTCAGAAGCTTGTTTAATATTCTCGTTAAGATTTGCAATGTTCGATTCAATATCATTGGGTGATCTTAGCGTAATATAATCAGTGCAATGACTACTAAGATATTTTTTGAATCCCAGCCAATTAACACGATTTATCATCTTGACATATGGGTGAGGTAAAGCGCTTCTCAGTGGGCTACAGATTGTAACGATCGTGGGAGAGTATTCGGACGAGAGATCTAGGGAAGCTTCAACGTGGATTAATTCCCTAGAAATACTTTTTATGACGCCGAAATCTATAACATCCGGAATTTTTTGTATGTCCGTAGGCCAGTAAGTAGGCTCCCCACTCGAAATAACATCCAAGCCCATTTTTGAAATTGTGTTGAACAACGCCCTACCTCTAGGCGTAATAAGACGCGAACCCCAGAACGTATGCTTAGCATTGTAGTCGCCAGCTGCTACGAAACAAGGTCCAAGAGATTTGTAGAACTTCTCGTATTGGTCCTCAGTGATTGAAAATCTGGGAGGGGAGTAAATTGAAGATATCACGAAATTTGTACAAAAATTTTCAATGCAGATATTTGTTGCTTGTAGATGTTCTTCACAAATGTTGTCAAGAATATAGTGCTTAAGTCTTGACTTTATTAGAATTGCTGATCCACCGCATGCTCTCCCTCTAGGGTCCTTTGTATCATATAAAGTGTAGCCATTCATTTTAAAGAGGCTTCTAGAAGTCAAATGAGTCTCAGAGACCAACATTATATCAATATTTTTTTCCGTAAGGAAGTGCTCAAGTTCATTTTTATGTTGGCGAATGCCGTTTGCGTTCCAGAAACATATTCTTAACGTGTGCATGGCTTGTTAATTAATGCTTTAAGCAGAGTATTCTGCATTCTCAGCATTTCTTGCATCATGGTAGTCATATTTGTTGTAAAGTTGTTTATAGTTACCACCAGATTCTCAATAGTAGCTTCCAGGCGACTAAAGTTAAAGCTTGAATTTGCATTCGTTGAATTATTTGGCGGGAATAGAACTAGCCTTAGCAGCATCAGCATACGATACACGTGAAGTCACTGGTTGGCTCACTTGAGCAAAAGTGGCGGAGTACGCGTTTAATTGTTGAGCTGGAGCTAATTTAGGTTTTTGCACCATAGCCTGCTTGACGAAAGAGTACACAGGACATCCTCTGTAGCTAGCAGTGTGATTGCCTTCACAATTACTGCATTTTTTTCCGCTTGATCTTTTGGTTTGTTACAACTTGCAGTACCGTGCAATTCACCGCAGATAACACACACTGTAGGTAAATTGCAGTAAGCTTTTGTATGGCCATATTCTTGGCAATTATGACACTGCACGGAACCTACACGCTTATGTGCCTCTTCAACTGTGATTTTTCTGTATAAATGGTATTTTAGGCTATAAATAGGATGAGTCTCGTTTTTTTCAACTGTATATCATTCGGCTCCAGTTCAACACGAAATAGGTGTTGGGGTACCTTTTCTCTATTCATTATGTTAGATACATTTTTTACCTTAAATCCCTGGAGGACGAGTGCATCTTTTATTTCTTCAGGGACAACATAAGAATCTACGCCCTTCAATACGATCTGCAGGCCTTTAGCGCTCTTAAGCTGGTATGTGTAGAAGCGGAAATCCTTTTCGTCATAAATTTGAATTTTCGTTTCATCGATGTTGCCACGTTTTATTGGAACAATGTGGAATTTATTTTCACCAACGACCGAAATTAATTTTTTAATAAGGGCATTTGAATTTTTCTCCCTTAAGTAGATTGGTGGCGGCTTGAATGTTTTATTCGACGATGCCTCGGGTTTGTCGTTTTCATCTTGCAAAATTTTAAAACGGTTTTGGCGATTAGTTGAGGATGCGCTGTTATCTCTAGACATCTTTGGAGCGGATGAAATTTTTGAAGAATTCGGGCTTCGCCCACGCTTTACCACGGTTATATATCTGTCCATACCGACTTGCACCTTGGGTTTTGAAATACTGTGATCTGTAGTGATAACTTTGTTAAGTGACGAATACGAGCCTGAAGGGGATGATATTACTGACTTATATGAAGAAGCACTAGGCAATTGTAATGTTAATGAATCACTACTATTTGGCATTGGACAAAGCGAAGTTGATCGCTGACGAAATATTGGCTTTGTCGTTAAAAAAACACGTTCATTAGATTTATTATTTAT
The DNA here is from genome assembly GCA_905220375.1 of Tachina fera. Classification (NCBI taxonomy): domain Eukaryota; kingdom Metazoa; phylum Arthropoda; class Insecta; order Diptera; family Tachinidae; genus Tachina; species Tachina fera. Next base: position 36,859,749 of record LR999966.1, on the reverse strand, counting down.
ATATTTTTCATTAAGAGCTTCAGAACTCACAGTAAAATAGGCATTTCTGCCGTTAGAACTCACTTCATAATTTTTTGTATTTGAGGCACTCATATAGAGTATTCCTCAAGGGTACTTTTTGTGTTTTTTTGCTTACGGTTTTTTTGTTTTTGTACTTTATGATTGTTTGTCTGTTTTTGAGGTACTCGTATAGAGTATTCCTCAATGTCACTGTTTATGTTTTTTTGTTTGAGTTTTTTTTGTATTTGTTATTTCCACTATGTAAAAAATATCAAAGCAATAAAGCTTATTTATTAAAGTCGGTATGTACCTATTACGAATAATATGTACTACGAATATTTTTTGTATAATTTTTTTTTGTTTGTTTGGTATGTAAAAAAAAAAACCGCTAATCGACTGTTCGCTATGAATGTACCACGAGAACCAGTAATCACACTTGTCTCGGCTTGATTCACATGCTGTCCCAATTCCATGCCCATATTCTCCACATTTATTGCAATATGGTGTGTTAAGCTTCTGTTCACAATTTTTTCTGTTCTGACCTTGTTCCTTACAGAAACTGCATTGAGTAGTCAAAGTAATAGTGTTTATTGTGGTGGGGTTTTCTCCAAAAAGTTGCTCAGCTTCCTCTACTATATGAGTTAGTTAGTAGAGTTCTGTAAGCCCTCGCTTTCTGGACCAATAAACTTAGTCCTTAATGCCTACTCCCTAAGACCTTTGATAAAATTTCTTACTGCTATTTTTTTGAAGTCTTCCAGTATTGTTTTTCAGCTACCTTCTTCGCTCCATTCATTTGTTACTAAGCTCCCGGCTTCATTTAGTAAAGTTTCCAGTCGATTACCAAATCTGCTGACTGACTCTTGATTTCCTTGCTTGCACGAAACTATGAGTTCTCTTATTTGATCTAAAGTTTTCCTCTTCAAATACCCCTTTTTTATGGAATCACACAAAGCGTCTATGGTGCCGAATGTTTGTGCTGCTATTTGAACCTAAGCTGGTCCCATTAATCGCAGTTTCAGGTATTCTATAATATCTTGTGTTGGGACTCCATTTTCCTTACAGGGCAGCTCTCGTTCTACTAGTTTACATCCTTGAATGAATCGAAACACTTTCGATGTTAAATTTGCTCCTTTGGTGCCGGAAAATGTGGGGACTATATTGTTTCCTACTTTAGTAATTGTCGTGGCTGCAGGCATCTGGTATGTTTTCGTATTTGTACTACTGGAATTTCGTTCGGTGTTTATAGGAGATGACGGACACTTCTTCAATGAATTCCGAGCTTCTTACAGGTGTTTATCAAATTCTATTTTAAGCTGAACTTCTTCTAGTTCTAGCTCTCTAAATTTTTCTCGTATTCTACTAAATCTGCGAGCTTTTTTTTTATGGTTTATGTTGTGTATCCTCTGTAAACTGTTTTTCTCGGCCTTGATAGTAAAGTTTTCACTTTATTAGTAATTTATTTCCTTCTTCTTCCTTGAGAGTTTTGTTACGTTCCGTGTACTCTTGTTCTATAATTTCTTGTTGTGTGTGAATTATTACTTGGGTAGTATCTGGTAAGTCCGTGACTGTGAATTTTTCTGGCAAACTAATTGAAGGAGTTGGTGAATGATATTTATAGGCAATATTTAATTCTCTCTTTGCGTTTGGCAATGCTACGGATAATCTTTGTATCGAGTTGTCCTTCTCGCTAATCAAGTATTTTAATTTTAAGTGTTTTATATCTCCTTTTCACTCAGTGCTTTCTGTCGTAACTGTAATCTTAGTTCTTCGTTCTGTTTCACCTGGTGTTCTAACAACTCATTTGTATAATCTATATCACTTTTTAGTTTTTTTCTCCTAAATTTCTCCAAACCTAATTTCGACTTTTCTAACTCTTCGATACGTTTTCCGTGTTCTTTTGACTTATTTCCATTTAATTTACTTATAAGTCCAAGTATATATCCTTACAATTTCTTTATGAACATTTATAAATATTCTATCAGAGTTAATGGCTTTCAACTCCGACCATACATGTACTTGAAGACTACCAACGTTTATGTTGTACACATTTAATTGTAGTATTAGTTTGTCCGTTTGTTTTTAATATAATTAAATTTATACTTACCATCCTTACGACTTGACCAAACCCGGACTTGTAGTTTTTCCCGGCAGAAAAATTTATAAATACACACACACAAACAAACAAAATTCTACAGTATAAGGTTTAATTTTTTTTTAGTTAAGAAATACATTATATTATTTTTATTATATTATAATGGTAATAAGGATCGATACGCGTTCACAAAGTCGACTGCACTTTTTTTTACTATCTATAAAGCGAGCTATAAAAGCTGTACCAACAGAGACTTTCCAAGTCAGAAACAGGCGAAATTATATGGTAGCAGGGATCAATTTGTGACCACTAAACCGACTGCACTTGCTTTTCTCTGCATCTAAGGCGAGCTATAAAAGTTGTATCAACAGAAACTTTCCAAGTCAGAAACGGGCGGAATAATAGCATAAAAGGCTTGACCGGCTGCGCCAAACTGATGTTATAGTGTATTTTTATTTATTACCTGGAGGGTCCCTTGGGAATCGCAGGTATTCTTTATTATAGTTAAAACGCTTACAACTGTCACTGCAAACTGACTGTCTTTTCTTTTATTTCTTATTAGCTATTTATACAAAATTTTAATATATTTCTACAATAATATTTTACTTACAATTAATTTTATTATGCGAACTAGACAATAACTTATTTCATAAATATTATTTAGCTTTTGATCCAATTAAAAACATATCGATATTGCCCAATTTGTCAGCTCAAAGAAACCAAGTGAATGAACTGGCTACTGCTGCGTCAACAAATTAGTGCAATGCATGGGTACGAGGGCTGTTCAAAAATGATTCACAACATTTCTCCCCCCCCCCCTTTGGGATAGTTGAGTTTATGGAAACTTATTCGGATATAGCCAGAAAATTCACAAAAGGTGGATGGAGAATCAATGGAAGGACTTAGTTACTGAACTGAATAGCTTGCGTCCTCCAATACAATAGGTGGAGCCCCATACAATCAATTGTGCATAACAAAACTAAATCAGTTCTCGCTGTACATTCATAGTGAACAGTCGATTTAGCGGAGTTTTTATTTCATACTAAACAAAAAAAAATTGTACGAAAAAATATTCGGAATACATATTGTTATTGTTAGCTTTATTTGCATTGCTAAAATTTTTTACATAGTCATAATTAACAAAAACAAAAAAACCGTAATCAAAAAAAAAAAAAAACAAAAGTGCCCTTGAGGAATACTCTATATGAGTACCTCAAAAACAAATAACTGTGAAGTGAGTTCTAATGGCAGAAATGCCTATTTTACTGTGAGTTCTGAAGCTCTTAATGAAAATAATAAAAATAAAAAATCTAATGATAGACTTACTGAGAGCTCTGAAGCTCTTAATGATAACAAATTAAATAAGAAATCTGATAGTAGACTTTTTTTAACGGCGAGGCCACTTTTTCGTCAGCGATCCACTTCGCTTTGTCCAATGCCAACTAGTGATTCGTTAACATTACCGTTGCCTAGTACTTCTACATTTAACTCAGCGATATCATCCGCTTCGGGCTCGTGGTCATCACTTAACCAAGTTTTTACTGAAGTTAAGAGCAGCCCAAAACCCAAGGTCCAAGTGCGAATGGACAGATATATTACAGGGGTAAAGCGCGGACGAAGCCCAAAGTCTTCGAAAATTTCATCTGCTCCAAAAATGTCTAGGGATAACAGCGTATCCTCTACTAACCACCAAAATCGTTTTCAAATATTACAAGTTGACAACAACGAACCCGATGTATCTACGAACAAAACATCCAAGTCACCTCCAATCTATTTGAGAGAAAAAAATTCAACCGCTCTTATAAAAAATTTAATTTCAGTCATTGGTGAGAATAAATTTCACATCGTTCCAATAAAACGTGGTAACATTGATGAAACCAAAATCCAAATTTATGAAGAAAAAGATTTTCGCAAACTGATTACTGAATTTGAAAAAAGTAAGAAAAGTTTCTACACATATCAGCTTAAAAGTGCTAGAGGCCTGCAGATCGTATTGAAGGGCATCGATTCCTATGTTGCTCCCGAAGAAATAAAAGATGCACTCGTCCTCCAGGGATTTAAGGTAAAAAATGTATCTAACATAATAAATAGGGAGAAGATTCCTCAACCTCTATTTCGCGTCGAACTTCAGCCAAACGATATAAAATTGAAAAAAAGCGAGACTCATCCAATTTACAATTTAAAATACCTCTTATACCGATAAATAACAGTTGAAGAACCACACAAGGTCACACAAAAACTTACTGCAAGTTACCTTCAGTTTGTGTTATCTGCGGTGAGTTGCACGGTACTGCTGGTTGTACTAAGCCTAAAGATCTAGCAGAAAAAAAATGTAGTAATTGTGGAGGTAATCACACCGCTAACTACAGAGGATTTCCTGTCTATTCTCTCGTTAAACAGACTATGGGGCAAAAACCTAAATTAGCTCCAGCACAAACAGCAAACGCTTACTCCGCCACTTTTGCTCAAATGAGCCAACCTGTCACTTCACGTGTATCGTATGCCGATGCAGCTAAGACTAGTTATATTCCCACACAAAATATTCCGCCTCAAAATAATTCAACGAATGCAAACTCATGCTTTAATTTTAGTCGCCTTGAAGCTACTATTGAAAATCTAGTGCTAACTATAAATAATTTTACAACAAATATGACAAGCATGATGCAAGAAATGCTACAAATGCAGTCTACACTGCTTCAAGCATTAGTTAACAAGCCATGAACACGTTAAAGATAAGTTTCTGGAACGCAAACGGCATTCGCCAACATAAAAATGAACTTGAGCACTTCCTCACGGAAAAAATATTGATATAATGTTGGTTTCTGAGACTCATTTGACTTCAAGAAGCCTATTCAAAATTAATGGCTACATTTTATATGATTCAAAGGACCCAAGAGGAAGAGCTATTTTTAATAAAGTCAAGACAAAAGCATTATATTCTTGACAACATTTTGTTGCGGTGGCCGGAAAATTCTGCAAGTCAATGACAAGAAAAATTTTGGCGTAGATTACACTTAGGAATACGAGTTGGGAGGAGGTCAATTACCTAGAACCTCGAGTCCCTTATCATAAATAGTTGGGGAGGGTCAATTGCGTTGGAGAAACAACCTCCGACCCAAGCGCTAATTTTTTTTGTCAAGTTGGCGGCTGAGCATGACCGCAGAATGATAATAATCATAAAACACCTGAAAGTAAAAAGTCGATGATTAGTTGCATGTATTAATACCATATTGAAACAGTACTTTACCCTTTAATTTTGACCAGTCTAATAACAGCCTGCAAATAAAATAAAATTAGAATCTACAATAAAAAAATATTACTTCTTACTTACCGCATGCAGCCAGACAAAATTATAAAAAAAGATATTGCGAACAGCTGTTTAAGGCGAATTCAATCATTCTATGAAATCATTCTATGAATGAACAAAATAAACAAAGGTTTCTTTTGAGTCGGCAACACAGTAAATAGTAACCGGATTCTATAGTATTCAAAAAAATTGGATAAACAAAAAAATGCGTTATATTTGCAAATTGTTATTTTATTTTTTTTGCAATAAAGGAATGTTGCTGTTTATTTGAGAGCCTGGTACATCGCGAATACACAGTAGAAAGAATAGCCTTTTTATAAGCGTATAGGGTTATGAAGAAAGGTCCAGCAAGCAGCAAGGAATTGGAGGGAATTCAAATAAAGATGGCGAGCGAAAGCGGGAAAATAATTCTAAGATATATACGTCTATGTATATATCTACCACTATTTTTGATTACATAATGTAAAAGAAGATGTAAATATGTATATAAAGCTACCGGTAAATCAGGAAACTGGAAAACATGTTAGGTAGAAAACGGTGCAGAGAAGCAGATTGAAATTTATTCTCAGATTGATTATTGTTGGCGACGGCTGTGAAGAAAAGTGTGCAGAAAATTTTCTGATAATTAGTAATTTTTTTTTTAGCAAAAATAAAGTCTTATAAAGAAAGTCGGTGAAAGTTTTTAAAATTCAAACCGGATTATATTAGTTAAAAAAATATAAAAATTTTTTTTAAGTTATATAAACTTCATCACCGCATAATAATGCAAATTAAATTTTAAAACAAACAAGACAACAAAAGAACAAACAATTTTTTTAATGTATGATGCTTTTTGAGCCAGTGAGAAGGTGCCAACTGAAAGAATAAAATAAAATACGTCAAGCGAAGGAAGAACTGCCAACCAACAACAACATAACCGTGAAGCTATTCCATCAATCCAGAGGGAGACCCGAGCGATCGGAAGATACCAGCCCTAGCGGACATTTCCGTGAAACAAAATGGAAGCCGTAAATATGTATTGTCAAATTTTGTGTGTATTGTAACTATTTTATGTTAAATGATATCGGTAATAGTTAAGTAATACCTTTCGTTGCAAATAAGCGAATATAAATTGTTCAAAAGAGGTATAGCTGCAACAATTCTGTCAGGATAGTATTAAAAAAACGAAATATTTGATTTATTCATCTTCGTTAGTTAGAGGTTTTGAGGTTTGAAGTAAAGTAAAGAACTGCAAAGTGGCAGTGGTTATCTCACCTTAGGGAGCTCTCTCAGGCAGACATTTTTTTTATATAATTTTTGGAAGATTCATGATTGACCTTAAAATCAAGGGCGACGAGGGTGGAATGAAATAAAAGAGAATTGGTAATAAATAAATAAAAAAAAACAATTAGTTAAATGCTGACAGAAATGTCGTAGAATGCCGCGAAATTCAAGAAAATTAAATTAAATTTAAACAGGAAATTAAAGCTTCGAGTAATTTTGTAACGTGAGAGTAAATAAATTATTATTATATTGTATGTATAGAAAAATGGAAAACTTTTGTGGATGATTTTTTTTAAAGGGATTTTGATGTAAAACAAGGCCTAAGTAATCAAACAAAAGTGGGGTCATTAAAATACTCCGGATAAGGAAGTGACCAATAATACTCACATTATCAGTTAAAATTGAAGACAGTTTTGTCATGAGTAGCTTTTCAAAAAGCTTTGACATTGTTGACAGTAAACTTATTGGCCTATATGACTCAGCCTTGGAAAGATCTTTACCTGGCTTTGGAATCATTTTAACCTTGGCAAGCTTCCAGCAGTCTGGATAATACTCCAGTCGTAAAATGGCATTAAAAATGAATAAAAGGATTCTAATTGCAGTACGAGGTAACTTAATCAGCATCTGGTTACTAATTCCATCCATACCGGGAGCTTTTTTCGGGTTGAGTTCGGCAATTAGTTTTTGTACATCACACATCGTAAATTTTAAGGGTCGACGGGGTAGAGCAACTACACTCGGTAAATCAGCAACACCGGTACATGTATTTGGTGTAAATACGGATTTTAAATGCTCAGCAAATATGTTACCTTTTTCAGTATCGCTTCTTGCCCAACCTCCGGTAGATGTGCGCAGAGGTGGCTTAAACTCAACGGGTGTTTTAAACTTTTTAGCAGCGCGCCACAAAGAGTAATTAGATGCTGGTGTGACATCAAGGCCTTCCAGATAATTTTTTAAAGATGTAGTTTTTTCAGATGCAAGCAACTCTTGGAGTCGTTTAGTGCACTCTTTAAATCTGATTTTGTGTTGAGGTGATCTGTGCTGTTGCCATTCCCTTCTAGCTCTTCTTTTTTCACGTACGAGATGTTCAACGTCTGTAGAATAAATTTTATTGAACCCAGTATGCGGATGGGAGGTAGTGGCATGTTCAGAAGCTTGTTTAATATTCTCGTTAAGATTTGCAATGTTCGATTCAATATCATTGGGTGTTCTTAACGTAATATTTTCCGTGCAATGACTACTAAGATATTTTTTGAATCCCAGCCAATTAACACGATTTATCATCTTGACATATGGGTGAGGTAAAGCGCTTCTCAGTGGACTACAGATTGTAACGATCGTGGGAGAGTGATCAGACGACAGATCTAGGGAGGCTTCAACGTGAATTAATTCCCTAGAAATACTTTTTATGACGCCGAAATCTATAACATCCGGAATTTTTCTCACGTCAGTAGGCCAGTAAGTAGGCTCCCCACTTGAAATAACATCCAAACCCATTTTTGAAATTGTGTTGAACAACGCCCTACCTCTAGGCGTAATAAGACGCGAACCCCAGAACGTATGCTTAGCATTGTAGTCGCCAGCTGCTACGAAACAAGGTCCAAGAGATTTGTAGAACTTCTCGTATTTGTCCTCAGTGATTGAAAATCTGGGAGGGGAGTAAATTGAAGATATCACGAAATTTGTACAAAAATTTTCAATGCAGATATTTGTTGCTTGTAGATGTTCTTCACAAATGTTGTCAAGAATATAGTGCTTGAGTCTTGACTTTATTAGAATTGCTGATCCACCGCATGCTCTCCCTCTAGGGTCCTTTGTGTCATATAAAGTGTAGCCATTAATTTTAAAGAGGCTTCTAGAAGTCAAATGAGTCTCAGAGACCAACAATACATCAATATTTTTTTCCGTAAGGAAGTGCTCAAGTTCATTTTTATGTTGGCGAATGCCGTTTGCGTTCCAGAAACATAGTTTTAACGTGTTCATGGCTTGTTAATTAATGCTTGAAGCAGAGTATTCTGCATTCTCAGCATTTCTTGCATCATGGTAGTCATATTTGTTGTAAAGTTGTTTATAGTTAGCACCAGATTCTCAATAGTAGCTTCAAGGCGACTAAAGTTAAAGCTTGAATTTGCATTCGTTGAATTATTTGGCGGTGAAACATTTGGTGTGGGAATAGAACTAGCCTTAGCAGCATCGGCATACGATACACGTGAAGTAACTGGTTGGCTCACTTGAGCAAAAGTGGCGGAGTACGCGTTTAATGGTTGAGCTGGAGCTAATTTAGGTTTTTGCACCATATCCTGCTTGACGAAAGAGTACACAGGACATCCTCTGTAGTTAGCGGTGTGATTGCCTCCACAATTACTGCATTTTTTTTCCGCTTGATCTTTTGGTTTGGTACAACTTGCAGTACCGTGCAATTCACCGCAGATAACGCACACTGTAGGTAAATTGCAGTAAGCTTTTGTATGGCCATATTCTTGGCAATTATGACACTGCACGGGACCTGCACGCTTATGTGGCTCTTCAACTGTGATTTTTCTGTGTAAAAGGTATTTAAGGCTATAAATAGGATGAGTCTCGTTTTTTTTCAACTGTATATCATTTGGCTCCAGTTCAACACGAAATAGGGGTTGGGGTACTTTTTCTTTGTTAAATATGTTTGATACATTCTTTACCTTAAATCCCTGGAGGACAAGTGCATCTTTTATTTCTTCAGGGACAACATAAGAATCTATGCCCTTCAATACGATCTGCAGGCCTTTAGCGCTCTTAAGCTGGTATGTGTAGAAGCTTGTTTTATTTGTTTCAAATTCAGAAACCATTTTGCGGAAATCCTTTTCATCATAAATTTGAATTTTCGTTTCATCGATGTTGCCACGTTTTATTGGGACAATGTGGAATTTATTTTCACCAATGACCGAAATTAGTTTTTTAATAAGGGCATTTGAATTTTTCTCTCTCAAGTAGATTGGTGGCGGCTTGGATGTTTTATTTTAGGATACATCGGGTTTGTCGTTCTCATCTTGCAAAATTTTAAAACGGTTTTGGCGATTAGTTGAGGATGCGCTGTTATCTCTAGACATCTTTGGAGCGGATGAAATTTTTGAAGAATTCGGGCTTCGCCCACGCTTTACCACGGTTATATATCTGTCCATACCGACTTGCACCTTGGGTTTTGAAATACTGTGATCTGTAGTGATAACTTTGTTAAGTGACGAATACGAGCCTGAAGGGGATGATATTACTGACTTATATGAAGAAGCACTAGGCAATTGTAATGTTAATGAATCACTACTATTTGGCATTGGACAAAGCGAAGTTGATCGCTGACGAAATATTGGCTTTGTCGTTAAAAAAACACGTTCATTAGATTTATTATTTATATATTTTTCATTAAGAACTTCAGAACTCACAGTAAAATAGGCATTTCTGCCGTTAGAACTCACTTCATAATTTTTTGTATTTGAGGCACTCATATAGAGTATTCCTCAAGGGTACTTTTTGTGTTTTTTTGCTTACGGTTTTTTTGTTTTTGTACTTTATGATTGTTTGTCTGTTTTTGAGGTACTCGTATAGAGTATTCCTCAATGTCACTGTTTATGTTTTTTTGTTTGAGTTTTTTTTGTATTTGTTATTTCCACTATGTAAAAAATATCAAAGCAATAAAGCTTATTTATTAAAGTCGGTATGTACCTATTACGAATAATATGTACTACGAATATTTTTTGTATAATTTTTTTTTGTTTGTTTGGTATGTAAAAAAAAAAAATCCGCTAATCGACTGTTCGCTATGAATGTACCACGAGAACCAGTAATCACACTTGTCTCGGCTTGATTCACATGCTGTCCCAATTCCATGCCCATATTCTCCACATTTATTGCAATATGGTGTGTTAAGCTTCTGTTCACAATTTTTTCTGTTCTGACCTTGTTCCTTACAGAAACTGCATTGAGTAGTCAAAGTAATAGTGTTTATTGTGGTGGGGTTTTCTCCAAAAAGTTGCTCAGCTTCCTCTACTATATGAGTTAGTTTCTGTAAGCCCTCGCTTTCTGGACCAATAAACTTAGTCCTTAATGCCTACTCCCTAAGACCTTTGATAAAATTTCTTACTGCTATTTTTTTGAAGTCTTCCAGTATTGTTTTTCAGCTACCTTCTTCGCTCCATTCATTTGTTACTAAGCTCCCGGCTTCATTTAGTAAAGTTTCCAGTCGATTACCAAATCTGCTGACTGACTCTTGATTTCCTTGCTTGCACGAAACTATGAGTTCTCTTATTTGATCTAAAGTTTTCCTCTTCAAATACCCCTTTTTTATGGAATCACACAAAGCGTCTATGGTGCCGAATGTTTGTGCTGCTATTTGAACCTAAGCTGGTCCCATTAATCGCAGTTTCAGGTATTCTATAATATCTTGTGTTGGGACTCCATTTTCCTTACAGGGCAGCTCTCGTTCTACTAGTTTACATCCTTGAATGAATCGAAACACTTTCGATGTTAAATTTGCTCCTTTGGTGCCGGAAAATGTGGGGACTATATTGTTTCCTACTTTAGTAATTGTCGTGGCTGCAGGCATCTGGTATGTTTTCGTATTTGTACTACTGGAATTTCGTTCGGTGTTTATAGGAGATGACGGACACTTCTTCAATGAATTCCGAGCTTCTTACAGGTGTTTATCAAATTCTATTTTAAGCTGAACTTCTTCTAGTTCTAGCTCTCTAAATTTTTCTCGTATTCTACTAAATCTGCGAGCTTTTTTTTTATGGTTTATGTTGTGTATCCTCTGTAAACTGTTTTTCTCGGCCTTGATAGTAAAGTTTTCACTTTATTAGTAATTTATTTCCTTCTTCTTCCTTGAGAGTTTTGTTACGTTCCGTGTACTCTTGTTCTATAATTTCTTGTTGTGTGTGAATTATTACTTGGGTAGTATCTGGTAAGTCCGTGACTGTGAATTTTTCTGGCAAACTAATTGAAGGAGTTGGTGAATGATATTTATAGGCAATATTTAATTCTCTCTTTGCGTTTGGCAATGCTACGGATAATCTTTGTATCGAGTTGTCCTTCTCGCTAATCAAGTATTTTAATTTTAAGTGTTTTATATCTCCTTTTCACTCAGTGCTTTCTGTCGTAACTGTAATCTTAGTTCTTCGTTCTGTTTCACCTGGTGTTCTAACAACTCATTTGTATAATCTATATCACTTTTTAGTTTTTTTCTCCTAAATTTCTCCAAACCTAATTTCGACTTTTCTAACTCTTCGATACGTTTTCCGTGTTCTTTTGACTTATTTCCATTTAATTTACTTATAAGTCCAAGTATATATCCTTACAATTTCTTTATGAACATTTATAAATATTCTATCAGAGTTAATGGCTTTCAACTCCGACCATACATGTACTTGAAGACTACCAACGTTTATGTTGTACACATTTAATTGTAGTATTAGTTTGTCCGTTTGTTTTTAATATAATTAAATTTATACTTACCATCCTTACGACTTGACCAAACCCGGACTTGTAGTTTTTCCCGGCAGAAAAATTTATAAATACACACACACAAACAAACAAAATTCTACAGTATAAGGTTTAATTTTTTTTTAGTTAAGAAATACATTATATTATTTTTATTATATTATAATGGTAATAAGGATCGATACGCGTTCACAAAGTCGACTGCACTTTTTTTTACTATCTATAAAGCGAGCTATAAAAGCTGTACCAACAGAGACTTTCCAAGTCAGAAACAGGCGAAATTATATGGTAGCAGGGATCAATTTGTGACCACTAAACCGACTGCACTTGCTTTTCTCTGCATCTAAGGCGAGCTATAAAAGTTGTATCAACAGAAACTTTCCAAGTCAGAAACGGGCGGAATAATAGCATACAAGGCTTGACCGGGTGCGCCAAACTGATGTTATAGTGTATTTTTATTTATTACCTGGAGGGTCCCTTGGGAATCGCAGGTATTCTTTATTATAGTTAAAACGCTTACAACTGTCACTGCAAACTGACTGTCTTTTCTTTTATTTCTTATTAGCTATTTATACAAAATTTTAATATATTTCTACAATAATATTTTACTTACAATTAATTTTATTATGCGAACTAGACAATAACTTATTTCATAAATATTATTTAGCTTTTGATCCAATTAAAAACATATCGATATTGCCCAATTTGTCAGCGCAAAGAAACCAAGTGAATGAACTGGCTACTGCTGCGTCAACAAATTAGTGCAATGCATGGGTACGAGGGCTGTTCAAAAATGATTCACAACATTTCTCCCCCCCCCCCTTTGGGATAGTTGAGTTTATGGAAACTTATTCGGATATAGCCAGAAAATTCACAAAAGGTGGATGGAGAATCAATGGAAGGACTTAGTTACTGAACTGAATAGCTTGCGTCCTCCAATACAATAGGTGGAGCCCCATACAATCAATTGTGCATAACAAAACTAAATCAGTTCTCGCTGTACATTCATAGTGAACAGTCGATTTAGCGGAGTTTTTATTTCATACTAAACAAAAAAAAATTGTACGAAAAAATATTCGGAATACATATTGTTATTGTTAGCTTTATTTGCATTGCTAAAATTTTTTACATAGTCATAATTAACAAAAACAAAAAAACCGTAATCAAAAAAAAAAAAAACAAAAGTGCCCTTGAGGAATACTCTATATGAGTACCTCAAAAACAAATAACTGTGAAGTGAGTTCTAATGGCAGAAATGCCTATTTTACTGTGAGTTCTGAAGCTCTTAATGAAAATAATAAAAATAAAAAATCTAATGATAGACTTACTGAGAGCTCTGAAGCTCTTAATGATAACAAATTAAATAAGAAATCTGATAGTAGACTTTTTTTAACGGCGAGGCCACTTTTTCGTCAGCGATCCACTTCGCTTTGTCCAATGCCAACTAGTGATTCGTTAACATTACCGTTGCCTAGTACTTCTACATTTAACTCAGCGATATCATCCGCTTCGGGCTCGTGGTCATCACTTAACCAAGTTTTTACTGAAGTTAAGAGCAGCCCAAAACCCAAGGTCCAAGTGCGAATGGACAGATATATTACAGGGGTAAAGCGCGGACGAAGCCCAAAGTCTTCGAAAATTTCATCTGCTCCAAAAATGTCTAGGGATAACAACGTATCCTCTACTAACCACCAAAATCGTTTTCAAATATTACAAGTTGACAACAACGAACCCGATGTATCTACGAACAAAACATCCAAGTCACCTCCAATCTATTTGAGAGAAAAAAATTCAACCGCTCTTATAAAAAATTTAATTTCAGTCATTGGTGAGAATAAATTTCACATCGTTCCAATAAAACGTGGTAACATTGATGAAACCAAAATCCAAATTTATGAAGAAAAAGATTTTCGCAAACTGATTACTGAATTTGAAAAAAGTAAGAAAAGTTTCTACACATATCAGCTTAAAAGTGCTAGAGGCCTGCAGATCGTATTGAAGGGCATCGATTCCTATGTTGCTCCCGAAGAAATAAAAGATGCACTCGTCCTCCAGGGATTTAAGGTAAAAAATGTATCTAACATAATAAATAGGGAGAAGATTCCTCAACCTCTATTTCGCGTCGAACTTCAGCCAAACGATATAAAATTGAAAAAAAGCGAGACTCATCCAATTTACAATTTAAAATACCTCTTATACCGATAAATAACAGTTGAAGAACCACACAAGGTCACACAAAAACTTACTGCAAGTTACCTTCAGTTTGTGTTATCTGCGGTGAGTTGCACGGTACTGCTGGTTGTACTAACCCTAAAGATCTAGCAGAAAAAAAATGTAGTAATTGTGGAGGTAATCACACCGCTAACTACAGAGGATTTCCTGTCTATTCTCTCGTTAAACAGACTATGGGGCAAAAACCTAAATTAGCTCCAGCACAAACAGCAAACGCTTACTCCGCCACTTTTGCTCAAATGAGCCAACCTGTCACTTCACGTGTATCGTATGCCGATGCAGCTAAGACTAGTTATATTCCCACACAAAATATTCCGCCTCAAAATAATTCAACGAATGCAAACTCATGCTTTAATTTTAGTCGCCTTGAAGCTACTATTGAAAATCTAGTGCTAACTATAAATAATTTTACAACAAATATGACAAGCATGATGCAAGAAATGCTACAAATGCAGTCTACACTGCTTCAAGCATTAGTTAACAAGCCATGAACACGTTAAAGATAAGTTTCTGGAACGCAAACGGCATTCGCCAACATAAAAATGAACTTGAGCACTTCCTCACGGAAAAAATATTGATATAATGTTGGTTTCTGAGACTCATTTGACTTCAAGAAGCCTATTCAAAATTAATGGCTACATTTTATATGATTCAAAGGACCCAAGAGGAAGAGCTATTTTTAATAAAGTCAAGACAAAAGCATTATATTCTTGACAACATTTTGTTGCGGTGGCCGGAAAATTCTGCAAGTCAATGACAAGAAAAATTTTGGCGTAGATTACACTTAGGAATACGAGTTGGGAGGAGGTCAATTACCTAGAACCTCGAGTCCCTTATCATAAATAGTTGGGGAGGGTCAATTGCGTTGGAGAAACAACCTCCGACCCAAGCGCAAATTTTTTTTGTCAAGTTGGCGGCTGAGCATGACCGCAGAATGATAATAATCATAAAACACCTGAAAGTAAAAAGTCGATGATTAGTTGCATGTATTAATACCATATTGAAACAGTACTTTACCCTTTAATTTTGACCAGTCTAATAACAGCCTGCAAATAAAATAAAATTAGAATCTACAATAAAAAAATATTACTTCTTACTTACCGCATGCAGCCAGACAAAATTATAAAAAAAGATATTGCGAACAGCTGTTTAAGGCGAATTCAATCATTCTATGAAATCATTCTATGAATGAACAAAATAAACAAAGGTTTCTTTTGAGTCGGCAACACAGTAAATAGTAACCGGATTCTATAGTATTCAAAAAAATTGGATAAACAAAAAAATGCGTTATATTTGCAAATTGTTATTTTATTTTTTTTGCAATAAAGGAATGTTGCTGTTTATTTGAGAGCCTGGTACATCGCGAATACACAGTAGAAAGAATAGCCTTTTTATAAGCGTATAGGGTTATGAAGAAAGGTCCAGCAAGCAGCAAGGAATTGGAGGGAATTCAAATAAAGATGGCGAGCGAAAGCGGGAAAATAATTCTAAGATATATACGTCTATGTATATATCTACCACTATTTTTGATTACATAATGTAAAAGAAGATGTAAATATGTATATAAAGCTACCGGTAAATCAGGAAACTGGAAAACATGTTAGGTAGAAAACGGTGCAGAGAAGCAGATTGAAATTTATTCTCAGATTGATTATTGTCGGCGACGGCTGTGAAGAAAAGTGTGCAGAAAATTTTCTGATAATTAGTAATTTTTTTTTTAGCAAAAATAAAGTCTTATAAAGAAAGTCGGTGAAAGTTTTTAAAATTCAAACCGGATTATATTAGTTAAAAAAATATAAAAATTTTTTTTAAGTTATATAAACTTCATCACCGCATAATAATGCAAATTAAATTTTAAAACAAACAAGACAACAAAAGAACAAACAATTTTTTTAATGTATGATGCTTTTTGAGCCAGTGAGAAGGTGCCAACTGAAAGAATAAAATAAAATACGTCAAGCGAAGGAAGAACTGCCAACCAACAACAACATAACCGTGAAGCTATTCCATCAATCCAGAGGGAGACCCGAGCGATCGGAAGATACCAGCCCTAGCGGACATTTCCGTGAAACAAAATGGAAGCCGTAAATATGTATTGTCAAATTTTGTGTGTATTGTAACTATTTTATGTTAAATGATATCGGTAATAGTTAAGTAATACCTTTCGTTGCAAATAAGCGAATATAAATTGTTCAAAAGAGGTATAGCTGCAACAATTCTGTCAGGATAGTATTAAAAAAAGGAAATATTTGATTTATTCATCTTCGTTAGTTAGAGGTTTTGAGGTTTGAAGTAAAGTAAAGAACTGCAAAGTGGCAGTGGTTATCTCACCTTAGGGAGCTCTCTCAGGCAGACATTTTTTTTATATAATTTTTGGAAGATTCATGATTGACCTTAAAATCAAGGGCGACGAGGGTGGAATGAAATAAAAGAGAATTGGTAATAAATATATAAAAAAAAAACAATTAGTTAAATGCTGACAGAAATGTCGTAGAATGCCGCGAAATTCAAGAAAATTAAATTAAATTTAAACAGGAAATTAAAGCTTCGAGTAATTTTGTAACGTGAGAGTAAATAAATTATTATTATATTGTATGTATAGAAAAATGGAAAACTTTTGTGGATGATTTTTTTTAAAGGGATTTTGATGTAAAACAAGGCGTAAGTAATCAAACAAAAGTGGGGTCATTAAAATACTCCGGATAAGGAAGTGACCAATAATACTCACATTATCAGTTAAAATTGAAGACAGTTTTGTCATGAGTAGCTTTTCAAAAAGCTTTGACATTGTTGACAGTAAACTTATTGGCCTATATGACTCAGCCTTGGAAAGATCTTTACCTGGCTTTGGAATCATTTTAACCTTGGCAAGCTTCCAGCAGTCTGGATAATACTCCAGTCGTAAAATGGCATTAAAAATGAATAAAAGGATTCTAATTGCAGTACGAGGTAACTTAATCAGCATCTGGTTACTAATTCCATCCATACCGGGAGCTTTTTTCGGGTTGAGTTCGGCAATTAGTTTTTGTACATCACACATCGTAAATTTTAAGGGTCGAGGGGGTAGAGCAACTACACTCGGTAAATCAGCAACACCGGTACATGTATTTGGTGTAAATACGGATTTTAAATGCTCAGCAAATATGTTAACTTTTTCAGTATCGCTTCTTGCCCAACCTCCGGTAGATGTGCGCAGAGGTGGCTTAAACTCAACGGGTGTTTTAAACTTTTTAGCAGCGCGCCACAAAGAGTAATTAGATGCTGGTGTGACATCAAGGCCTTCCAGATAATTTTTGAAAGATGTAGTTTTTTCAGATGCAAGCAACTCTTGGAGTCGTTTAGTGCACTCTTTAAATCTGATTTTGTGTTGAGGTGATCTGTGCATTCCCTTCTAGCTCTTCTTTTTTCACGTACGAGATGTTCAACGTCTGTAGAATAAATTTTATTGAACCCAGTATGCGGATGGGAGGTAGTGGCATGTTCAGAAGCTTGTTTAATATTCTCGTTAAGATTTGCAATGTTCGATTCAATATCATTGGGTGTTCTTAACGTAATATTTTCCGTGCAATGACTACTAAGATATTTTTTGAATCCCAGCCAATTAACACGATTTATCATCTTGACATATGGGTGAGGTAAAGCGCTTCTCAGTGGACTACAGATTGTAACGATCGTGGGAGAGTGATCAGACGACAGATCTAGGGAGGCTTCAACGTGAATTAATTCCCTAGAAATACTTTTTATGACGCCGAAATCTATAACATCCGGAATTTTTCTCACGTCAGTAGGCCAGTAAGTAGGCTCCCCACTTGAAATAACATCCAAACCCATTTTTGAAATTGTGTTGAACAACGCCCTACCTCTAGGCGTAATAAGACGCGAACCCCAGAACGTATGCTTAGCATTGTAGTCGCCAGCTGCTACGAAACAAGGTCCAAGAGATTTGTAGAACTTCTCGTATTTGTCCTCAGTGATTGAAAATCTGGGAGGGGAGTAAATTGAAGATATCACGAAATTTGTACAAAAATTTTCAATGCAGATATTTGTTGCTTGTAGATTTTCTTCACAAATGTTGTCAAGAATATAGTCCTTGAGTCTTGACTTTATTAGAATTGCTGATCCACCGCATGCTCTCCCTCTAGGGTCCTTTGTGTCATATAAAGTGTAGCCATTAATTTTAAAGAGGCTTCTAGAAGTCAAATGAGTCTCAGAGACCAACATTACATCAATATTTTTTTCCGTAAGGAAGTGCTCAAGTTCATTTTTATGTTGGCGAATGCCGTTTGCGTTCCAGAAACATATTTTTAACGTGTTCATGGCTTGTTAATTAATGCTTGAAGCAGAGTATTCTGCATTCTCAGCATTTCTTGCATCATGGTAGTCATATTTGTTGTAAAGTTGTTTATAGTTAGCACCAGATTCTCAATAGTAGCTTCAAGGCGATTAAAGTTAAAGCTTGAATTTGCATTCGTTGAATTATTTGGCGGTGAAACATTTGGTGTGGGAATAGAACTAGCCTTAGCAGCATCGGCATACGATACACGTGAAGTAACTGGTTGGCTCACTTCAGCAAAAGTGATGGAGTACGCGTTTAATGGTTGAGCTGGAGCTAATTTAGGTTTTTGCACCATAGCCTGCTTGACGAAAGAGTACACAGGACATCCTCTGTAGTTAGCGGTGTGATTGCCTCCACAATTACTGCATTTTTTTTCCGCTTGATCTTTTGGTTTGGTACAACTTGCAGTACCGTGCAATTCACCGCAGATAACACACACTGTAGGTAAATTGCAGTAAGCTTTTGTATGGCCATATTCCTGGCAATTATGACACTGCACGGGACCTGCACGCTTATGTGGCTCTTCAACTGTGATTTTTCTGTGTAAAAGGTATTTAAGGCTATAAATTGGATGAGTCTCGTTTTTTTTCAACTGTATATCATTTGGCTCCAGTTCAACACGAAATAGGGGTTGGGGTACTTTTTCTTTGTTAAATATGTTTGATACATTCTTTACCTTAAATCCCTGGAGGACAAGTGCATCTTTTATTTCTTCAGGGACAACATAAGAATCTATGCCCTTCAATACGATCTGCAGGGCTTTAGCGCTCTTAAGCTGGTATGTGTAGAATAAATTTGAATTTTCGTTTCATCGATGTTGCCACGTTTTATTGGGACAATGTGGAATTTATTTTCACCAATGACCGAAATTAGTTTTTTAATAAGGGCATTTGAATTTTTCTCTCTCAAGTAGATTGGTGGCGGCTTGGATGTTTTATTCGAGGATACATCGGGTTTGTCGTTCTCATCTTGCAAAATTTTAAAACGGTTTTGGCGATTAGTTGAGGATGCGCTGTTATCTCTAGACATCTTTGGAGCGGATGAAATTTTTGAAGAATTCGGGCTTCGCCCACGCTTTACCACGGTTATATATCTGTCCATACCGACTTGCACCTTGGGTTTTGAAATACTGTGATCTGTAGTGATAACTTTGTTAAGTGACGAATACGAGCCTGAAGGGGATGATATTACTGACTTATATGAAGAATCACTAGGCAATTGTAATGTTAATGAATCACTACTATTTGGCATTGGACAAAGCGAAGTTGATCGCTGACGAAATATTGGCTTTGTCGTTAAAAAAACACTTTCATTAGATTTATTATTTATATATTTTTCATTAAGAGCTTCAGAACTCACAGTAAAATAGGCATTTCTGCCGTTAGAACTCACTTCATAATTTTTTGTATTTGAGGCACTCATATAGAGTATTCCTCAAGGGTACTTTTTGTGTTTTTTTGCTTACGGTTTTTTTGTTTTTGTACTTTATGATTGTTTGTCTGTTTTTGAGGTACTCGTATAGAGTATTCCTCAATGTCACTGTTTATGTTTTTTTTTGTTTGAGTTTTTTTTTGTATTTGTTATTTCCACTATGTAAAAAATATCAAAGCAATAAAGCTTATTTATTAAAGTCGGTATGTACCTATTACGAATAATATGTACTACGAATATTTTTTGTATAATTTTTTTTTGTTTGTTTGGTATGTAAAAAAAAAATTCCGCTAATCGACTGTTCGCTATGAATGTACCACGAGAACCAGTAATCACACTTGTCTCGGCTTGATTCACATGCTGTCCCAATTCCATGCCCATATTCTCCACATTTATTGCAATATGGTGTGTTAAGCTTCTGTTCACAATTTTTTCTGTTCTGACCTTGTTCCTTACAGAAACTGCATTGAGTAGTCAAAGTAATAGTGTTTATTGTGGTGGGGTTTTCTCCAAAAAGTTGCTCAGCTTCCTCTACTATATGAGTTAGTTTCTGTAAGCCCTCGCTTTCTGGACCAATAAACTTAGTCCTTAATGCCTACTCCCTAAGACCTTTGATAAAATTTCTTACTGCTATTTTTTTGAAGTCTTCCAGTATTGTTTTTCAGCTACCTTCTTCGCTCCATTCATTTGTTACTAAGCTCCCGGCTTCATTTAGTAAAGTTTCCAGTCGATTACCAAATCTGCTGACTGACTCTTGATTTCCTTGCTTGCACGAAACTATGAGTTCTCTTATTTGATCTAAAGTTTTCCTCTTCAAATACCCCTTTTTTATGGAATCACACAAAGCGTCTATGGTGCCGAATGTTTGTGCTGCTATTTGAACCTAAGCTGGTCCCATTAATCGCAGTTTCAGGTATTCTATAATATCTTGTGTTGGGACTCCATTTTCCTTACAGGGCAGCTCTCGTTCTACTAGTTTACATCCTTGAATGAATCGAAACACTTTCGATGTTAAATTTGCTCCTTTGGTGCCGGAAAATGTGGGGACTATATTGTTTCCTACTTTAGTAATTGTCGTGGCTGCAGGCATCTGGTATGTTTTCGTATTTGTACTACTGGAATTTCGTTCGGTGTTTATAGGAGATGACGGACACTTCTTCAATGAATTCCGAGCTTCTTACAGGTGTTTAACAAATTCTATTTTAAGCTGAACTTCTTCTAGTTCTAGCTCTCTAAATTTTTTCTCGTATTCTACTAAATCTGCGAGCTTTCTTTTTATGGTTTATGTTGTGTATCCTCTGTAAACTGTTTTTCTCGGCCTTGATAGTAAAGTTTTCACTTTATTAGTAATTTGTTTCATTCTTCTTCCTTGAGAGTTTTGTTACGTTCCGTGTACTCTTGTTCTATAATTTCTTGTTGTGTGTGAATTATTACTTGGGTAGTATCTGGTAAGTCCGTGACTGTGAATTTTTCTGGCAAACTAATTGAAGGAGTTGGTGAATGATATTTATAGGCAATATTTAATTCTCTCTTTGCGTTTGGCAATGCTACGGATAATCTTTGTATCGAGTTGTCCTTCTCGCTAATCAAGTATTTTAATTTTAAGTGTTTTATATCTCCTTTTCACTCAGTGCTTTCTGTCGTAACTGTAATCTTAGTTCTTCGTTCTGTTTCACCTGGTGTTCTAACAACTCATTTGTATAATCTATATCACTTTTTAGTTTTTTTCTCCTAAATTTCTCCAAACCTAATTTCGACTTTTCTAACTCTTCGATACGTTTTCCGTGTTCTTTTGACTTATTTCCATTTAATTCACTTATAAGTCCAAGTATATATCCTTACAATTTCTTTATGAACATTTATAAATATTCTATCAGAGTTAATGGCTTTCAACTCCGACCATACATGTACTTGAAGACTACCAACGTTTATGTTGTACACATTTAATTGTAGTATTAGTTTGTCCGTTTGTTTTTAATATAATTAAATTTATACTTACCATCCTTACGACTTGACCAAATCCGGACTTGTAGTTTTTCCCGGCAGAAAAATTTATAAATACACACACACAAACAAACAAAATTCTACAGTATAAGGTTTAATTTTTTTTTTTAGTTAAGAAATACATTATATTATTTTTATTATATTATAATGGTAATAAGGATCGATACGCGTTCACAAAGTCGACTGCACTTTTTTTACTATCTATAAAGCGAGCTATAAAAGCTGTACCAACAGAGACTTTCCAAGTCAGAAACAGGCGAAATTATATGGTAGCAGGGATCAATTTGTGACCACTAAACCGACTGCACTTGCTTTTCTCTGCATCTAAGGCGAGCTATAAAAGTTGTATCAACAGAAACTTTCCAAGTCAGAAACGGGCGGAATAATAGCATACAAGGCTTGACCGGCTGCGCCAAACTGATGTTATAGTGTATTTTTATTTATTACCTGGAGGGTCCCTTGGGAATCGCAGGTATTCTTTATTATAGTTAAAACGCTTACAACTGTCACTGCAAACTGACTGTCTTTTCTTTTATTTCTTATTAGCTATTTATACAAAATTTTAATATATTTCTACAATAATATTTTACTTACAATTAATTTTATTATGCGAACTAGACAATAACTTATTTCATAAATATTATTTAGCTTTTGATCCAATTAAAAACATATCGATATTGCCCAATTTGCCAGCGCAAAGAAACCAAGTGAATGAACTGGCTACTGCTGCGTCAACAAATTAGTGCAATGCATGGGTACGAGGGCTGTTCAAAAATGATTCACAACATTTCTCCCCCCCCCCTTTGGGATAGTTGAGTTTATGGAAACTTATTCGGATATAGCCAGAAAATTCACAAAAGGTGGATGGAGAATCAATGGAAGGACTTAGTTACTGAACTGAATAGCTTGGGTCCTCCAATACAATAGGTGGAGCCCCATACAATCAATTGTGCATAACAAAACTAAATCAGTTCTCGCTGTACATTCATAGTGAACAGTCGATTTAGCGGAGTTTTTATTTCATACTAAACAAAAAAAATTGTACGAAAAAATATTCGGAATACATATTGTTATTGTTAGCTTTATTTGCATTGCTAATATTTTTTACATAGTCATAATTAACAAAAACAAAAAAATCGTAATCAAAAAAAAAAAAGTGCCCTTGAGGAATACTCTATATGAGTACCTCAAAAACAAATAACTGTGAAGTGAGTTCTAATGGCAGAAATGCCTATTTTACTGTGAGTTCTGAAGCTCTTAATGAAAATAATAAAAATAAAAAATCTAATGATAGACTTACTGAGAGCTCTGAAGCTCTTAATGATAACAAATTAAATAAGAAATCTGATAGTAGACTTTTTTTAACGGCGAGGCCACTTTTTCATCAGCGATCCACTTCGCTTTGTCTCATGCCAACTAGTGATTCGTTAACATTACCGTTGCCTAGTACTTCTACATTTAACTCAGCGATATCATCCGCTTCGGGCTCGTGGTCATCACTTAACAAAGTTTTTACTGAAGTTAAGAGCAGCCCTAAAACCCAAGGTCCAAGTGCGAATGGACAGATATATTACAGTGGTAAAGCGCGGACGAAGCCCAAAGTCTTCGAAAATTTCATCTGCTCCAAAAATGTCTAGGGATAACAGCGTATCCTCTACTAAACACCAAAATCGTTTTCAAATATTACAAGTTGACAACAACGAACCCGATGTATCTACGAACAAAACATCCAAGTCACCTCCAATCTATTTGAGAGAAAAAAATTCAAACGCTCTTATAAAAAATTTAATTTCAGTCATTGATGAGAATAAAATTCACATCGTTCCAATAAAACGTGGTAACATTGTTGAAACCAAAATCCAAATTTATGAAGAAAAAGATTTTCGCAAACTGATTACTGAATTTGAAAAAAGTAAGAAAAGTTTCTACACATATCAGCTTAAAACTGCTAGAGGCCTGCAGATCGTATTGAAGGGCATCAATTCCTATGTTGCTCCCGAAGAAATAAAAGATGCACTCGTCCTCCAGGGATTTAAGGTAAAAAATGTATCTAACATAATAAATAGGGAGAAGATTCCTCAACCTCTATTTCGCGTCGAACTTCAGCCAAACGATATAAAATTGAAAAAAAGCGAGACTCATCCAATTTACAATTTAAAATACCTCTTATACCGATAAATAACAGTTGAAGAACCACACAAGGTCACACAAAAACTTACTGCAAGTTACCTTCAGTTTGTGTTATCTGCGGTGAGTTGCACGGTACTGCTGGTTGTACTAAGCCTAAAGATCTAGCAGAAAAAAAGTAATTGTGGAGGTAATCACACCGCTAACTACAGAGGATTTCCTGTCTATTCTCTCGTTAAACAGACTATGGGGCAAAAACCTAAATTAGCTCCAGCACAAACAGCAAACGCTTACTCCGCCACTTTTGCTCAAATGAGCCAACCTGTCACTTCACGTGTATCGTATGTCGATGCAGCTAAGACTAGTTATATTCCCACACAAAATATTCCGCCTCAAAATAATTCAACGAATGCAAACTCAAGCTTTAATTTTAGTCGCCTTGAAGCTACTATTGAAAAGCTAGTGCTAACTATAAATAATTTTACAACAAATATGACAAGCATGATGCAAGAAATGCTACAAATGCAGTCTACACTGCTTCAAGCATTAGTTAACAAGCCATGAACACGTTAAAGATAAGTTTCTGGAACGCAAACGGCATTCGCCAACATAAAAATGAACTTGAGCACTTCCTCACGGAAAAAAATATTGATATAATGTTGGTTTCTGAGACTCATTTGACTTCAAGAAGCCTATTTAAAATTAATGGCTACATTTTATATGATTCAAAGGACCCAAGAGGAAGAGCTTGCAGGGGATCAGCAATTTTAATAAAGTCAAGACAAAAGCATTATATTCTTGACAACATTTTGTTGCGGTGGCCGGAAAATTCTGCAAGTCAATGACAAGAAAAATTTTGGCGTAGATTACACTTAGGAATACGAGTCGGGAGGAGGTCAATTACCTAGAACCTCGAGTCCCTTATCATAAATAGTTGGGGAGGGTCAATTGCGTTGGAGAAACCACCTCCAACACAAGCGCTAATTTTTTTTTGTCAAGTTGGCGGCTGAGCATGACCGCAGAATGATAATAATCATAAAACACCTGAAAGTAAAAAGTCGATGATTAGTTGCATGTATTAATACCATATTGAAACAATACTTTACCCTTTAATTTTGACCAGTATAATAACAGCCTGCAAATAAAATAAAATTAGAATCTACAATAAAAAAATATTACTTCTTACTTACCGCATGCAGCCAGACAAAATTATAAAAAAAGATATTGCGAACAGCTGTTTAAGGCGAATTCAATCATTCTATGAAATCATTCTATGAATGAACAAAATAAACAAAGGTTTCTTTTGAGTCGGCAACACAGTAAATAGTAACCGGATTCTATAGTATTCAAAAAAATTGGATAAACAAAAAAATGCGTTATATTTGCAAATTGTTATTTTATTTTTTTTGCAATAAAGGAATGTTGCTGTTTATTTGAGAGCCTGGTACATCGCGGATACACAGTAGAAAGAATAGCCTTTTTATAAGCGTGTAGGGTTATGAAGAAAGGTCCAGCAAGCAGCAAGGAATTGGAGGGAATTCAAATAAAGATGGCGAGCGAAAGCGGGAAAATAATTCTAAGATATATACGTCTATGTATATATCTACCACTATTTTTGATTACATAATGTAAAAGAAGATGTAAATATGTATATAAAGCTACCGGTAAATCAGGAAACTGGAAAACATGTTAGGTAGAAAACGGTGCAGAGAAGCAGATTGAAATTTATTCTCAGATTGATTATTGTCGGCGACGGTTGTGAAGAAAAGTGTGCAGAAAATTTTCTGATAATTAGTAATTTTTTTTTAGCAAAAATAAAGTCTTATAAAGAAAGTCGGTGAAAGTTTTTAAAATTCAAACCGGATTATATTAGTTAAAAAAATATAAAAATTTTTTTTAAGTTATATAAACTTCATCACCGCATAATAATGCAAATTAAATTTTAAAACAAACAAGACAACAAAAGAACAAACAATTTTTTTTTAAGTATGATGCTTTTTGAGCCAGTGAGAAGGTGCCAACTGAAAGAATAAAATAAAATACGTCAAGCGAAGGAAGAACTGCCAACCAACAACAACATAACCGTGAAGCTATTCCATCAATCCAGAGGGAGACCCGAGCGATCGGAAGATACCAGCCCTAGCGGACATTTCCGTGAAACAAAATGGAAGCCGTAAATATGTATTGTCAAATTTTGTGTGTATTGTAACTATTTTATGTTAAATGATATCGGTAATAGTTAAGTAATACCTTTCGTTGCAAATAAGCGAATATAAATTGTTCAAAAGAGGTATAGCTGCAACAATTCTGTCAGGATAGTATTAAAAAAAGGAAATATTTGATTTATTCATCTTCGTTAGTTAGAGGTTTTGAGGTTTGAAGTAAAGTAAAGAACTGCAAAGTGGCAGTGGTTATCTCACCTTAGGGAGCTCTCTCAGGCGGACATTTTTTTTATATAATTTTTGGAAGATTCATGATTGACCTTAAAATCAAGGGCGACGAGGGTGGAATGAAATAAAAGAGAATTGGTAATAAATATATAAAAAAAAACAATTAGTTAAATGCTGACAGAAATGTCGTAGAATGCCGCGAAATTCAAGAAAATTAAATTAAATTTAAACAGGAAATTAAAACTTCGAGTAATTTTGTAACGTGAAAGGAAATAAATTATTATTATATTGTATGTATAGAAAAATGGAAAACTTTTGTGGATGATTTTTTTTAAAGGGATTTTGATGTAAAACAAGGCGTAAGTAATCAAACAAAAGTGGGGTCATTAAAATACTCCGGATAAGGAAGTGACCATGGTAGGGAAAGGGCGGCTGAAAGCACCAACTTACTTTCCTAATAATAATGTGTGTCTAGTAATGTCATGTTCAACGTTTGTATATATAATTGCTGCTTGTCTCGGGCTTGAGTGTAGGTTCAGATCACACGTCCCGAAATCTCTGCTTCTGAGCTAACCGCGGGGATACACTCAAGTGCCGCGTGAGACATGTAACAATAATGGCGCCCAATCTAAAACAAGAACACTGCGTTATTACGTAGTAAATATTCAATATTGTGTAGAAAAGCAAAACACAAAACCATAGCCCAATAGTTAAGCTTAAATAGACCAAAGTACTTCTGTCGAGATCCTGCAGTAATTTTGTAATATAACCTTTGTATCCGTTTTATATGTCAGTCTGGAAGTCAGTTGTATGAAAGTTTTTACAAATTATGTAGGAGATGGATGGTAGATTACCAGTGCCCGGAGTCGAAAAGGGACTGTTCTTAGGGGTAATAATGTAGCCACCTAATCGTACGCCTTAACGCTATAAATTTTATATATTTTCTTTTTGCAAGTAAAAGTCGTTTTGAAAATTCGTTTGTGAAGCAATTGTATGCTAAACTGATAGCCGCCTTGGCTCAGAACCAATGTGAGAAACGTTTTGGCGATTAGTTGAGGATGCGCTGTTATCTCTAGACATCTTTGGAGCGGATGAAATTTTTGAAGAATTCGGGCTTCGCCCACGCTTTACCACGGTTATATATCTGTCCATACCGACTTGCACCTTGGGTTTTGAAATACTGTGATCTGTAGTGATAACTTTGTTAAGTGACGAATACGAGCCTGAAGGGGATGATATTACTGACTTATATGAAGAATCACTAGGCAATTGTTAATGAATCACTACTATTTGGCATTGGACAAAGCGAAGTTGATCGCTGACGAAATATTGGCTTTGTCGTTAAAAAAACACTTTCATTAGATTTATTATTTATATATTTTTCATTAAGAGCTTCAGAACTCACAGTAAAATAGGCATTTCTGCCGTTAGAACTCACTTCATAATTTTTTGTATTTGAGGCTCTCATATAGAGTATTCCTCAAGGGTACTTTTTGTGTTTTTTTGCTTACGGTTTTTTTGTTTTTGTACTTTATGATTGTTTGTCTGTTTTTGAGGTACTCGTATAGAGTATTCCTCAATGTCACTGTTTATGTTTTTTTTTGTTTGAGTTTTTTTTTTGTATTTGTTATTTCCACTATGTAAAAAATATCAAAGCAATAAAGCTTATTTATTAAAGTCGGTATGTACCTATTACGAATAATATGTACTACGAATATTTTTTGTATAATTTTTTTTTTTGTTTGTTTGGTATGTAAAAAAAAAATTCCGCTAATCGACTGTTCGCTATGAATGTGCCACGAGAACCAGTAATCACACTTGTCTCGGCTTGATTCACATGCTGTCCCAATTCCATGCCCATATTCTCCACATTTATTGCAATATGGTGTGTTAAGCTTCTGTTCACAATTTTTTCTGTTCTGACCTTGTTCCTTACAGAAACTGCATTGAGTAGTCAAAGTAATAGTGTTTATTGTGGTGGGGTTTTCTCCAAAAAGTTGCTCAGCTTCCTCTACTATATGAGTTAATTTCTGTAAGCCCTCGCTTTCTGGACCAATAAACTTAGTCCTTAATGCCTACTCCCTAAGACCTTTGATAAAATTTCTTACTGCTATTTTTTTGAAGTCTTCCAGTATTGTTTTTCAGCTACCTTCTTCGCTCCATTCATTTGTTACTAAGCTCCCGGCTTCATTTAGTAAAGTTTCCAGTCGATTACCAAATCTGCTGACTGACTCTTGATTTCCTTGCTTGCACGAAACTATGAGTTCTCTTATTTGATCTAAAGTTTTCCTCTTCAAATACCCCTTTTTTATGGAATCACACAAAGCGTCTATGGTGCCGAATGTTTGTGCTGCTATTTGAACCTAAGCTGGTCCCATTAATCGCAGTTTCAGGTATTCTATAATATCTTGTGTTGGGACTCCATTTTCCTTACAGGGCAGCTCTCGTTCTACTAGTTTACATCCTTGAATGAATCGAAACACTTTCGATGTTAAATTTGCTCCTTTGGTGCCGGAAAATGTGGGGACTATATTGTTTCCTACTTTAGTAATTGTCGTGGCTGCAGGCATCTGGTATGTTTTCGTATTTGTACTACTGGAATTTCGTTCGGTGTTTATAGGAGATGACGGACACTTCTTCAATGAATTCCGAGCTTCTTACAGGTGTTTAACAAATTCTATTTTAAGCTGAACTTCTTCTAGTTCTAGCTCTCTAAATTTTTTCTCGTATTCTACTAAATCTGCGAGCTTTCTTTTTATGGTTTATGTTGTGTATCCTCTGTAAACTGTTTTTCTCGGCCTTGATAGTAAAGTTTTCACTTTATTAGTAATTTGTTTCATTCTTCTTCCTTGAGAGTTTTGTTACGTTCCGTGTACTCTTGTTCTATAATTTCTTGTTGTGTGTGAATTATTACTTGGGTAGTATCTGGTAAGTCCGTGACTGTGAATTTTTCTGGCAAACTAATTGAAGGAGTTGGTGAATGATATTTATAGGCAATATTTAATTCTCTCTTTGCGTTTGGCAATGCTACGGATAATCTTTGTATCGAGTTGTCCTTCTCGCTAATCAAGTATTTTAATTTTAAGTGTTTTATATCTCCTTTTCACTCAGTGCTTTCTGTCGTAACTGTAATCTTAGTTCTTCGTTCTGTTTCACCTGGTGTTCTAACAACTCATTTGTATAATCTATATCACTTTTTAGTTTTTTTCTCCTAAATTTCTCCAACCCTAATTTCGACTTTTCTAACTCTTCGATACGTTTTCCGTGTTCTTTTGACTTATTTCCATTTAATTCACTTATAAGTCCAAGTATATATCCTTACAATTTCTTTATGAACATTTATAAATATTCTATCAGAGTTAATGGCTTTCAACTCCGACCATACATGTACTTGAAGACTACCAACGTTTATGTTGTACACATTTAATTGTAGTATTAGTTTGTCCGTTTGTTTTTAATATAATTAAATTTATACTTACCATCCTTACGACTTGACCAAATCCGGACTTGTAGTTTTTCCCGGCAGAAAAATTTATAAATACACACACACAAACAAACAAAATTCTACAGTATAAGGTTTAATTTTTTTTTTTAGTTAAGAAATACATTATATTATTTTTATTATATTATAATGGTAATAAGGATCGATACGCGTTCACAAAGTCGACTGCACTTTTTTTTACTATCTATAAAGCGAGCTATAAAAGCTGTACCAACAGAGACTTTCCAAGTCAGAAACAGGCGAAATTATATGGTAGCAGGGATCAATTTGTGACCACTAAACCGACTGCACTTGCTTTTCTCTGCATCTAAGGCGAGCTATAAAAGTTGTATCAACAGAAACTTTCCAAGTCAGAAACGGGCGGAATAATAGCATACAAGGCTTGACCGGCTGCGCCAAACTGATGTTATAGTGTATTTTTATTTATTACCTGGAGGGTCCCTTGGGAATCGCAGGTATTCTTTATTATAGTTAAAACGCTTACAACTGTCACTGCAAACTGACTGTCTTTTCTTTTATTTCTTATTAGCTATTTATACAAAATTTTAATATATTTCTACAATAATATTTTACTTACAATTAATTTTATTATGCGAACTAGACAATAACTTATTTCATAAATATTATTTAGCTTTTGATCCAATTAAAAACATATCGATATTGCCCAATTTGTCAGCGCAAAGAAACCAAGTGAATGAACTGGCTACTGCTGCGTCAACAAATTAGTGCAATGCATGGGTACGAGGGCTGTTCAAAAATGATTCACAACATTTCTCCCCCCCCCCCCCTTTGGGATAGTTGAGTTTATGGAAACTTATTCGGATATAGCCAGAAAATTCACAAAAGGTGGATGGAGAATCAATGGAAGGACTTAGTTACTGAACTGAATAGCTTGGGTCCTCCAATACAATAGGTGGAGCCCCATACAATCAATTGTGCATAACAAAACTAAATCAGTTCTCGCTGTACATTCATAGTGAACAGTCGATTTAGCGGAGTTTTTATTTCATACTAAACAAAAAAAATTGTACGAAAAAATATTCGGAATACATATTGTTATTGTTAGCTTTATTTGCATTGCTAATATTTTTTACATAGTCATAATTAACAAAAACAAAAAAATCGTAATCAAAAAAAAAAAAAAAGTGCCCTTGAGGAATACTCTATATGAGTACCTCAAAAACAAATAACTGTGAAGTGAGTTCTAATGGCAGAAATGCCTATTTTACTGTGAGTTCTGAAGCTCTTAATGAAAATAATAAAAATAAAAAATCTAATGATAGACTTACTGAGAGCTCTGAAGCTCTTAATGATAACAAATTAAATAAGAAATCTGATAGTAGACTTTTTTTAATGGCGAGGCCACTTTTTCATCAGCGATCCACTTCGCTTTGTCTCATGCCAACTAGTGATTCGTTAACATTACCGTTGCCTAGTACTTCTACATTTAACTCAGCGATATCATCCGCTTCGGGCTCGTGGTCATCACTTAACAAAGTTTTTACTGAAGTTAAGAGCAGCCCAAAAACCCAAGGTCCAAGTGCGAATGGACAGATATATTACAGTGGTAAAGCGCGGACGAAGCCCAAAGTCTTCGAAAATTTCATCTGCTCCAAAAATGTCTAGGGATAACAGCGTATCCTCTACTAAACACCAAAATCGTTTTCAAATATTACAAGTTGACAACAACGAACCCGATGTATCTACGAACAAAACATCCAAGTCACCTCCAATCTATTTGAGAGAAAAAAATTCAAACGCTCTTATAAAAAATTTAATTTCAGTCATTGATGAGAATAAAATTCACATCGTTCCAATAAAACGTGGTAACATTGTTGAAACCAAAATCCAAATTTATGAAGAAAAAGATTTTCGCAAACTGATTACTGAATTTGAAAAAAGTAAGAAAAGTTTCTACACATATCAGCTTAAAAGTGCTAGAGGCCTGCAGATCGTATTGAAGGGCATCGATTCCTATGTTGCTCCCGAAGAAATAAAAGATGCACTCGTCCTCCAGGGATTTAAGGTAAAAAATGTATCTAACATAATAAATAGGGAGAAGATTCCTCAACCTCTATTTCGCGTCGAACTTCAGCCAAACGATATAAAATTGAAAAAAAGCGAGACTCATCCAATTTACAATTTAAAATACCTCTTATACCGATAAATAACAGTTGAAGAACCACACAAGGTCACACAAAAACTTACTGCAAGTTACCTTCAGTTTGTGTTATCTGCGGTGAGTTGCACGGTACTGCTGGTTGTACTAAGCCTAAAGATCTAGCAGAAAAAAAGTAATTGTGGAGGTAATCACACCGCTAACTACAGAGGATTTCCTGTCTATTCTCTCGTTAAACAGACTATGGGGCAAAAACCTAAATTAGCTCCAGCACAAACAGCAAACGCTTACTCCGCCACTTTTGCTCAAATGAGCCAACCTGTCACTTCACGTGTATCGTATGTCGATGCAGCTAAGACTAGTTATATTCCCACACAAAATATTCCGCCTCAAAATAATTCAACGAATGCAAACTCAAGCTTTAATTTTAGTCGCCTTGAAGCTACTATTGAAAAGCTAGTGCTAACTATAAATAATTTTACAACAAATATGACAAGCATGATGCAAGAAATGCTACAAATGCAGTCTACACTGCTTCAAGCATTAGTTAACAAGCCATGAACACGTTAAAGATAAGTTTCTGGAACGCAAACGGCATTCGCCAACATAAAAATGAACTTGAGCACTTCCTCACGGAAAAAAATATTGATATAATGTTGGTTTCTGAGACTCATTTGACTTCAAGAAGCCTATTTAAAATTAATGGCTACATTTTATATGATTCAAAGGACCCAAGAGGAAGAGCTTGCAGGGGATCAGCAATTTTAATAAAGTCAAGACAAAAGCATTATATTCTTGACAACATTTTGTTGCGGTGGCCGGAAAATTCTGCAAGTCAATGACAAGAAAAATTTTGGCGTAGATTACACTTAGGAATACGAGTCGGGAGGAGGTCAATTACCTAGAACCTCGAGTCCCTTATCATAAATAGTTGGGGAGGGTCAATTGCGTTGGAGAAACCACCTCCGACACAAGCGCTAATTTTTTTGTCAAGTTGGCGGCTGAGCATGACCGCAGAATGATAATAATCATAAAACACCTGAAAGTAAAAAGTCGATGATTAGTTGCATGTATTAATACCATATTGAAACAATACTTTACCCTTTAATTTTGACCAGTATAATAACAGCCTGCAAATAAAATAAAATTAGAATCTACAATAAAAAAATATTACTTCTTACTTACCGCATGCAGCCAGACAAAATTATAAAAAAAGATATTGCGAACAGCTGTTTAAGGCGAATTCAATCATTCTATGAAATCATTCTATGAATGAACAAAATAAACAAAGGTTTCTTTTGAGTCGGCAACACAGTAAATAGTAACCGGATTCTATAGTATTCAAAAAAATTGGATAAACAAAAAAATGCGTTATATTTGCAAATTGTTATTTTATTTTTTTTGCAATAAAGGAATGTTGCTGTTTATTTGAGAGCCTGGTACATCGCGGATACACAGTAGAAAGAATAGCCTTTTTATAAGCGTGTAGGGTTATGAAGAAAGGTCCAGCAAGCAGCAAGGAATTGGAGGGAATTCAAATAAAGATGGCGAGCGAAAGCGGGAAAATAATTCTAAGATATATACGTCTATGTATATATCTACCACTATTTTTGATTACATAATGTAAAAGAAGATGTAAATATGTATATAAAGCTACCGGTAAATCAGGAAACTGGAAAACATGTTAGGTAGAAAACGGTGCAGAGAAGCAGATTGAAATTTATTCTCAGATTGATTATTGTCGGCGACGGTTGTGAAGAAAAGTGTGCAGAAAATTTTCTGATAATTAGTAATTTTTTTTTTAGCAAAAATAAAGTCTTATAAAGAAAGTCGGTGAAAGTTTTTAAAATTCAAACCGGATTATATTAGTTAAAAAAATATAAAAATTTTTTTTAAGTTATATAAACTTCATCACCGCATAATAATGCAAATTAAATTTTAAAACAAACAAGACAACAAAAGAACAAACAATTTTTTTTTAAGTATGATGCTTTTTGAGCCAGTGAGAAGGTGCCAACTGAAAGAATAAAATAAAATACGTCAAGCGAAGGAAGAACTGCCAACCAACAACAACATAACCGTGAAGCTATTCCATCAATCCAGAGGGAGACCCGAGCGATCGGAAGATACCAGCCCTAGCGGACATTTCCGTGAAACAAAATGGAAGCCGTAAATATGTATTGTCAAATTTTGTGTGTATTGTAACTATTTTATGTTAAATGATATCGGTAATAGTTAAGTAATACCTTTCGTTGCAAATAAGCGAATATAAATTGTTCAAAAGAGGTATAGCTGCAACAATTCTGTCAGGATAGTATTAAAAAAAGGAAATATTTGATTTATTCATCTTCGTTAGTTAGAGGTTTTGAGGTTTGAAGTAAAGTAAAGAACTGCAAAGTGGCAGTGGTTATCTCACCTTAGGGAGCTCTCTCAGGCAGACATTTTTTTTATATAATTTTTGGAAGATTCATGATTGACCTTAAAATCAAGGGCGACGACGGTGGAATGAAATAAAAGAGAATTGGTAATAAATATATAAAAAAAAACAATTAGTTAAATGCTGACAGAAATGTCGTAGAATGCCGCGAAATTCAAGAAAATTAAATTAAATTTAAACAGGAAATTAAAACTTCGAGTAATTTTGTAACGTGAAAGGAAATAAATTATTATTATATTGTATGTATAGAAAAATGGAAAACTTTTGTGGATGATTTTTTTTAAAGGGATTTTGATGTAAAACAAGGCGTAAGTAATCAAACAAAAGTGGGGTCATTAAAATACTCCGGATAAGGAAGTGAGCATGGTAGGGAAAGGGCGGCTGAAAGCACCAACTTACTTTCCTAATAATAATGTGTGTCTAGTAATGTCATGTTCAACGTTTGTATATATAATTGCTGCTTGTCTCGGGCTTGAGTGTAGGTTCAGATCACACGTCCCGAAATCTCTGCTTCTGAGCTAACCGCGGGGATACACTCAAGTGCCGCGTGAGACATGTAACAATAATGGCGCCCAATCTAAAACAAGAACACTGCGTTATTACGTAGTAAATATTCAATATTGTGTAGAAAAGCAAAACACAAAACCATAGCCCAATAGTTAAGCTTAAATAGACCAAAGTACTTCTGTCGAGATCCTGCAGTAATTTTGTAATATAACCTTTGTATCCGTTTTATATGTCAGTCTGGAAGTCAGTTGTATGAAAGTTTTTACAAATTATGTAGGAGATGGATGGTAGATTACCAGTGCCCGGAGTCGAAAAGGGACTGTTCTTAGGGGTAATAATGTAGCCACCTAATCGTACGCCTTAACGCTATAAATTTTATATATTTTCTTTTTGCAAGTAAAAGTCGTTTTGAAAATTCGTTTGTGAAGCAATTGTATGCTAAACTGATAGCCGCCTTGGCTCAGAACCAATGTGAGAAACGTTCAGATAAAGCTATAAATTGGCCTCTAGTGACTCCATTGGAAGAAAAGAATGGTAGAATAGAGCACAAACAATTTGTTTTAAATACAATAGTTAATTTTGTGGAAGGAACACATTATTATTAGCCCTGAAAAGGGAGCCTTATTATCAACTGTAAGATATCCGCCGTCTTTACATCAAAATCCCGTACAGCAGTAAAAATATATATATATATATATATATATATATATATATATATATATATATATATAAAGAAGTCCTAAGGAGGCAAATTCAAGAGAGGCATAGTTGTGCGAATTAAGCAGTAAAATTTATATTTTCATATAGATGTATTTTTTTTTTGTACTAAGAAGTGATATAGTTTTTTTTAATTTTTAGTGTCTTACGTACTCATTGATTTATTTATATCTAATTTGCTCATTTATTTAATTTGTTATATACTATTTATTTATTTTTTTTATATTTTTTATGTACATTTTTTATTTTTATTTATATTTTTCAGTTTTATTATTTATGTTATTTATTATTATACAATTAAATAATTAATTATATATATAGTGAAGCAAACATCTTCTTTTACATTGCGTCAATATAAATTTAAGTCATATTTTTTTTGCTTGATCTGAGAAACTTATCCGAAATTCGCTGTGTCAAAAGAAAACCTATTGTAGTATTGTTTATAATTTTTTCCAACGGTCAAGTGGAACCAATTAGGTCATAAAGCCCTACAATAATTGTAAGATATGAATTAAGAAAAATTTAACAGGAAGAGGCAAGTAGATACCGGTCTAAATAGTTCATACCAGATTGAAGCTAAGCTGATAAAAGTTACTGGGGGTAAAAATGGCTAGTTCTCAAAATAATAATATAATCGATATGTCAGAGACAATCATAGCGCGAACACTACCAGCAACTTCGCGAGTAACAGCTGGAGGTGAGGCAGGTCCTTCAGGTAGTAGTGTACCAGTAGTCTCACCAAGAAATGTTCAAGAAGTTAAAAATACAGTCGTCGAAGAAAATAATTATAATCAGCAGGCATTAGAGGAAAGAATGAGAGGTATGATACAGAGTGAAACTGCTGAGTTGCAGAGAACTGTAGGAGAATTAGCTACGTTCATGCGAGACTGGGCTAATAAAAACAACGGGAGCAATAATAATGGAAATAATGCTGCTCCTAGTGCTACGACAATAAATCCACAAAATACCAACTACCCTAACGCTACAGGTCGAGTACCAGAGAGTGTCAGAAATAATAACAGAGCAACTTACAGCTTATCCAATTATAGTCACAACCAGGGGTCACATAACTCCATAAGGCCTGTGTTGGTAAATTCTGACACGCCCATTATGCACAGCAGAGAGTCTTCAGAGGGAGGAAGTCACGCCAGCGGAAATACGCGCAATTCTGAAAAAATTTCAATTCGAGTCGATAAATGGGGATTAACATTTAATGGGAATAATACTCACATGAGCGTAGAGGATTTCATATTTCGGTTAGAGCACTTGCAAGCTCATTATGACGTGTTGTGGGAAGAAATCCTCAGAGACTTCCATCTCTTGGTAAATGGACCGGCTAAACATTGGTATTGGCTGCGGATACGCACACATGGGCTGATGAACTGGCCAACGTTTCGTTGTGAGCTGTTAAATCAGTATCGTTCCAACACTTCAAACTTCGAAATAATGCGAGACCTAGTGGAAAGAAAGCAACAATTAAATGAGTCTCTTGATCATTTTTTTCGACATGAATAAACTCCGATCAAGATTAGTACAACCAATAACAGAGTTTGACATGATTAAAATTATGAAACGTAATATTAGAGAAAGCATTGCTAGAATCGTGTATCCGATTTCTGTCTCTTCGGTAGAGCAGCTTCGCCTAGGGTGTATAGAAGCAGAGCGGCATTTTCCGAAAAGGGAAATCAGAAACATCACGCATGCGCCTCGTCCAATACGAGCAGTACATGAAGTACACTTAGACGAAGAAGATTGCAATGAGGTGGAGGAACTTTCATCACCTTACCAAAAAATCGCCGCATTGAGAGATATTCAACAAAAATCGCCAATAAGCTGTTGGAATTGTCAGGGTGAGGGACATGGGTTCAGAGATTGCGAATCACTGGAAAGAAAACTATTTTGCTATCGGTGCGGGAAAGCAAACGTAGTTGCTCCTAAGTGCCCGGATTGCAAACAGGAAAACCGTCGGAGAGGCGTGAGTTCGGCGGGGTGCTCACGTCAGTAAAAAAGCCCCAAAAACTTGCTAATACGTTAACAAATGAAAACAATAAAACAACATTGATAGACACCATAATGAGAACGAATAAAGTTACCAACGTTTTACCACAGCTGAGACACTATTTACCTTTGGAAGTGAGAGAGAAAAATTACGAACAGGTTAGAACAAGAATTTTTACGGAGGACGAACAACCTCGAACCCTATCTAAACGTATTTTAAAAATGAGAAAAAAATTTTCTGAACGTCGAAAGGCGCGAAGGCTAATTTTAGAAGCAGTTAACAGAGCGGGATGCCAACAAAATGACCCGAGAATTTTTATTGAGGTAGAAATAAACGGAAATCAAATAAGAGGCTTAGTAGATACTGGAGCAACAGTAAGCATTTTAGGAAACAATTGTAGAGAGTTTGTTCTTGGCGCAGGTTTCAATATCACGCCGATGTGTACCAATGTGAGAACAGCTGGTGGCCAACAGCATAGGATTCTTGGCACAATTGACGCATGGGTAGGATTTAAAGGTCAGAAACACAAAATAATTTTGTACTTATGTCCTGATTTAGAACAAAACCTGTACTTGGGAGTATATTTTGTGAGGATTTTTGAGTTAGCGCCGCAAATTTTAAATTTATCTGAATTAAACATAGAAAAAATTCATGAAGATTTTGCCACCAACACCAGAGAACATATGGTTAAACCGCACAAATTAGACTCTTATCAGCAAAATCAATTGGAAAATGTGATTAAATGTTTTGATTCGTTCGAAGAAAAAGGTTTGGGTAGAACGCATTTGGAAAAACACACCATTAAATTAGAAGAAGGAGCAGTACCAGTTAAGGATAAATACTACCCCATTTCGCCAGCCGTACAGAAAATTACATACGCCGAGCTGGATAATATGCTTAAATTAAGAGTAATAGAAGAGAGCGATAGTCCGTGGAGTAACCGCACAACAATAGTTCGCCAACCTGGAAAAAACCGTTTTTGTCTCGATGCTCGCAAATTAAACGCATTGACAGTTAAATATGCATATCCGCTGCAAAATATAAATGGTATCCTGAGTCGAATAGATGATACACACTATATTAGCAGTGTGGATTTAAAATACGCCTTTTGGCAAATTGAGATGGATGAAGAAAGTAAAAGATATACAGCATTCACAGTGGCCGGACGCCCGTTGTATCAGTTTCGCGTTATGCCGTTCGGATTGTGCAACGCGGCTCAAAGACTGTGCAGGCTCATGGATAAAGTTATCCCAAACAGACTAAAAGAAAATGTGTTCGTTTATCTAGACGACTTGTTAGTGATATCGAGTGGATTTGAAGAACACCTGAAATTATTGCAAGAAGTCACGAATTGCCTAAAATCGGCAAATTTAACAATAGGACTAAAAAAATCTCAGTTCTGCTACCAAGAATTAAGATACCTAGGCTTGACAATTGGAGGAGACGCCTTAAAAACAGATCCTGAAAAAATACAGGCTATTAGGAACATAAAGCTACCTAAAAGTACACGAGAAGTGCGAAGCTTTCTGGGAACCGCAGGGTGGTACAGGCGGTTTATTAAAGATTTTGCAACCATAGCTTCGCCACTGACGGACACTATAAAAAAATCAGCCAAATTTTAAATGACTCCTGAAGCCATCCAAGCGTTCGAAAACCTCAAGATAGCGCTTACTTCGTCACCGGTCCTCAAACACGCAGATTTTTCGAAGCACTTTTATATCCAGTGCGACGCTTCTGATTACGGGATTGGCGCAGTGTTATTCCAATATAACGATCAACAACAAGAGAATCCTATAGCATTTTTCTCTTAAAAGTTGAATTCATGCCAAAGGAATTACAGCGTCACAGAAAAGGAGTGCTATGCAGCTGTAATGGCCATTAGGAAGTTTAGACCATATGTAGAGCTTATGCCATTCACGGTAATAACTGACCATGCCAGCCTAAAATGGTTGATGAGCTTGAAAGACTTAAGCGGAAGGTTAGCTCGATGGTCTATGCAACTACAAGCGTTCAATTTTAATATTGAACACAGAAAAGGCACCGAAAATGTAGTCGCGGACATGCTGTCAAGATTTCCAATTTCAGCTAGTGAGGTAAATCTTCAACAATTACTTGAAATCGATCCTCAAGAACTGGAAAACACCGAATACCAGGAATTAAAGAAACAAATCGCAGAAAATCAGTCAAATCTACCTGATTTAAGAATCGAAGACGGTCTTATTTTAAAAAAATTAAATTTCGAACAGGATGTGCACGAACCCTTAAAATGGAAATTGTGGATTCCCTCGACGCTAGCCACGACAATAATAGAAAAAGCTCATGATACCAAAACTTCAGCCCATTGTGGTATGACAAAGACTATAGAAAAGGTAAAGCGTTTTTACTTCTGGCCGCGGATGACAACGCAAATTAGAGAATATGTTAAAGCATGTAGAGTCTGTAATGAAATTAAGCCTGCCAACCGAAATTTAATGCCTGGTATAGGTCAGGAAGTCGTGACGGAAAGACCTTTCCAGAAGCTTTATATCGATTTTTTAGGTAAATACCCGCGACCAAGAAGTGGAAATTGTTTTATTTTTATAGTGGTAGATAATTTTTCCAAATTTACGTTTTTGAAGGCAATGAGAGAGGCCACGACTGATAATGTCATACGATTTTTAGTTCATGAGATTTTTCACAAGTTCGGAGTCCCCGAAATAATTCATAGCGATAACGGTTCACAATTTATTTCAAAAAGTTTTTCAAAAATGATAGAGACATATAAAATAAAGCACCTTAGAACGGCGGTTTATTCTCCGCAGTCCAATGCATCGGAGCGAGTTAATCAGTCTGTCCTAACAGCGATCAGAGCTTATCTGAATGAAGACCACCGCAACTGGGACTTATATCTATCGGAAATAGAATGCGCGTTGAGAAATTCAGGACATGAAGCAACAGGCTTTACTCCATTTTTCGCCTTGTTCGGCTATCACATGTTTACTAGCGGAAACGATTACAAGATAGCACGGAAATTATTATCACTAACTGACCACGAAATTAACAGTCTGCCGAACACTGATAAATTAACTCTAATCAGAGAAAAAATTCGCAAGAATATGTACGAAGCTTATATCAGGTCCGTGGAGCGGTATAATAAAAGAGCAAGAAATATAAAATTTGTGCCTGGTCAAGAAGTTTACAGAAGAAATATGGTTCTTAGCGACTTCGAAAAAAATATTAATGCTAAATTTTGTAGGAAATTTTTAAAATGTAGAATCCTAAGGCCCATAGGGAATAACATGTATGAGCTGGAGGACTTGCAAGGCAAGAACATAGGTATTGTCCATGTCAAAGATATAAAAATGTAAAAGGGCAATATTGAAAACACCATTTTTTTGTCTGTGATGAAACTGTGATATAGATAATAGGAGTCAGTTTAGTTTTTGTGTGCATGACGTAATCAGATAAGGAGCAATATTACGCTAAGGAATACCATGAAAAAGAAAACAAGTACCTAGGTGTACAAATAATAAGCAAACAAAAGAATCGGATATGATATCTGAGTCCTTATGCCTGTATTTTGGCTGATGTTCAAAGTAAATCGATAGTAGCAACCGTTAGTACACGGCTGAATAAACAGTAAGTGGAATGACCACTCGTATATAGAATAGAGAATCAGAAATTGTTTAAAAAAAAAAACTTACCACAAGCTCTCAGGTGACTCCATGACCAGACAGCAAGGTACATTCATTGAGCAATCCGTTGTAAAAGCAAGCAGCAAATAAACAAACGAGCTGTGAAATGTTTTAGCCCCTCACATTCAGATAGTGATTGAGCCCGGCTATATCTCAGGGTGTGGGAGTTCCCCACGTGTGATGAAATCCAAACAAAAATAATAATCCTTTAGCTTAAGGGCCACGCACACCATTTCTTTGTCCTTCGACTACAGCACTGGTGTATTGTTGCGGTGGCCGGAAAATTCTGCAAGTCAATGACAAGAAAAATTTTGGCGTAGATTACACTTAGGAATACGAGTCGGGAGGAGGTCAATTACCTAGAACCTCGAGTCCCTTATCATAAATAGTTGGGGAGGGTCAA
Source organism: Tachina fera (assembly GCA_905220375.1). Taxonomy (NCBI): domain Eukaryota; kingdom Metazoa; phylum Arthropoda; class Insecta; order Diptera; family Tachinidae; genus Tachina; species Tachina fera. The sequence goes on along the minus strand of LR999966.1, from coordinate 36,817,740 downwards.
TTGCGTTGGAGAAACAACCTCCGACCCAAGCGCTAATTTTTTTTGTCAAGTTGGCGGCTGAGCATGACCGCAGAATGATAATAATCATAAAACACCTGAAAGTAAAAAGTCGATGATTAGTTGCATGTATTAATACCATATTGAAACAGTACTTTACCCTTTAATTTTGACCAGTCTAATAACAGCCTGCAAATAAAATAAAATTAGAATCTACAATAAAAAAATATTACTTCTTACTTACCGCATGCAGCCAGACAAAATTATAAAAAAAGATATTGCGAACAGCTGTTTAAGGCGAATTCAATCATTCTATGAAATCATTCTATGAATGAACAAAATAAACAAAGGTTTCTTTTGAGTCGGCAACACAGTAAATAGTAACCGGATTCTATAGTATTCAAAAAAATTGGATAAACAAAAAAATGCGTTATATTTGCAAATTGTTATTTTATTTTTTTTGCAATAAAGGAATGTTGCTGTTTATTTGAGAGCCTGGTACATCGCGGATACACAGTAGAAAGAATAGCCTTTTTATAAGCGTGTAGGGTTATGAAGAAAGGTCCAGCAAGCAGCAAGGAATTGGAGGGAATTCAAATAAAGATGGCAAGCGAAAGCGGGAAAATAATTCTAAGATATATACGTCTATGTATATATCTACCACTATTTTTTTATTACATAATGTAAAAGAAGATGTAAATATGTATATAAAGCTACCGGTAAATCAGGAAACTAGAAAACATGTTAGGTAGAAAACGGTGCAGAGTAGCTGATTGAAATTTATTCTCAGATTGTTTATTGTCGGCGACGGTTGTGAAGAAAAGTGTGCAGAAAATTTTCTGATAATTAGTAAATTTTTTTTAACAAAAATAAAGTCTTATAAAGAAAGTCGGTGAAAGTTTTTAAAATTCAAACCGGATTATATCAGTTAAAAAAAATAAAAATTTTTTTTAAGTTATATAAACTTCATCACCGCATAATAATGCAAATTAAATTTTAAAACAAACAAGACAACAAAAGAACAAAAAACTTTTTAATGTATGATGCTTTTTGAGCCAGCGAGAAGGTGCCAACTAAAAGAATAAAATAAAATACGTCAAGCGAAGGAAGAACTGCCAACCAACAACAACAACATAACCGTGAAGCTATACCATCAATCCAGAGGGAGACCCGAGCGATCGGAAGATACCAGCCCTAGCGGACATTTCCGTGAAACAAAATGGAAGCCGTAAATATGTATTGTCAAATTTTGTGTGTATTGTAACTATTTTATGTTAAATGATATCGGTAATAGTTAAGTAATACCTTTCGTTGCAAATAAGCGAATATAAATTGTTCAAAAGAGGTATAGCTGCAACAATTCTGTCAGGATAGTATTAAAAAAAGAAAAAAAGGAAATATTTGATTTATTCATCTTCGTTAGTTAGAGGTTTTGAGGTTTGAAGTAAAGTAAAGAACTGCAAAGTGGCAGTGGTTATCTCACCTTAGGGAGCTCTCTCAGGCAGAAATTTTTTTTATATAATTTTTGGAAGATTCATGATTGACCTTAAAATCAAGGGCGATGAGGGTGGAATGAAATAAAAGAGAATTGGTAATAAATAAATAAAAAAAAACAATTAGTGAAATGCTGACAGAAATGTCGTAGAATGCCGCGAAATTCAAGAAAATTAAATTAAATTTAAACAGGAAATTAAAACTTCGAGTAATTTTGTAACGTGAAAGTAAATAAATTATTATTATATTGTATGTATAGAAAAATGGAAAACTTTTGTGGATGATTTTTTTAAAGGGATTTTGATGTAAAACAAGGCGTAAGTAATCAAACAAAAGTGGGGTCATTAAAATACTCCGGATAAGGAAGTGACCAAGGTAGGGAGAGGGCGGCTGAAAGCACCAACTTACTTTCCTAATAATAATGTGTGTCTAGTAATGTCATGTTCAACGTTTGTATATATAATTGCTGCTTGTCTCGGGCTTGAGTGTAGGTTGAGATCACACGCCCCGAAATCTCTAATTCTGAGCTAACCGCGGAGATACACTCAAGTGCCGTGTGAGACATGTAACAATTTGTGAAGAACATCTACAAGCAACGAATATTTGTATCGAAAATTTTTGCACAAATTTTGTCATATCATCAATTTACTCCCCTCCTAGATTCGCAATTACTGAGAATCAATACAAGGATTTCTACAAATCTCTTGGCCCTTGTTTCGTAGCAGCTGGAGACTATAATGCAAAACATACTTTCTGGGGTTCGCGTCTTATCACACCTAGAGGACGAGCGTTGTTCAACACAATTTCAAAAATGGGCTTGGACGTCATTTCGAGTGGGGAGCCCACTTGCTGGCCTACTGACATACATAAAATTCCGGATATTATAGATTTTGGCGTCATGAAAAATATTTCTAGGGAATTAATTCACGTTGAAGCTTCCCTAGATCTATCGTCCGATCACTCTCCCACGATCGTTACAATCTGTAGCCCACTGAGAAGTGTTCTACCTCACCCATATGTGAAAATGGTCAATCGTGTTAATTGGATGCGATTCAAAAAATATCTTAGTAGTCATTGCACTGAAAACATTAAGCGAAGAACTCATGACGATATTGAATCTAATATTGCTAATCTTAACGAAAATATTAAGCAGGCAGCTGAACATGCCACTTCCTCCCACCCGCAGACTGGGTTAAACCGAATATATTCTACAGATATTGAACTTCTCGTATGTGCAAAAAGAAGAGCTAGAAGAGAATGGCAACAGCACAGATCACCCCAAAATAAAATTAGATTAAAAGATTGCACTAACCGACTCCAAGAACTGCTTGCATATGAAAAAACTGCATCTCTTAAGAACTATCTAGAAAATCTCGATGTCACACCAGCATCTAATTATTCTTTGTGGCGCGCTGCGAAAAGAATTAAAACACCCGTTGAGTTTAAACCACCTCTGCGCACTTCTACCGGAGTTTGGGCCAGGAGTGATATAGAAAAAGGTAACTTGTTTGAAAAGCATTTAAAATCCGTATTTACCCCAAACACATGTACTGGTGTTGTTGATTTCCCGAGTGTAGTTGCGCTACCCCCTCGACCCATAAAATTTAAAATGTGTGATGTATAAAATCTAATTGCTGAACTCAACCCGAAGAAAGCACAGGGTATTGATGGAATTAGTAACCAAATGGTAATAAAATTGCCTCGTATTGTAATTAGAATCATGTTATTCATTTTTAATGTCATTTTACGACTAGAGTATTATCCCTACAGCTGGAAGCTTGCCAAAGTTAAAATGATTCCAAAGCCGGGCAAAGATCTGACCAAGCCAGAATCATACAGGCCACTAAGCCTGCTATCAACAATGTCAAAACTTTTCGAAAAACTGCTCATGTCAAAATTGTCCCCAATTCTAATTGGTAGTAGGTGCATCCCAGACCATCAGTTTGGTTTTAGAAGTCAACATAGCACCATTGAACAAACGCATAGATTGGTTCAATGTATAAGAACATTTGAAGAAAAGAAGTACTGTTCTGCACTGTTTATTGACGTTTCGCAGGCATTTGATAAAGTGTGGCATGAAGGTCTAATTTTAAAATTAAAATCATATCTACCAATAAATTTGGTGAATTTATTAGAAAGTTACATTACTACCCGGAAGTTCACGGTTGTGGAAGGAGAATTCATGAGTGTGCCCGAATCTATATCATCCGGTGTGCCACAGGGGAGCATACTGGGGCCAGTTTTGTATTTAATTTATACTTATGATATGCCTTTGAGCAGCAATATCCATACATCTACGTTTGCCGATGATACAGCCTGCCTAAGTATGCACGAAAATCCTCATGAGGCTTCATGCTATCTATCTATTATTTATAACTATCACTAAGTTTATGTCCGACAGTGGTCGGGCCTAATACTTATATTTTAGATTTAAGATTTGAATACTTACTTGTTAGTTTATAATTGAAGATACAATAAATAAATAAATAAAAAAATAAAAAAAAAAACTAAAGGATTTCGTAAAAAGAACATCTGGGCTGTACTCAAATGTGGAAGGTGTTAAAAATGCAGTTTATGTCTGATATAAAAGCAGCAGTTCTGAATCAGCATCAGAAAAAAATTTTAACGCAAAGCCAAATACACCGAAAAAGGTTAGTGCAGGAGTTAAGACAAATAAAGAAGGCAAAGACACATTAGATATGAGTACAGGCACTTTTAAAAGGATATCGCAGTCTTATGCTAAGTCCGGAGATAACTTAAAATGCCATTTGAAAGAGTTTATTAAAACTGAAACTAAGAATGGAAAGGGGGCATCAGATTATTTTAAAACATTTTCTAATATACTCCATACCCAGCTAAAAAAATATGTATGGAGCATATATGATATCCCATATATGGTTCGGATCCGAAAAATGAGGGTATAGGGGCATATATGATTATATTTTTTCATACATGTATGTGTAAATTCTCTACACAGTATGGAAAGTTCTTATCCATACACTCTTGATTCACAAAAGCGCACTGCTGTGCAATAAATTAAATTTTATTTAGACTTGAGAGAGAGGTTGTATTTAATGAAACATTTGTTTGGACAAATAATTCAAAACGAACTAAACGTCATTTCATTTATCAAAAGGTGAATGAAATATTTAAAAAAACACATAAATCATATTCGCACATAACATTTAGCTTAAGAAGTCATATTAAAAACTAATGCAATTAATTATAGAAGAAAAAATAATCTCTCTAACAATAGTTTTCAATACAGTAATATGATCTTTGTTTCTTATCTAGAGAATTTTGTTAATTTCTATAAAAGTAATGATTGGACTATCCTTTTGATTATTTAATATATTTTGGTTTTTTTGATACAACACAGCTAAAAAAATATGTATGGAGCATATATGATATCCCATATACGGTTCGGATCCGAAAAATGAGGGTATATGGGCATTATGATTATATATATTCATAAATGTATGTGTAAATTTCCTCCTCAGTACGCAAAGTTCATATTCATTCACTCTTGATTCACAAAAGCACTCTGCTGTGCAATAAATTAAATTACTAAAATTAATTTTTTCTTAGACTTGAGAGAGAGGTTGTATTTAATGAAACATTTGTTTGTACAAGTAATTCAAAACGAACTAAAAGTCATTTCATTAATCAAGAGGTGAATCAATTATTTAAGAGAAACACATAAATCATATTGGTACATAACATTTAGCTTAAGAAATCAGATTAAAAACTAGTGCAATTAATTATAAAAGAAAAAATAATCCGTTTAACAATAGTTTTCAATATAGTAATATGAACTTTGTTGTGACAAACTTGGCAACACCATAGGTAGTAGAAAATAAGCTTTTGATACAACGCTGAGAAAAGGAGAAAAAAAAAACGAAAAAAATGGCTAGTTCCGGCCTGATGACCATGTGAATTTCCTTTTTCTTTCTGTTCGGCTTTACCTACTGGCACACAGTCTCGAGATAACAATAGAAGAGTCACCGTATCAACCACCACCTGCATGCAAAATTATCACCTACATTTACAACACCAGCAATAGAAGAATCACCGTATCTACAACCGCCTACATATAAAATCACCACCGACAACCACACCATCAGTAGAGATCCGCACTACCACAGATAAAAGAAGATTCACGTCAAGCAAGAAGATTCTCACCATCCATAAAAAAGTCCCATCGCCTGTAAAACCAAAACCTAAGTTAAATAAAAGGGAAGGGAGATAAAATTTCTTTTGACAGGGGTCTAAGTATACCTAATTAAACATTGAACCTTTCATTTTTTTTCTTATATATGACTTTTATATAGATATACTTCTTATCTAAACATAGTTTGTTTTTTTTTTTATTTAATGATTATGTAGCACTTGTAATTGCAACTAAATACCATAAACATACAAATTTTTACTTTTAAATATCTATTCTTGTATACACCCACACACTCACACCTATATATATCTATATATATATATGTACATATATATATATATATATATATATACATATACATGTATGTACATATGTATAGGCTTATATATATTTAAGTGTGTATACTAACAAAACTATAAAAGGAAAAGAAAGTGATCAAAATTCAATTAAGTGATTAGCTATTAATGTAAATTTAATTTTGTAGCCTTTGATACAGGCAATTTCGAAACGTACAAAACAGGTGTATTGAGCTCAATCCATCGTCGCTCCCACGTGTCAATTTAGGATAAAGAACAGTCATCATCATCAACATCTCAATTTGAGATCACTTAATGTAAGTTGATTTGTTTTCTTTTTGTACTGACACATACGCACAGATATATATCTAAACACATACGTATAGGTGTGTATATACGCAACCAAGCTGTATTCCAACTACATATAGTTTTTTTATTGACTCTTAGAAAGATTTATATTTAAAAAAAAAAAAAAATCAATGAAACCAATATTCATATAAATGTATATACAACCAACTAGCTAATAAGATTTATAAAAAACCATAAAAAAAGAGGAGAAAGAACTACCTATGTATATATATATATACATATATATGTATACAGTTTTTTTTTTAAATAATACCTCACACAAATTTTGTCATCAACTCTTACCGTAAGAGGTTGTAACTCGTTTGTAAAAATAAATATGGATTATAGAAATAAAATGTTTAGATAAGAGAATTTGATTTGTTTCGGATGTGTATAAAAAGGGGGTGAAGGAAGCGAAAGAGATCAATTATGCAATTTTATTCGGCAACTACCAATAGACAAATAAAGAAATTTAAGTTCATGTAGCATCTGAAGATGTAAGTATCAGTAAAGTTTTGGAATGAAAATTTTCTCTTTTTTTATTCAGCAGTCGTTACACTCAGTTTGGCCAAGAACTCCTCTAGGTCCGACGAGCTAAGCTAATTTCATCATTCCAAGCGGGCCAAATGTAGTGTCAAAATAAAAATAGTCTTTTCCATCTGACTGCAACATTGTTTCTTATCTGGAAAATTTTGTTATTTTCAATATATTTCTACATGAATTCATACATATTCATATATAGTTATTTAAAAAACACATAAATCATATTCATACATAACATTTAGCTTAAAAAATCAGATTAAAAACTAATGCAATTAATTATAAAAGAAAAAATAATCCCTCTACCAATAGTTTTCAATACAGTAATATGAACTTTGTTTCTTATCTAGAGAATTTTGTTATTTTCTATAAAATTAATGACTGGATTATCCTTTTGATTATTTGATATGTTAAATGGGACCACAATGTATAAAATCATACCAGAATGGTTTTATTGTAACAAAAAGTTTTTGTTTTTGAAACGTTGAGGGTACGCATATAAACTTTGCATACCGTATGTATTTTCTAATGGAATTCCAATTCAGCAGTGACAAAATTCCAAGCTTTTTTGATTGCAAAAACGATCTCATGTGAGATATCATTTATGTATACATTCTTATGTGGCTCCACATATAAAATCTCATATTTATATATGGATCAACATATGAAGAGCTTCATAATTAAATGTTCATATATGAGCTCATATGTTAGAACACATTTCATATATTAGTCCATATATTAGTTTATATATAATGGTTTTGCCATGTATAATCCCATATATTACCATACATAAATTCATACATATTCATATATAGTTATATACATTCATATATTAAAAATATATGGACCACATATAATTTTTTTAGCTGGGTAAATATATTTTAAAAGAAAAACATATGTATGTATGTTCCAACGGATTGAAATTATATCGTAACTGTTTTCTTCATAAATTTTCAATTGTATGCTCCTCCTCCAATAAAATTAAGGATGTCACCACCATAATCGTCATTATTAATATTCTGGATTATTTTAATAGTTTAAAAAATGTTGTTAATTTTTAAATGTTGACTACAATTTTGGTAAGCGAAAGCAATGTTGCTTTTTATGCAAGGTTTCTATAAAAAAACATTTGATTTGGAATGGAAAAAAATGGAATACAAAACTGGTAAGAATTCATCACACCTAAACTTTTTTGAAATTTTTTTACTTTTAAAACCGCCCACCCAGCAGCTAAAAAAATATGTATGGATCATATATGACATCCCATATATGGTTCGGATGTGAAAAATGAGGGTATACGGGCATATATGATTATATTAACTTCTGTTAACTTCTTCAGGATTTATATTGTTTCTCGTTTTTTTGATATTTAGTTTTTTTGATATTTAATTTTTTCTTTTTCCTCTTTTCCTTTCAAGTGTAAATAATTTTTTTACAAAAAAAAAATTAAAAAATTATTTACACTTGAAAGGAAAAGAGGAAAAAGAAAAAATGAAATATCAAAAAAACTAAATATCAAAAAAAATGAGAAACAATATAAATCCTGAAGAAGTTAACCGAAGGTTAACGAAATATTGAACCAATAAATTTAGTATAAACTGACCTAAAGCTCAAAAAAATAGTTTTTTAATATAACTTAAAAAAAAGGTCGAAAAATTAGATAAATATATTTGTTAATATATTATTATATATATTCATAAATTTTTATACATGTATGTATGTGTAAATTCCCTCCACAGTATGCAAAGTTCATATTTATACACTCTTGATTCACAAAAGCGCACTGCTGTGCAATAAATTACAATACTAAAATTAAATTTTTTTAGACTTGAGATAGAGGTTGTATTTAAAGAAACATTTGTTTGGAGAAATAATTCAAAACGAACTAAAAGTTATTTCATTCATCAAAAGGTGAACCAGTTATTTAAAAAACACATAAATCATATTCATACATAACATTTAGCTTAAGAAATTAGATTAAAAACTAATGCAATTAATTATAAAAGAAAAAATAATCCCTCTACCAATAGTTTTCGATACAGTAATATGAACTTTGTTTCTTAACTACCCAGCTAAAAAAATTATATATGGTCCATATATTTTTAATATATGAATGTATATAACTATATATGAATATGTATGAATTAATGTATGGAAATATATACGATTATACATGGCAAAACTATTATATATGAACTAATATATGGACTAATATATGAATTGTATTATAACATATGAGCTCATATATGAAAATTTAGTTATGAAGCTCTTCATATGTGGATCCATATATAAATATAAGATTTTATATATGGAGTCATATAAGAATGTATGCATATGTGATATCTCACAAAAGATCGATTTTGCAATCAAAAAAAGCTTGGAATTCTATCACTGCTGAATTGGAAATCCATTAGAAAATACATACGGGGTATGCCCAGTTTATATGCGTACCCTCAACGTTTAAAAAGAAAAACTTTTTGTTACAAAAAACCCATTCTTGTATGATTTTATACACTGTGGCCTCATTTAATATATCAAATAATCAAAAGGGTAATCCAGTCATTAATTTTATAGAAAATAATAAAATTCTCTAGATAAGAAACAAAGTTCATATTACTGTATTGAAAACTATTGTTAGACGGATTATTTTATCTTTTATAATTAATTGCATTAGTTTTTAATCTGATTTCTTAAGCTAGATGCTATGATGAATGAAATGACTTTTAGTTCGTTTTGAATTATTTGTCCAAACAAATGTTCCATTAAATACAACCTCTCCTTCAAGTCTAAAAAAATTTAATTTTAGTAATTCAATTTATTGCACAGCAGTGCGCTTTTGTGAATCAAGAGTGTATGAATATGAACTTTGCATACTGTGGAGGGAATTTATACATACATGCATGAAAATGTATGAATATATATAATCATATATGCCCATATACCCTCATTTTTCGTATCCGGACCATATATGGGATATCATATATGCTCCATACATATTTTTTTAGCTGGGTAGAGAATTTTGTAATTTCCCAGCTAAAAAAAATTAGATATGGTCCATATATTTTTAATATATGAATTTATATAACTATATATGAATATGTATGAATTCATGTATGGAAATATATGGGATTATACATGGCAAAACTATTATATATGAATTAATATATTTAGTAATATATGAATTATATCATAACATATGAGCATTTAATTATGAAGCTCTTCATATGTGGATCCATATATAAATATAAGATTTTATATATGCAGCCATATAAGTATGTATGTATACATGATGTCTCACATAAGATCGTTTTTGCAATCAAAAAAGCTTGGAAATTTATCACTGCTGAATTGGAAATCCATTAGAAAATACATACGGTATGCAAGGTTTATATGCGTACCCTCAACGTTTAAAAAAGAAAAACTTTTTGTTACAAAAAACCGTTATTGTATGATTTTATACATTGTGGACACGTTTAATATATCAAATAATCAAAAGGATAATCCAGTCATTAATTTTATAGATAAGAGTTCATATTACTGTGTTGAAAACTATTGTTAGAGGGATTTTTTTCTTTTATAATTAATTGCATTAGTTTTTAATCTGAATTCTTAAGCTAAATGTTATGTACGAATATGATTTATGTGGTTTTTAAATAATTGATTCACCTTTTGATGAAATGACTTTTAGTTCGTTTTGAATTACTTGTCCAAACAAATGTTTCATTAAATACAACCTCTCTCTCAAGTCTAAAAAACTTAATTTTAGTAATTTAATTTATTGCACAGAAGGGTTCTTTTATGAATCAAGAGTGTATGAATATGAACTTTGCATACTGTGGAGAGAATTTACACATACATGTATGAATATATATAATCATATATGACCGTATACCCTCATTTTTCGGATTCGAACCATATATGGGATATCATACATATTTTTTAACTGGGTTTCTATAAAATTAATGACTGGATTATTTTGATTATTTGATATATTAGATGGGGCCACAGTGTATAAAATCATACAAGAATAGTTTCTTTTAACAAAAAGTTTTTCTTTTTTCAACGTTGAGGGTACGCATATAAAATTTGCATACCGCATGTATTTTCTAATGGATTTCCAATTCAGCAGTGATAAAATTCCAAGCTTTTTTGATTGCCAAAATGATCTTATGTGAGATATCATGTATGCATACATTCCATATATAAAATTTTATATTTATATATGGATCCACATATGACGAGCTTCATAATTATAATACATTATATATATGTTCATATATTAGTTCATATATAATAGTTTTGCCATGTATAATCCATGTATATATAACTTTTTAGCTGGGAAGTCAAAATTCCCGTTAGTAAGCAAATCATCAATTTGTATATATGTTACTTTAGATTTTTCACGTTTGATACAACATCTTCCGGGAAATCTTTGGTTTTAGTTGTTTCTTAGAGGTACATATATATATATATAAGCTGGGCTTATTTGAAGTTTTACTATTATTTTCTTTTTCCTGTATTGGTCATCGATCTAGTCGTGACTCTTGCTGTAGACCAAATTTTATTATTCATGTCTTTTAGATCAGTTATTGTAATTTGCAATAGATCGTGAGCAACATAGTTATCGTTTCCTAGTGCATTGATCATAGGGGAAAGTCTAAGGTTTTCTTACCATTTTCGCGGTTTCAATTTCTATAGTTGTTAAATTTTTGTCTCATTACATTACTGTAATTGATATTGCTATCATCTCTTTTATACATAGTTATTGCTAATATTATTGTATTGTTTAATTGATGTTAGATCTTATCCAAGTCATTTGCCCTACAAGAATAGTTTTTCTTTAAAATTATTTGGTGTATTTTGTAAACTTTTAATATAAAGCTTAAATGTAACAATAATTATATACTCGTAGTTGTAGTTATGAGACTTATTATTTTAATGTGTAGAATACTTTAAGGAATGAAATTGCATTCCAAAAACATTGATTTAAGTGGTTTGGAAAAGTGTTTAGTAACCACATCCTTAAGGTAAAATATATTGCATTTGCTTTACTTATCAAACCTTAATTTTGGGTTTTTATAGCAATTAAAAAGTAAATCTTATTCGTTCACGGGTTTGCAGAAAAAACCCACTTTGCTCGAATGACACGCTAATGTAAAATTCACTACTATTTGCTCGCAGTTTGAAGTGCTTCGTATTACTAGTTGTGGTGCTTTTTCTACTTTTTTCATAACTTTTTTGCTGGGTGGGATTGCGTTTTCATTTCCAAATAATGATTTGGGGCATGGTCCTATTGTGTCTACCGCTACCGTATCAAATGGTTTTCTTGGTGTTGATGTCACAGTCATTGGACTTTTGCTGTTTTGAAATATTAGCAGTTTGACATTAATGACATATTTTTACGCGTTAAGATATGTGTCCTTTTATATATATATATATATATATATATACATATATATATATATATATATATATATATATATATACATATATATATATATATATATATATATATATATATATATATATATATATATATTTCCAATAGTTATATATCTTTCTTTTTTTCTAATGCTCTATATAGTCTATATAGTCCACAATATCCTCTTTCTATGGGATCATAGTGATATTTCAGCATAATTCTAAGAATTGCTTTACCATTCTTACTACCAATTTTGGTTAAAGTCCTGCACAAGACCACTTAGAATACTTTTTAAGACATGAGAGAAAAATGCTTTACGAAAGCGAAATATTCTACAACAAACGTTAAACAACACTGTTGGCAAGACAAAAACAATTGAAACAAATGTCTTGCCAACGGTGTTGTTTAGCGTTTGTTTTAGAATATTTCGCTGTGGTAAAGCATTTGAAAAATCTCTCATGTCTTGAAAGGTCTTATAAATGGTTTTGTGCAGGACACATATTTGGGGCAGCTCATTTAGTTACGCTACTTTAATATTATTCAATATTTTATTGCCCATAAATTTAAATTCATTAATTGAGATAAATTCGAAAATCGTCGCGCTAAGTGCCACCTGCATCTGCCACAGGCATGTGATGAGTAGTGTGCTTATGGGGTTTCGTGGCCAATGTGCACCATAAAGATCAATGTAAAATTGCACATCATGCTAGATGTGATCGTAGTGCTATTTTTCTTCATGCTATTTTATGTGTGTCAAGGTCTCCTATAAGGATTAATGTAAAAGTGCACATCATGCTAGGTGTGGCCGTTGTGTTATTTGCTATTTTATGTGTGTATCAAAGTCCAATGTAAAAGTGCACATCATGCTAGGTATGGCCTTAGTGTTATTTTCCGTCACCACGATTATATTTAATGAGAGATAATTTGAAATTAAAAATTTGTTGAGGCTAAATTTTTAAATACTTCGTATCTCTATTTAAATTTTCCTAGTTTGTTCACTTACAAGTGATACATTTCTATTGGTTATTGTGTTTGTGTGCGTTAGAAAATTGTATTATATTACGATGAAATTTTTGTTGAGGGAATTTTTTAAATTTTTATTTTTTTTATTTTATCTTTTTCTATTTTATGCACTTACAAGTAATAAATATCTATTGGTTATTGTGTTTGTGTGGGTCAGGATATTTCATCATATTATGTATGTAGGTATATTAGAGTGACATTATTTTCAAAAGTTTGATTTTACCAAGTCTCACTCCCCAAATCAGTTTAGTTTTATGAAAAAAATACAAAAACATTTCATAGCGATAAGTTGAGATTTGGGCGTGCGCCCGCCCTTCAAAGTTTTATACGAGCCTTAACGTATGAACTGTATTGATATTTTGTTCATATATTTTTTTATTTAAATTGTTTTACAAGAAAGTAGAAAAAAATTCTACATTCATTTTTTACAAAATGTTTATTAAAATTAAAGTACTTTTGATATAGTCGATTTATTTAATTTGGGAAAGCGATAGTCCGTCACAACTTGCAACAGAAATTGTGTTCGCTCTTCGTTTTTAGTCAGAAGTTTATTGTAATCTCCTATTAATTTAACTCCTCTTTCTGCCACATCATATACTACTTTTAATTTGTTTAGATATACAAATGCACTGATAGCATTCATGGGTTGGCCATATTGAAGGGTCTAATTCCAAAATAGATTTATCAATATTAAATCTTTCGAAAAATCTTGCTGTTGTGGAAGAAACAAATTGTTCAAGTCCATTTTCAATTACATCTGCAATTCTTTCTTTTTTTAAAATCACAAGTTTTATTATTTTTGCATTTTCAATTTGCAAAGCAGCTTTAATTTTTTTTGTCAGCAGAAAGAAACATTGTTGTCAAAGAAAGCAAATGCTATAGATTCTGAGCCTAAGTACCATAGGTCATTTAAAAACTTTTTTATAAATACTTGCGATATATCTTTATAAATTTTTTCGAAATTATGAAGTCTATTTAAAAATGTAAAGTCCGTATTTGGTGCTTTTATAGCTGAAGAAGCAGAAAACCAAGCCTCTTTGTATATTTTGATTATAAAAATACAAATTTTACGCAATCCTGCCAGTTGAATCTCTGATAAAGAAAATTCCTTCCGCAACAGAAATATTTTCAAGCTATAAATGACTTTTACCAGCGTGCATGATGAATAGCTCCTGGTGATCTTATCATTACGCTTGCTTTGGACTTATTCAATTTTTCGCCAAGAAACATCAGGACAAGCTCCAAAAGCTCTTTTTAATCTTTTCTAGGCCGCTTCTGACTCAAAACATTATTTAAAAAATTTATTATTCTGGTTTTTGACCCTTGCAAATGGTACATAGCTAATTCATCTTGAATTCCAGCCAGCCAATTGTTTATATTCAAATTGTTCCACGATTTTTCAAATAATTTTACGAAGGGACTTGTACTGCAGTCAAATTTGGTTTCAAAAACACTTTTCAATATAATTTCGTAAATGTGATATCTACAAGGCAGCCAAAAAAGATATGACTATAGACTTTTTATCAATATTTGCTTTGCCCGTTAATGCTGGTAACAGTTTACCATCCCAATGTAATGTTATAATGTCTTTTTTATTCAATTTAAATTCTTTTGTAGTTCCAACGCTCTTTTCTTACGCATTTTTTCTCTTGCCATATGAATTGAAGATCTATTAATGATGTACTCAGCAATGTCTTTTCCTAATAATTGCAATACAGCAGAAATAATGTGAACAGCACTTCTGTTACTTATTTTGCGATGATCTAATGCAATAGCTAATTTTGGAGTAATAATTGTTTGTTTTACTCTTGCATTTTTTGAGCGAACTTTAACAGGTTCATCATGGGACTCTGTGGCTTGAAAACTTTGATCACTTTTAGATGATGACTGAAATTGCATAGTTTTACCTTGAACATAAAAAAAATTACCTCTATTATAGAAAAGTTCATTAATAATCTAAGTTCATTATTAATCTTACTTATAATATTTTGTTCACTTTTATTACGTTCACGTCGCTTTAACTTAATCTGTTCACGGTGTTCAGCTTGAATCTCCATTTGAAGTGTCTTATAATCAATTCCGTACATATGTTCTGGTCGACCTTCCTACCTCTGGCTTATCAAGAATGCTTTAGCTTCCTCCACAGTTATTAATTCTAAGGCATTTGCATGCGCCACGCCAAAAATTTGTTCTTAGCTTTCAACCCAGGTCTTTTCTTTGTTTTTCTGGTTATCTGTATTTCTTCCACAACTTTTTTTTAAATTCGTCCATTCTGTATGTAATTTTTCCAGTTTTGCAATGCAATGTTGCTTTTCTCTTGTGGGTATACGCACTTTTTCCCAAAAAAAGTTCTTCAATAACTAACTAAGCACTTTCTCGTAAACTCATATTTACAACACGCCAATTAAAAAACAACAACTTTATTACTTTTTTTTAAGGTAACTTGGAACCCGTAAGTTGATTAGAGGCATAGCCAATCAAATAATATTTTTCGCGTAATGATCTTGCACTCATTTTAGTAATCTTATTTTGTCAGAACAATAGCAAGGAATAAACTCGAATGAATTATTCATGATATAAATCCAAATTTTGTCTACGTTTCTTTTGCTTCAATGGAAAATAGCGGTACTTGCTTTTTGTTAACATTATTGCTTGCTCATTTTTTGCGTATTTAAATTATTTTTTTTTAATACATTTATTTATTTATTGTATCTTCAAATATGAACTAATAATAAGTATTCAAATCTTAAATTTAAAATATAACTATTAGGTCCGACCACTGTCGGACATAAACTTAGTGATAGTTATAAATAATACATAAGTAGTGATAATCAACAAAAAAGCGAAAAAAAAATATTTTCAAGCAATCCCATCTGGAGTGTTGAGTATAAGAGCCCTTGTGTCCTTCTTTTTCAAGCAAATGTGGAAAGTAAAATTCAAGATGTTACGAGCAAGCGGATTAGGATGTGACTCGAGTTTTGTTAAATATTTGCCTGCGTATTTTGCTATTTCTTCAATCACTAGTGGCATTTTCAAATCACGATGTATATTTGAGTTTTTAATGTACCATGGAGCCGATGTTATCAAACGTAAAATTTTGTTTTGCCTTCGTTGGATTCTCTCGACGTTTGAAGCTGAAGCAGTGTCCCGTAACTGAATTCCGTAGCACCATATTGGCTTCAAAAGCGACTTGTATAATAAAAGTTTGCAGTCTAGGTTGAGTGTTGAATTTCTACCAATCAGCCAATATATCTGAATTAGTTTAAGTTTCATTTGTACTAGCTTTGAGTCAATATGGTGTTTCCATGTAAGTCGTCGATCAAGGTGTATAGCAAGGTATTTTACATGTGAATGCTGAGGAACAACTTGATTGTTGATTCGAATTGGGGAACAAGTATCTCTTCGCAGGGTAAATGTTACCTGAACACACTTTTGCTCGTTTACCTTAATCCTCCATAATTTTAACCATAGTTCCAGTTGTGTAATATGTTCTTGTAGATATCGGGAAGCCTCATGAGGATTTTCGTGCATACTTAAGCTGGCTGTATCATCGGCAAACGTAGATGTATGCATATTACTGCTCAAAGGCATATCACTAGTATAAATCAAATACAAAACTGGCCCCAGTATGCTCCCCTGTGGCACACCGGATGATATAGATTCGGGAACACTCATGAATTCTCCTTCCACAACCGTGAACTTCCGGGTAGTAATGTAACTTTCTAATAAATTCACCAAATTTATTGGTGGATATGATTTTAATTTTAAAATTTGGCCTTTATGCCACACTTTATCAAATGCCTGCGAAACGTCAATAAACAGTGCAGAGCAGTACTTCTTTTCTTCAAATGTTCTTCTTATACATTAAACCAATCTATGCGTTTGTTCAATGGTGCTATGACTTCTGACTTCTAAAACCAAACTGATGGTCTGGGATGCACCCACTACCAATTAGATTTGGGGACAATTTTGACATGAGCAGTTTTTTTTAAAGTTTTGACATTGTTGATAGCAGGCTTATTGGCCTGTAGGATTCTTTGCCCGGCTTTGGATTCATTTTAACTTTGGCAAGCTTCCAGTTGTAGGGATAATATTCTAGTCGTAAAATGGCATTAAAAATGAATAACATGATTCTAAATGCAATACGAGGCAATTTTATTAGCATTTGGTTACTAATTCCATCAATACCCGGTGCTTTCTTCGAGTTGAGTTCAGCAATTAGATTTTGTACATCACTCATTTTAAATTTTATGGGTCGAGGGGGTAGCGCAACTACACTCGGGAAATCAACAATACCAGTACATGTGTTTGGGGTAAATACGGATTTTAAATGCTTTGCAAACAAGTTACCTTTTTCAATATCACTCCTGGCCCAAACTCCGTTAGAAGTGCGCAGAGGTGGTTTAAACTCAACGGGTGTTTTAATTCCTTTCGCAGCGCGCCACAAAGAATAATTAGATGCTGGTGTGACATCGAGATTTTCCAGATAGTTTTTAAGAGAAGCAGTTTTTTCATATGCAAGCAGTTCCTGGAGTCTTTTAGTACACTCTTTTAATCTAATTTTATTTTGGGGTGATCTGTGCTGTTGCCATTCTCTTCTAGTTCTTCTTTTTGCACATACGAGAAATTCAATATCTGTAGAATATATTCTGTTAAACCCAGTCTGCGGATGGGAGGAAGTGGCATGTTTAGCTGCCTGCTTAATATTTTCGTTAAAATTAGCAATATTAGATTCAATATCGTCATGAGTTCTTAGCTTAATGTTTTCAGTGCAATGACTACTAAGATATTTTTTGAATCGCAGCCAATTAACACGACTGACCATTTTCATATATGGGTGAGGTAGAGCACTTTGCAGTGGGCTACAGATTGTAATGATCGTGGGAGAGTGATTGGGCGATAGATCTAGGGAAGCTTCGACGTGAATTAATTCCCTAGAAATATTTTTCATGACGCCAAAATCTATAATATCCGAAATTTTATGTATGTCAGTAGGCCAGTAAGTGGGCTCCCACTCGAAATAACGTCCAAGCCCATTTTTGAAATTGTGTTGAACAACGCTCGTCTCTAGGTGTGATAAGACGCAAACCCCAGAAAGTATTTTTTGCATTATAGTCTCCAGCTGCAACGAGAGATTTGTGGAAATCCTCGTATTGATCCTCAGTAATTGCGAATCTAGGAGGGGAGTAAATTGATGATATGACAAAATTTGTGCAAAAATTTTCGATACAAATATTCGTTGCTTGTAGATGTTCTTCACAAATGTTGTCAAGAATATAATGCTTGAGTCTTGACTTTATTAAAATTGCTGATCCCCTGCAAGCTTTTCCTCTTGGGTCCTTTGAATCATATAAAATGTAGTCATTAATTTTGAATAGGCTTCTTGAAGTCAAATGATTCTCAGAAACCAACATTATATCAATATTTTTTTCCGTGAGGAAGTGCTCAAGTTCATTTTTATGTTGGCGAATGCCATTTGCGTTCCAGAAACTTATCTTTAACGTGTTCATGGCTTGTTAACTAATGCTTGAAGCAGTGTAGACTGCATTCGTAGCATTTCTTGCATCATGCTAATCATATTTGTTGTAAAATTATTTGTAGTCAGCACCAGATTCTCAATAGTAGCTTCAAGGCGACTAAAATTAAAGCTTGAGTTTGCATTCGTTGAATTATTTTGAGGCGGAATATTTTGTGTGGGAATATAACTAGTCTTAGCTGCATCGGCATACGATACACGTGAAGTGACAGGTTGGCTCATTTGAGCAAAAGTGGCGGAGTAAGTGTTTGCTGTTTGTGCTGGAGCTAATTTAGGTTTTTGCCCCATAGTCTGTTTACCGAAAGAATAGACAGGACATCCTCTGTAGTTAGCGGTGTGATTACCTCCACAATTACTACATTTTTTTTCTGCTAGATCTTTAGGCTTAGTACAACCAGCAGTACCGTGCAATTCACCGCAGATAACACAAACTGAAGGTAACTTGCAGTAAGTTTTTGTGTGACCATATTCTTGACAATTATGGCACTGAACGGGTCCAGAACGCTTGTGTGGTTCTTCAACTGTTATTTTTCGATATAAGAGATATTTCAAATTATAAATTGGATGAGTCTCGTTTTTTTTCAATTTTATATCGTTTGGCTCAAGTTCGACGCGAAATAGAGGTTGAGGAATCTTCTCCCTATTTATTATGTTAGATACATTTTTTAGCTTAAATCCCTGGAGGACGAGTGCATCTTTTATTTCTTCGGGAGCAACATAGGAATCGATGCCCTTCAATACGATCTGCAGGCCTCTAGCACTTTTAAGCTGATATGTGTAGAAACTTTTCTTACTTTTTTCAAATTCAGTAATCAGTTTGCGAAAATCTTTTTCTTCATAAATTTGAATTTTGGTTTCATCAATGTTACCACGTTTTATTGGAACGATGTGAAATTTATTCTCACCAATGACTGAAATTAAATTTTTTATAATAGCGTTTGA
Source organism: Tachina fera (assembly GCA_905220375.1). NCBI lineage: Eukaryota > Metazoa > Arthropoda > Insecta > Diptera > Tachinidae > Tachina > Tachina fera. The sequence continues at coordinate 36,797,971 of LR999966.1, read as the reverse complement.
ATTTTTTTCTCTCAAATAGATTGGAGGCGGCTTGGATGTTTTGTTCGTAGATACATCGGGTTCGTTATTGTCAACTTGTAATATTTGAAAACGATTTTGGCGGTTAATAGAGGATGCGCTGTTATCCCTAGACATTTTTGGAGCAGATGAAATTTTCGAAGACTTTGGGCTTCGTCCGCGCTTTACCACTGTAATATATCTGTCCATTCCCACTTGGACCTTGGGTTTTGGGCTGCTCTTAACTTCAGTAAAAACTTGGTTAAGTGATGACCACGAGCCCGAGGCGGATGATATCGCTGAGTTAAATGTAGAAGTACTAGGCAACGGTAATGTTAACGAATCACTAGTTGGCATTGGATAAAGCGAAGTTGATCGCTGACGAAAAAGTGGCCTCGCCGTTAAAAAAAAGTCTACTATCGGATTTCTTATTTAATTTCTTATCATTAAGAGCTTCAGAGCTCTCAGTAAGTCTATCATTAGATTTTTTATTTTTATTATTTTCATTAAGAGCTTCAGAACTCACAGTAAAATAGGCATTTCTGCCATTAGAACTCACTTCACAGTTATTTGTTTTTGAGGTACTCATATAGAGTATTCCTCAAGGGCACTTTTGTTTGTTTGTTTGTTTTTTTTATTACGGTTTTTTTGTTTTTGTTAATTATGACTATGTAAAAAATATTAGCAATGCAAATAAAGTTAACAATAACAATATGTATTCCGAATATTTTTTCGTACAATTTTTTTTTGTTTAGTATGAAATAAAAACTCCGCTAAATTGACTGTTCACTATGAATGTACAACGAAAACTCAAGAATTAATTAAGTATTAGGCCCGACCACTGTCGGACATAAACTTAGTGATAGTTATAAATAATACATAAGTAGTGATAATAAAAAAAAAGAGAAAAAAAATATTTTCAAGCAATCCCATCTGGAGTGTTGAGTAAAAGAGCCCTTGTGTCCTTCTTTTTCAAGTGAATGTGGCCAGTAAAATTCAAGATGTTACGAGCAAGCGGATTGGGATGTGACTCGAGTTTTGTTAAATATTTGCCTGCGTATTTTGCAATTTCTTCAATCACTAGTGGCATATTTAAATCACGATGTATATTAGAATTTTTGATGTACCAAGGTGCCGATGTTATTAACCGTAAAATTTTGTTTTGCCTTCGTTGGCTTCTCTCTACATTGGAAGCTGAAGCAGTGCCCCATAACTGGATACCGTAACACCATATTGGCTTTAAAAGCGACTTGTATAATAAAAGTTTACAGTCCAGGCTAAGTGTTGAATTTCTGCCAATCAACCAGTTTATATGAGATAACTTAAGTTTCATCTGTGTTAGCTTAAAGTCAATATGATGTTTCCATGTTAGCCTTCGACCAAGGTGTTTCACTTGGGAGTGTTGAGGAATATTTTGATTATTGATTCGAATTGGGGAACAATTATCTCTTCTTAGGGTAAACGTTATATGGACACACTTTTGTTCATTTACCTTAATTCTCCATAAGTTCAACCACATTTCCAATTGTGTAATATGTTCTTGTAAATATCGGGAAGCCTCGTGAGGGGTTTCATGCATACTAAGGCAGGCTGTATCATCGGCAATCGTAGATGTATGGATATTACTGCTCAAAGGCATATCACAAGTATAGATAAAATACAAAACTGGCCCCAGTATGCTCCCCTGTGGCACACCGGATGATATAGATTCGGGCACACTCATGAATTCTCCTTCCACAACCGTGAACTTCCGGGTAGTAATGTAACTTTCTAATAAATTCACTATATTTATTGGTAGATATGATTTTAATTTTAGAATTAGATCTTCATGCCACACTTTATCAAATGCCTGAGAAACGTCAATAAACAGTGCAGAACAGTACTTCTTTTCTTCAAATGTTCTTATACATTGAACCAATCTATGCGTTTGTTCAATGGTGCTATGTTGACTTCTAAAACCAAACTGATGGTCTGGGATGCACCTACTACCAATTAGAATTGGGGACAATTTTGACATGAGCAGTTTTTCGAAAAGTTTTGACATTGTTGATAGCAGGCTTATTGGCCTGTATGATTCTGGCTTGGTCAGATCTTTGCCCGGCTTTGGAATCATTTTAACTTTGGCAAGCTTCCAGCTGTAGGGATAATACTCTAGTCGTAAAATGACATTAAAAATGAATAACATAATTATAATTACAATACGAGGCAATTTTATTAGCATTTGGTTACTAATTCCATCAATACCCGGTGCTTTCTTCGGGTTGAGTTCAGTAATTAGATTTTGTACATCACACATTTTAAATTTTATGGGTCGAAGGGGTAGCGCAACTACACTCGGGAGATCAACAACACCAGTACATGTGTTTGGGGTAAATACGGATATTAAATGCTTTGCAAACAAGTTACCTTTTTATACCCTTTACCAAAAAATGGTAAAAGGGTATATATAGGTTTGTCATTCCGTTTGTAATTTCTACAATATTAATAAGCGACACATAAAGTATATATATTCTGGACCCTTATGCATAGGGAAGACGAACAAGCGATGTCCGTCTGTCCGTCTGTCTGTACGTGAAATCGGTTTTCCCAAGCTCCCAGAAGAGCTAGAGACTTGGACTGGTGTGTCAGAAATTTTCCGAAAAATTTTGCTATTGAAATTCAGCAAAATCGAGCAGACGGTTTCAGAGCTGGAAACCTCATACTCAATATTCCCATAGAAAATAGCTACCGAAAACAAGTTTTCATTACTTTTTTATTAAATTAACTTATTTTATACTTCGGTATGAATAAAATTGGTATTTATAATTAAAAAAAAATTTTAAAATTTAACAAAATAAAAAAACGTTTCCAGGGTTGGAAAATTTTAACTTATTTCCTAATAATTAAACATATTTCATGTTTTAGGAAGAAGGCTATTTTCTCAGGAACGGTAAAAGCTACGGGTCTGAAATTTGGACAGTGTATGTAGAACTTTGGTCGCTACAACAACAAATATATAAAAGCTAAAAATTAAAGGGTGTTCCAAAATGAGTGACGAAAACTTTTAAAATCCCATGTAATATACATACAATTGTATTATGTATGTACATATGCATATTGACACTTGAAATTTGTAAAATTAGTGTATTTTTATATAGGCTACAACAATTAACACTAAAATTAAAAAATTTAAATTAAAGGGTGGCCCATCAGTTAATGAAATTTTGACTATGTAATTTTGACAAATTGCTATATCTTGGAAACTGTAAGAGTTAAACTGTTGAAATTTTCAAAAACGGTAAAACTAAAAAATCCAAAAATTATAAAATCGCCAAAAATTTAAAAAAAAGTCGCCAAAGCGAAAAAAATCGCCAAAATAAAAATAAACGCTAAAATTAAATAAAAACGCCAAAAAACCGCAAAAATCGCCAAAACAAACAAATAATGGTTATATGAACAAAAATCGCCAAAAATTAAAAAAAAATCGCCTAAATGAAAAAAATCGCCACAATAAAAAAAATCGCCAAAACGAAAATAAATCGCCAAAATTAAAAAAAACGCCAAACACTAAAAAAAATCGCCAAAACAAAAAAAAATTGCCTATATGAAAAAAAATCGCCAAAAATTTAAAAAATCGCTTATATGAAAAAAAATCGTCAAAATCAAAAAAAACGCCATAAACGCAAAAACCGAAAAAATCGCCAAAACGAGAAAGTGTCAAAATGAAAAAAAAATTCACACCATGACAAAAATCCGCAAAAATCGCCAAAACAAAAAAATAATGCTTATATAAACGAAAATCGCCAAAAATGAAAAAAAATCGCCTAAATGAAAAAAAATCGCCTAAATGAAAAAAAATCGCCAAAATCAAAAAAATCGCCAGAACGAAAATAAATCTCCAAAATTAAAAAAAAACCTCAAAAACCGAAAAAAATCACCAAAACAAAAAAAATTGCCTATATCAAAAAAATCGCCAAAAATTAAAAAAATCGCTTGTATGAAAAAAAAATCAGCAAAATCAAAAAATCGCCAAAACGAAAATAAATCGCCAAAATTAAAAAAAAACGTCAAAAACCGAAAAAAATCGCCAAAACGAGAATAAATTGCCTATATGAAAAAAAATCGCCAAAAATGAAAAAAAATCGCCTAAATGAAAAAAAATCGCCAAAATCAAAAAAATCGCCAAAACGAAAATAAATCGCCAAAATTAAAACAAACGCCATGAACCGAAAAAAATCGCCAAAACAAAAAAAAATTGCCTATATCAAAAAAAATCGCCAAAAATTAAAAAAATCGCTTGTATGAAAAAAAATCGGCAAAATCAAAAATATCCCCAAAACGAAAATAAATCGCCAAAATTAAAAAAAAACGTCAAAAACCGAAAAAAATCGCCAAAACGAGAATAAATTGCCTATATGAAAAAAAATCGCCAAAAACTAAAAAAAATCGCCTAAATGAAAAAAAATCGCCAAAATCAAAAAAATCGCCAAAACGAAAATAAATCGCCAAAATTAAAAAAACGCCATGAATCGAAAAAAATCGCCAAAACAAAAATAATTGCCTATATGAAAAAAATCACCAAAATTAAAAAAAAACGCTAAACACTGAAAAAAATAGCCAAAACAAAAAAAAATTGCCTATATCGCCAAAACCAAAAAAAAATTGCCTATATGAAAAAAAATCGGAAAAAGCACTAAATTAAACATAATGCCTAAAACCTGAAAATTGCACAAAAAGTATGAATTTTTTCACAAAATTAATATGTACCTACATACATATCTCTGTGCTTATGTATGTATCTCTATACTACATAAACGCACTTTGGTAAAGGGTATATAAGATTCGGCACAGCCGAATATAGCACTCTTACTTGTTCAATATCACTCCTGGCCCAAACTCCGGTAGAAGTGCGCAGAGGTGGTTTAAACTCAACGGGTGTTTTAATTTTTTTCGCAGCGCGCCACAAAGAATAATTAGATGCTGGTGTGACATCGAGATTTTCGAGATAGTTTTTAAGATATGCAGTTTTTTCATATGCAAGCAGTTCTTGGAGTCTTTTAGTGCAATCTTTTAATCTAATTTTATTTTGGGGTGATCTGTGCTGTTGCCACTCTCTTCTAGCTCTTCTTTTTGCACATACGAGAAGTTCAATATCTGTAGAATATATTCTGTTAAAACCAGTCTGCGGGTGGGAGGAAGTGGCATGTTCAGCTCCTGCTTAATATTTTCGTTAAGATTAGCAATATTAGATTCAATATCGTCATGCGTTCTTAGCTTAATGTTTTCAGTGCAATGACTACTAAGATATTTTTTGAATCGCAGCCAATTAACACGACTGACCATTTTCACATATGGGTGAGGTAGAGCACTTCTCAGTGGGCTACAGATTGTAACGATCGTTGGAGAGTGATCGGACGATAGATCTAGGGAAGCTTCGACGTGAATTAATTCCCTAGAAATATTTTTCATGACGCCAAAATCTATAATATCCGGAATTTTATGTATGTCAGTAGGCCAGTAAGTGGGCTCCCAACTCGAAATGACGTCCAAGCCCAGTTTTGAAATTGTGTTGAACAACGCTCGTCCTCTAGGTGTGATAAGACGCGAACCCCAGAAAGTATGTTTTGCATTATAGTCTCCAGCTGCTACGAAACAAGGGCCAAGATATTTGTAGAATTCCTCGTATTGATCCTCAGTAATTGCGAATCTAGGAGGGTAGTAAATTGATGATATGACAAAATTTGTGCAAAAGTTTTCGATACAAATATTCGTTGCTTGTAGATGTTCTTCACAAATGTTGTCAAGAATATAATGCTTGAGTCTTGACTTTATTAAAATTGCTGATCCCCCGCAAGCTCTTCCTTTTGGGTCCTTTGAATCATATAAAATGTAGCCGTTAATTTTGAATAGGCTTCTTGAAGTCAAATGAGTCTCAGAAACCAACATTATATCATTATTTTTTTCCGTGAGGAAGTGCTCAAGTTCATTTTTATGTTGGCGAATGCCGTTTGCGTTCCAGAAACTTATCTTTAACGTGTTCATGGCTTGTTAACTAATGCTTGAAGCAGTGTAGACTGCATTCGTAGCATTTCTTGCATCATGCTAGTCATATTTGTTGTAAAATTATTTATAGTTAGCACTAGATTCTCAATAGTAGCTTCAAGGCGACTAAAGCTTGAGTTTGCATTCGTTGAATTATTTTGAGGCGGAATATTTTGTGTGGGAATACAACTAGTCTTAGCTGCATCGGCATACGATACACGTGAAGTGACAGGTTGGCTGATTTGAGCAAAAGTGGCGGAGTAGGTGTTTGCTGTTTGTGCTGGAGCTAATTTAGGTTTTTGTCCCATAGTTTATTTAACAAAAGAATAGACAGGACATCCTCTGTAGTTAGCGGTGTGATTACCTCCACAATTACTACATTTTTTTTCTGCTAGATCTTTAGGCTTAGTACAACCAGCAGTACCGTGCAATTCACCGCAGATAACACAAACTGAAGGTAACTTGCAGTAAGTTTTTGTGTGACCATATTCTTGACAATTATGGCACTGTACGGGTCCAGAACGCTTGTATGGTTCTTCAACTGTTATTTTTCGATATAAGAGATATTTCAAATTATAAATTGGGTGAGTCTCGCTTTTTTTTCAATTTTATATCGTTTGGCTCAAGTTCGACGCGAAATAGAGGTTGAGGAATCTTCTCCCTATTTATTATGTTAGATACATTTTTTACCTTGAATCCCTGGAGGACGAGTGCATCTTTTATTTCTTCGGAAGCAACATAGGAATCGATGCCCTTCAATACGATCTGCAGGCCTTTAGCACTTTTAAGCTGATATGTGTAGATACTTTTCTTACTTTTTTCAAATTCAGTAATAAGTTTGCAAAAATCTTTTTCTTCATAAATTTGAATTTTGGTTTCATCAATGTTACCACGTTTTATTGGAACGAAGAGAAATTTATTCTCACCAATGACTGAAATTAAATTTTTTATAAGAGCGTTTGAATTTTTTTCTCTCAAATAGATTGAAGGCGGCTTGGATGTTTTGTTCGTAGATACATCGGGTTCGTTGTTGTCAACTTGTAATATTTGAAAACGATTTTGGCGGTTAATAGAGGATACGCTGTTATCCCTAGACATTTTTGGAGCAGATGAAATTTTCGAAGACTTTGGGCTTCGTCCTCGCTTTACCACTGTAATATATCTGTCCATTCGCACTTGGACCTTGGGTTTTGGGCTGCTCTTAACTTCAGTAAAAACTTGGTTAAGTGATGACCACGAGCCCGAAGCGGATGATATCGCTGAGTTAAATGTAGAAGTACTAGGCAACGGTAATGTTAACGAATCGCCGTTAAAAAAAGTCTACTATCAGATTTCTTATTTATTTTGTTATCATTAAGAGCTTCAGAGCTCTCAGTAAGTCTATCATCAGATTTTTTATTTTTATTATTTTCATTAAGAGCTTCAGAACTCACAGTAAAATAGGCATTTCTGCCATTAGAACTCACTTCACAGTTATTTGTTTTTGAGGTACTCATATAGAGTATTCCTCAAGGGCACTTTTGTTTGTTTGTTTTTTTTATTACGGTTTTTTTTGTTTATTATGACTATGTAAAAAATATTAGCAATGCAAATAAAGCTAACAATAACAATATGTATTCCGAATATTTTTTCGTACAATTTTTTTTTTAATATGAAATAAAAACTCCGCTAAATCGACTGTTCACTATGAATGTAGAACGAGAACTTGAGCGTATTTAACATACAAATAATTTTGTTTTTTTCATGTGTTGCACAAAATTTTTTTTCATTGAATGGCAGACGTCATTTATACAAGTCGCGTTTATAACGTTTATTTTAGGGGGGAGGGGGGCTATAAATGATTTGAAATCTTGCTGCCTTTTGACTAAAACTAAATTAAATAATTTAAAAATCAAAGGTACAACTTATAATAATACCATTTTAGGCCCAAAAGACATTTTAAAAATATATGACCAAAATATCAATATAGTTCATACTGTAAGGCTCATATAAAACTTTGAAGGGCGTGCGCACGCCCAAAACTTAACTTATCAATATAAAATCTTTTGTAATATTTTTTTCATAAAACAGAACCGAGACTTAAGAAATTTGATAAAAATTACTTTTCCATATAATAGAATGCCACGTTAATATACATATATAGATGTGTATATGCATACATCATTAATTCATTGAGTTGTTTGCTTAATATTTGTTTTTCGTTGAATTTACCATGCATGTATGTACATACATATATAGTTATGTGTTGCCTAGAAATACTATAAAACCTTGACGATGTTATATTTATAAAATGCATGGAAGATAATAGTGATAAGTATTGTGCAAAGAAGAACTTGGGCAAAATTTTTCCGAAGTTTTAGATAGGAACTTGACCTTTTTCACATTTATATTTTTTGAGGATTCTATATTAACAGAACTATGTAATCTACTAAAACTTGGAAAACTAACGTCGACAGCTCATCACTACTAAGCAGTTGGCAGATTAGAAAGAAGTCATAGAAATTTCAATGAATATATGTTCCTACATATCTATAGAAAAATATGATTGGGTAAAATATTTTACTTTTTGTTTTAATACAACACCTTCAACAATAAATAATTATTGTCCTTATGAGTTAGTTTTGCAAAAACTCCTAATAGTTTTCAGATATACAACAATGTAGATAAAAAAGAACTAGTATATGACATAGATGACCATGCCGAAGAAAACAAATTTAGGTTAGAAATAGCGTAATAGAGCAAGACAATTATTGGTTAAAAATTAGCTTAGGCAAAAATTAAGCTTTGATAAGGATGTACTAGATTATAATTTTATATGTATTTAGTTTTACTCAGGACAGTAGTGTGCTTATGGGGATTCGTGGCTAATGTGCACCATAAAGATCAATGTAAAATTGCATCATGCTAGATGTGATCGTAGTGCTATTTTTCTTCATGCTATTTTATGTGTATCACGGTCTCCTATAAGGATTAATGTAAAAGTGCACATCATGCTAAGTGTTGCCGTTGTGTTATTTGCTATTTTATGTGTGTATCAAGGTCCAATGTAAAAGTGTACATCGTGTTAGGTATGGCCGTGGTGTTCTTTTCCGTCACCATGATTATTTTTAATGGAAGATAATTTTAAATGACAATTTTGTTAAGGCAAATTTTGTAAATACTGCGTATTTTTATTTAATTGTTTCTATTTTATTCACTTACAAGTGATACATTTATATTGGTTATTGTCTTTGTGTGCGTTAGGAAATTGTATTATATTACGATAAAAATTTTGTTGAGGGGAATTTTTTTAATATATCGTATCTTTATTTTATCTCTTTCTATTTTATGCACTTACAAGTAATACATTTCTATTGGTTAATGGGTTTATGTGCGTTAGGATATTTCATCAAGTTATGTGTAGCTGTGTGGGTTGTGTTTGCATTGGATAATTTTCTAACTGTGTTTTTATATCACATATCTTGTTGTTGTCGCCTTTTATTACAAAAGTGTGTGTTTGTATGCATTGGTCAGTTCTATTGTTATGGATAGAAGTGTGTATAAACTATCTAGCAACATGTTTGAGGCAGTTCTGGCTATTTGGATCACATATATTTTATAGCTTTTTCAAGAAAAAGGATTAGTAACAAAAAAAAAAGGATGAGAGAAAACAAATGTGCATTTGCAGCACCAAAATGTATACCGTATATGGAAATATCTTAACACATATTCAACATATGAATAGTATATAGACCATTTGATATGTAAATCATTTCTTAGTGCACATTTTTGGTTTGAATTTTTATTTTTTTAAATGAAATTTTATGATCGTTTGTCTTCTTTGTCTATTTAGCAATTTTTATTACACATATTTTATGGCTTTTCCCAGGAAAAAGGGTCAGTAATTAAAAAAAGATGAAAGCAGCACCAAAATGTGTGTCGTATATGGAAAAATCTTGACATATGTTAAACATATGTCTAGTATTTAGAATACTTGATATGTAAATATGTGTTTATTGCACATGTTGGGTTTGAATTTTTATTTTTTAATTTTGTTCGTGCGAAAAGACATACAAAATGAGATGAATTCTCAGCTTTAATAAAACTACCTACTCTAAAAAGTCGTTGTACAATGTTATTAATGGTAATATTTGCTCTGAATTTCTTTTAAATTCTGTTAAATTTAATATTCCTTGACATAGTACTCATCATTATAATCCTCGTGTTATCAAGCTTTGTAGCTCCAATTATACAATTGCTTATCCTTTTCAAAGATTATGCCGTCAATACAATTATTTGTCAGAATTTGTTGATTTTTTTTTTAATTATAATATCATTAAGCACAAAATTATTGTTTTTCTTAATTAATAAGTTATAACTTTTATTATATATGTACCTCACGTTATGCAACTTAAATTTAAGTATTTTGTTATTAGTCTGTAAGGATTATATCCATTGACTAAATAAATCACTAAATAGAACTGACCAATGCATTCAAGCACACACATTTGTAATAAAAATAGACAACAACAAGATATGTGATATAAAAACACAATTAAAAAAATATTCAATGCAAACACAACTCACATACGTATATATACATACATACATATATAACATGACGAAATATCCCAACGCACACAAACACAATAACCAATAAAAATTTATTACTTGAAAGTGCTTAAAATAGAAAAAGATAAAATAAGGATACGAAATATTTAAAAAATTCCCCTCAACAAAATTTTTATCGTAATATAATACAATTTCCTAACGCACACAAGCACAATAACCAATAGAAATGTATCACTTGTAAGTGAATAAAATAGAAAAAATTAAATAAAGATACGAAATATTGTAAAAATTTGCCTCAACAAAATTTTCATTTCAAATTATCTTCCATTAAAAATGGTGACGGAAAATAACAGCACGGCCATACCTAGCATAATGTGCACTTTTACATTGGATTTTGGTACACACGTAAAATAGCATGAAGGAAAATAACACAAAAGCCACACCTAGCATGATGTGCAATTTTACCTTAATCCTTATAGGAGACCTTGATACACATAAAATAGCATGAAGAAAAATAGCACTACGGTCAAACCTAGCATCAGGTGCAATTAACATTGATTTTTATGGTGCAGCTTGGGCCTGAAACCCTATAAACATACTACAAATCACTTCAAAAATATTGTTTGGTGTGTTTGTTAGTGTTAGTGGTTCTTTTATGTGTTTTGTTTGTTTATTATACCCTTCACCAAAAATGGTAAAGGGTATATGTATATAGGTTTGTCCAGATTTTTGTAACTTCTACAATCTTCATTTGTGACCACAAAAAATTAGTTATTCTGGATCCTTATGAACAGGAGATGAAAAAAGCATACCCGTCTTTCCTTTTGTATGTAAAAATTTTTTATGGGTTGCCTAAATGCTTTTTTGAAGCTCCTAAACAAGTTATAGAACTCGGACGTGGACTGAAACGACCGCACTTGTATTATTACAATTGTGTATGAAAATCAGCAAAAATAAATAATCGGTTCTCCCGAAATTCTATATATATAGCTTTATTATACATTTTGAAAATTTCATGAAGAAGCATTGTGCGTAGAACCACCAATATTCAAATTTCTAATTAACCACACTATCTACTCGGCTACCGAGACTTACTTAGATTTGGTTTACATTTACTGTACTTAAATATTTTTCCTAATATGCTTTGTTTGGTATTAAGACCCTTTTTGTCCCGCCTTCATAATTTTTTTTAATGATAATTTTGCTTGGCACATTCTTATTCGTGGGCATGGAAACGAATGTGTTTGCATAGAATGTGTAGTCAGCGTTGTAAAATTTTAAAAAGTGGCACAAAAAGGGGATTTTTAAAAAAAAAGTGGCACCAAAAAGGGGATTTTAAGAAAAAAAGGGGCAACCTTAAAAACAAGATAAACTAAAACAAATCTGCTTATTTTTAAAAACATCAAGGATAAAAATCAGGTTTTGAATATCTAAAGACTAAAATATACTATTTTTATGATAAAATAAAGCCACAAAATATAAAAATAATTCACATAATCTGTGGTTATAATAATAAAAAATTACTTGAATATTGTGAAGATATATATTTATGTATTTTTAATGCTTTCTTAGCATTGGCACTTATTTACAAACAAAAAACTAACTCGGCTTATTTACTTTAGAGAAAATGTATTTTATTTAATTATTTAATTAAAATTTTTTAATAAATATCTGAATATTGAATTCTCAAGAAACATTCACAAGACAATTCTGTAAATTTTTTGAACATTGCATTTTTTAATTAATGGTTGATTTGAAATTTTTAATAGTTATTAAATTCCAATTTTTTGAAACCGTATATCTGTACTTTTGAATAGGTCCATCATTTGGAATCCAGTCTTCCAAATCACTTAACTACAAACTTAAAGAAGATAACACGGTATGACAAGTTTCAAATTTCAGTCCGTTAGATAATTTATTTTCTCATGATGGCAATTTATAAAAGGAACCGCTCAGCGGGAACAAACTAAAGATATGTATATAAAGCAAATGTATATAACTTTGGATAGAAATTTTTATCCAAGCAATTTGCGAGCTCTCTTACAAAAACATCAAGTCCACTTATTATATAACAAAAAACGGAAACAATTTAATAAATACTGGGTCTAAATAAATACTTAAATACAATCAGTCTTTTAGCGCTGCGCAATTTTTTGAAGTATATAAACGTTTAATAGTGACTTTTGTTTAATCAAGAATAATTTCTTAATCGGACTTAGGTTCAGTATTTTCAATTATTATGAAATGAAATATTTTTAGTATTTAATATTATTTTCTAAAGAAGGTAAGAAAAATTAAACTAGACTTTTTAGCTGGGGGAAATGCGCAATTTTCTGTTCATCCATGAAGTTGATGAACCACACATGTTTATCTAATTGGGCAGAGATTGTTATTAATATCAGCTATTTAAATTGTATTTTTAATAAAATATAATATGAGAAAGGATAGTGTATACAATTATAGATTTACCTTTGTTAAATACATTTGTAAGAATAACTATTAATTTTCTATTTTCCCGATTAAGAAATTATTCCTAATTATAATACACTATAGTACAACGAAATTTGTTTAATATATATATGTACATTGTATATACATACCTACACACATATGTAAATATATATGTAACTCTACCCTGCAGGAGATCGAACTAGCGTCCAACTGGTATTTTACTAGTACAGAAACTACCACGGCTAGTTCCCAACTAGTGAGTGTGTTTAGAAAATTTCTAGTGCCATTGGTACTAGTTTAGGACTAGTTTATTACCAGTTCTCTTAGCAAAGAAAAATTCTATAAAATTTGTGGTCTTATTCCTTTGTTACCCAGTGACAACTGCTGGTTAAAATTCGCAATTATTTATCAAAATTCAAAAATACAAAAGTTTAATTATAATTATTTGATTCTAAATATTTTTAGGTGAACCTAAAACTTTAATAATTATATAATACTAATTTTCGTACATTTGCTCTGTTAGACACTCAAAATTTATTTTGCAATGGGCTGCCTTGGAACTACTTCATATACTAGTACTCATCAGAACTAGTAATTTTATACAACAACTTTAACCCTTTTCGCACTAGTTCGTGCTGTTCTAGTAATTATACTAGTAGCTTTTAGACAATTGACGCCTATTCTCCTGCAGGGTATTTACATTCTCATACAGACAGAGATATACGAATTTAATCAAGCCTGTGCATATCAATTATTCGAAAGATATGCCTAAACTAAACACGCATCACAAGAAAAACAATGTCTTACAACCTTGCTTACAAGCCAATATAACATATATTAATAAAACCGATAGTAGGAAAAAGTACATCGTCATTCAGTAAAAATGATCAAAAAGAGGCTAAAATTAGAAAAAGTAACAAATTTGGGTGCATTTTGTTAAAGTAGCACAATAGTATCCAAGCAGTCGAAAAAGTGGCAAATTGCTACTTTAGTAGCACCCACGGTAACGCGGGGTGTAGTGTTATGAAAAAAAATTATTTAGGTATACTGTAAGCATTCGTACATATAGTACATATGTACATACATAATTATGCACAAATAAGAGTTTGTATTCTGTGTTGAATTGAACAACAACAACAACAATATGCTACCTTAAAAGAATAATATTTAGTTTTTTGTTGTAAAAACTCAGACTTATTTTATATACATACATACATATTTGCACACATACATACATACATAAGTATGGAAATGGGAATGTATGCATGTACAAATAAAGTATTGTATTAAAGACGCAAGTGTTCATGAAAATTGTAGGTACATGCTTATGTACATGTATATGTATGTAGATATATAGATTAAAATGCAAAATTAAATAGAAATTCGTTTGCTAATGTTCTTATGTATGTATGTACATACTTATGTATTAGTAGGTATTATTTAAAAAAGTAAATAGATTTGTTATACATACATACATACATATGTATGTACTATGGAAATATGTACATACTTATGTATGTGTATTTCAAAATGGGCAGGATTGCTTGAGTTCGAATTGGTTATTTTGTTTTCTCAATACATTTAGTAAAAAAATACGATAAATTTTATGAGGTAGCATGGATACATGATAAGCAATCAGACTGTGAAAATTCGTAGACTTACATAGTTCGAGCAATGAATTTAATTATTACTTAATTTATATTTAGTTTTTTCAACATATTTTTTAAGAAGAAATTAATCAGGCACTAAAAATAGTAATAAAATTCCTTTACAGTACATATACATATGTATTATATGAAGCTAATATTTTCTTATATAAAAAAATTAAAAAAAAATTTGAGTTGGGCATACGAACTCACGTTCTTGTGTTTTGAGAACCAATCTTTTATTCACAGCTCTCTGCAATACAAGTATGTACATACATATGTTGTATGTATATTTGTTTAATATTATTTTCTAAAATTCTTTAGGAAAATTCCTTTATAGTATATATGTACATATAAATATGTACATATGTACATTAGAGCGACTCAATAAAAAAGTGATTTTGTTACCCTTTGAAAATAAAGCTTGATAAGTTTTATGATGATTACCAAAATATTTTGGTTCTAGCGTTGACCATCCGTGAGCTGAATCATTTTTAAAAAAGGTATTTTTTCAGTTTTTTGAATTTTATTTTACTTTAATCCAAGACGACATCAAAAATAGTTTTTAAAGCAGCATCTAATGGTATACAAACCTACCACTTGCGACCTACTAATTGATATATTTAACTAAATAAATAATTTTGTATTCAACTGAAAAATTACAATTAGAAAACATAAATATATGTATATCCCAGCATCCTAGATTTGAAAACAGATCATTTGCTTATCACCAATTATTATAATTGAAAAATAAAAAAATTTGATACCCATATTGCCTACATTAAAAAAAAATAAAATATATCGCGATTTTTCGCGTCATTTTAATTTAGAGTTGTACTAGTCTCGATTTATTTAAATTTATTAAATATTTTTTTAATATTTATTGAAGTTTTTCAAAGATTTATTTTATATTTCGATGACTTAGACCATTTTCATAATTAAGGGCACATATGTATGTTTATAAGTATATGAAGGAAATATTTTTAATATATATAAAAAAATATTTAAAAATTTTGAGTTGGGAATACGAACTCACGCTCTTCTGTTTTGAGAACAAACGTTTTATTTCCAGCTATTTGCATTTTATTTTAATGATCTTTTTGACATCAAGAAGTCTATTCAAAATTAATGGCTACATTTTATATGATTCAAAGGACCCCAGAGGAAGAGCTTGCGGGGGATCAGCAATTGTAATAAAGTCAAGATTTAAGCATTATATTCTTGACAACATTTGTGAAGAACATCTACAAGCAACGAATATTTGTATCAAAAATGTTTGCACAAATTTTGTCATATCATCAATTTACTCCCCTCCTAGATTCGCAATTACTGAGGATCAATACGAGGATATCTACAAATCTCTTGGCCCTTGTTTCGTGTGTTATCACATCTAGAGGACGAGCGTTGTTCAACACAATTTCAAAAATGGGCTTGGACGTCATTTCGAGTGGGGAGCCCACTGACATACATAAAATTCCGGATGTTATAGATTTTGGGGTCATGAAAAATATTTCTAGGGAATTATCTCCTGTTGAAGCTTCCCTAGATCTATCATCCGATCACTCTCCCACGATCGTTACAAACTGTAGCCCACTGAGAAGTGCTCTACCGCACCCATATATGAAAATGGTCAGTCGTGTTAATTGGCTGCGATTCAAAAAATATCTTAGTAGTCATTGGTACTGAAAACATTAAGCTAAGAACTCATGATGATATTGAATCAAATATTGCTAATCTTAACGAAAATATTAAGCAGGCAGCTGAACATGCCACTTCCTCCCATCCGCAGACTGGGTTTAATAGAATATATTCTACAGATATTGAACATCTCGTATGTGAAAAAAGAAGAGCTAGAAGACTGTTAATACATACATAATTACCTTTATTATCATTAGAAGTTGTATGTATTTTTAAAGGAATACCTTCCCTTTTCTTTTATTATAAATATGAAATTTTGTTTATGTAGTATTTTAAGTTCATTTAACCAATGGTTTGTTATAAATTAATATTTAATGTAATTTCTGCTTATGTTGTATTCTAAGTTCATTAACCAATTTTTATTTACAAATTAATAAGTTTCATATTGCAATCAGTCATTTACCTTTAGATATTTTTTATACTCATACAATTAATTCAGTCATTTTTACTTTAAGAGTAGTATTACAATAATTCATAAAATGCAAAGTCAGGCTTTATGACAAGTGCTGAAAATGTACATTGCTATTAATTTTAATATAGACGTATGAAATTAAAATTGTATAAAAGACTGGGAAAAATAAAGAAATTATGGCAAACAAAAATTAACTTTCTTGATTGCGAGACTAGTCTTAGTGTTTCTACTAAGACTTAACTTCAACTAATATTAGCACATGGTGATTCTACCTGGGCTAAAAACAAAACAAAAAAAACACACACTCTGAACTCCAAAGGAATCCTTTGGTGCTCAAACTTTTACACAGTTGTAAACGCAACATTTGGTGACCCCGACGGTCCTGTAGCAAGGTACAGGATTCCATCAACAGAAGACATTCTTCAACCCGACGGTCCTGTAGCAAGGTACAGGATTCCATCAACAGAAGACATATTTCAACACGACAGTCCTGTTACAAGGTACAGGATTGCATCATCAGACTACACATTTCAAATCGAAGGTCCTGTAGCAAGGTACAGGATTCCATAATCAACTATCGTTCCTTGTACATAAGCAATTTAATCGTTTGAAGACCTGGTAGCAGCCCAACAGAAGACGGCGGAGCAAATAGAGGCAATAATCCGCAATTTCAAAAAAGACTCTTCTACAAGAAAAACTTCAGAGTACTTCTTGGAGCGTCTACAGCGGCTTGACAAGGCATGGCAAGAATTTGAGACCACTGACAACAAAATAAGGTGCCTCTCAAATCTACCATTACAACACAATTATTTTACAGACCAATACTTACGTATCTCGGACGATACACTCAAATACAAAGAACTATTTGAGTCCGAAAGTAAAAAAGCGAAGAAACCAACACCATCGATGAGACAAATAGAAGAAGGAGCAAGCAGAGGTATGCAGGAAAAAACACTACCTGATGATATCACAAGCAAAGTTCTTCGAAATCAGCGGGCATTGACGAGAGCATTAAGGCGAACTATGGATGAAGTCAGAACAGAGGGAAATCAACAAATAGCATATTATCACGGCAAATTATCGCTCATTAATAAATATATGCACGAGTTCTCTACAAACAACGATACATTATGGCAATTGACTAATGAAGAACAAATAGACGGCTACACCTTGGATGAATTTTACGAATTGCAAGCTGAGGTGCACGACATTCAATGTGAGCTAGAGCAGCATGTGAATAATATCAGCGAAAATAATCCACGCAGCACTGAGCATTGTCAACCCCATCTTCCAAAAATTCAGATTCCGAAATTTAGCGGCAGTTACCTACAATCGGTAGCCTTTAAAGATCTTTATACCCAGCTAATCCACAACGCATCAATGAGCGAAGTTGAGAAAATGTTTTACTTAACTACACATCTAGCAGACGAACCAAAAGCACTAGTAAAACATTTGCCAATTTCAACAGCAAATTACGAAATTGCATGGAACATTTTGGTTGATAGGTACGATAACAAAAGGCTCATTGTGACAACACTACTAAACAACTTGCTTTCTCATCCGCAAATAAAAATCGAAACGGCACAAGCGCTAAAAAATATACATGATGTCACTAAAGAATGCATCAATGGTTTAAGCGCGCAAGGACTGCCAGTGGACAGTTGGGACGCCATAATTGTTCACATTTTATTGAAAAAACTCGATCAATCAACTCAAACTTTATTTGAGCAATCGCTAGAAAACAACAAAAACCTCGTAAGTCTAAAAGATCTTCTTAGATTTATAGAGCACCGTTTCCAAGCATTGGAAACACGTGGAAAGTCTCACGAATTTGGTGGGGGGAAGGATAGAGCCAAACTTATAACTGCAGCTACATCAACCCCAAACTGTAAAGTATGTGGAATGCCTGCGCATCCCATATATTACTGTGAAAAGTTCCTAAAAATGTCTCCATCTGGGAGACTACAATGGACACAAAAAAAGAAGCTTTGCGTCAACTGCTTTAAGTCAGATCATGCTGCCAAAGCATGCACGTCACGGTCTTGCTCAAAGTGCACAAAAAGACACAACACATTGTTGCACTTAGAGTTAGCAAGAGGAATTTCGGCAGAAGGAACACAAAAATTAGCGTCTGTATCGAATGAAAACAAGCCAATCGTCGCTACAACAAACAAACAGGTCATCGACAACACTTACGTATTACTAGCCACTGCAAGAGTAAAGGCAGTTGGAGCCAATGGTCACACATGCACATTCCGAGCTTTATTAGATTCAGGATCACAAGTCAATTTGGTTACAACCCGCGTATTGAACAAACTCTCCTTGAATTCCTCAAGCTCTTCATTGTGCATTGAAGGAATTGGCCGTAAGGTTCAAAACGTATCCCAACGAATCAATATAGAATTACATGCATATTCAGGCAGCTATGTAACCAGAATCGAAGCATTTGTTCTTCCAACCATTGTACCACCTCAGCCTACAAATTCGTTCGACACGTCAGATTGGAATCTTCCTGAAAATATTAAATTAGCTGATCCATGTTTCAATCAAATGGATAAAATTGACATATTGCTCGGAGCAGAATTTTACCATGAATTGATGCGCCCACAACAAATAAAGATGAATCAAAAACTGCCAATTCTCCAAAACACAGCTTTGGGTTGGATAGTCACGGGTAAATTACAAGAAAGAAACGGCAACGTGGTAACTTGTGCAGTGTTTACCCCAGAAGAGCAAACAACAAACCAGCTAATTGAAAAATTCTGGAAGCTTGAAGACACGAATAATACAGAACGAGCACTATCTTTGGCTGAGAAACGATGTGAGGATCATTTTGCACAAAACGTAAAAAGAAACGAGAATGGGAGATTCATTGTGCGCCTACCATTCTCAGAAAATCCATCCGTTCTCGGAAGTTCCAAATCAATGGCATTCAATCGATTTTTAGCATTGGAAAAACGATTGAACCTTAATCCTGATCTTAAAACAGGATACAACAATTTCATGCAGGAGTACGAAGACTTGGGGCACATGGTAGAAATACAAGAAGACGACATTCCTAATTTACATTATGTTATGCCGCACCACTGCGTACTGAAACCTGACAGCTCAACCACAAAACTAAGAGTAGTTTTTGACGCATCAGCTAAAACATCCAGCGGTTCCTCTTTAAATGACATAATACATGCCGGACCAACCGTACAAAGTGAGCTATTTTCGGTACTGTTGCGATTTAGGATGCACAGAATTGTCTTCACTGCAGACATAGAGAAAATGTACCGGCAAATTCAAATCGATGACACGGACCAGATGTTCCAGCTCATCATATGGAGATACAACAAACATCAAGACATAAAATATTATCGTCTTAAAACTGTAACATATGGCACGTCCTCGGCACCATACCTAGCAACAAAATGCCTTCAACATTTAGCTATTCAAAACGCTACAAAATATCCACAAGGTGCCTCAATATTACGCGATGATTTTTATGTGAATGATTGCCTCACCGGAGCTGATTCTATTAACACAGCATTAGAGTCACAACGACAACTAAGCTTAATCCTAAGAGAAGCTGGTTTTAAGCTGCGGAAGTGGTGTTCAAATCATCCTCAGTTATTAAATGGAATTGCACCTGAAGACCAGGAAATCAACTTGGACTTAGACGAGAATTCAGATTGTTCAATTAAAACACTGGGATTAATATGGCTCCCAAAGTCTGATCAATTATGTGGACGGTCACAAAAGCCAACGGCCACAAGGGTAACAAAAAGAATAGTCAGTTCAGAACTAGCCAAAATCTTTGATCCTCTAGGGATTTTTGGGCCGGTAGTTGCACGAGCCAAGATATTTTTGCAAGAGCTGTGGCAATTACCGCTTTCATGGGATGACGAGTTACCCATGAATCTTCAGAATGAATGGAATAAATTTCGCACAAATATAGAAACCCTAAACAAAATAAAAATAGAAAGATTCGTATTAAAACACGGAAACCCAGTCTCTACAGAAATTCATACGTTTGTCGATGCATCTGAACGAGCCTATGGAACAGCAATCTACATTCGTTCAACATATAAAGACAAAACTGTTTTAACCAGACTGCTATGTGCCAAATCCCTAGTAGCACCCATAAAAAAGCAAACGCTGCCTCGCTTGGAATTATGCGCCGCGGTATTAGGTGTTGAACTAACAAGTAGGGTAAAAGAAGATCTTCGTCTGCAAAATATAGCAAACTTTTTTTGGTCGGACTCAAAAATTGTTCTTGCTTGGATAAATTCGTCAGCAGCATCCTTTCACACCTTTGTAGCAAACAGGATAACAAAAATTCAAGGTCTAAGCGATTCACATCAATGGCGACACGTTAGGTCTAAAGAAAATCCAGCCGACGCAATATCTCGAGGAATAGCACCCGAAAACCTATCACAACATTCAATGTGGTTTTATGGCCCTCTATTTCTTTCGGGACAACGGAGTGAATGGACAACTTCAACTTCACAAGCAATTGAGACACCTTGCGACGAAGAACGTAAGGTGGCTAAGCATGTTCTAACAACAACCGCCTTGCAGCAAAATTATGCAGACATTATAAATCAGATAAACCACCGGAACTCATTTAAAACTCTTCAACACACGATTGGTTATGTGTTGAGATTTATTAGAAATTCCAAAACTACAAATATTTATCGGCCAACCAAAAGGGAGCTTGACGCATTCGAATTAGAAGAAGCTCTGAACATTATCATCAAGATCATCCAAGCCGCTGAGTTTGGGGAAGAACTAGAAAGGCTATCACATCAAACACCTGTACATAAATCAAGTCCCTTGGCCTCCTTAAACCCATTCATGGATGAGCATCAGATAATGCGCGTGGGTGGTCGTTTGGAGCAGTCAACATTATCGTTCAAGGCAAAACATCCTGCGATTTTGACTCATAATCACCCTATGACAAAGTTATTGATGCACAATCTACACGAAGAGAATCGTCATTGTGGTCCACAGTCATTGTTGGCAGCATCCAGGTCACAATTCTGGATTACAAACGGGAAATCACTGGCACGAAGTACCGTCCACAAATGCATACGATGCACTAAAGCTAGGCCGGTGCTTTTCAAACAATTAATGGGAAACCTTCCGACAGATAGAGTAACCCCAGCACGTCCCTTCATAACCACAGGAGTGGATTATTTTGGCCCAATATGGATCCATCACAAGATCAGGGGCAAAAGGCCAGACAAGGCCTATATCGCAGTATTTTGTTGCTTCGCGACTAGGCCATTCACATGGAAGTAGTATCAAATCTGTCTACAGAAGCATTCATAGGCGCACTACGACGTTTCATCAGCAGAAGAGGCCACTGTCAGACTTTGTATTGCGACAATGCTACTAACTTCGTGGGAGCAAACAATAAAATTACTGAATTAAAAGAATCAATATATTCTCAATCAGCGCAAGAGAAGATTACACGAGTATGCAGCAATCAGTCAATAAATTTTAAATTCATTCCACCAAGAGCCCCTCACTTTGGTGGACTTTGGGAAGCGGCTGTCAAATCCGCCAAGCACCTTTTATTGAGAAGTGTGTCAGCTGCATCACTTACATATGAAGAATTGGAAACAATAGTGGTTGAAATAGAAGCAATCTTAAATTCACGGCCACTGATCCCTCTTTCATCAAGCTACGATGATCTTGAAGCTATTACCCCAGGCCACTTTTTAGTAGGGGAACCTTTGACATCAGCAGTAGATATAAATGCGCAACCCCCAAGCATATCATTAGATGCAAGATGGAAAATAACTTCAGAAATCAAACATAAATTCTGGAAGGAGTGGACTCAAAACTATTTACATGAGCTACAGCAAAGGGGGAAATGGAAGTCTACTTCACCGAACGTCATTGAAGGCATGCTTGTTATCCTCAAGGAAGATAATACTCCAGTGCTCCAATGGCCACTGGGTAGAATCAACCGCATTTACAAAGGAGATGATGGACTTATCAGGGTATGCGACGTCAAAACAGCAAAGGGAATTTTCAAGAGGCCAATACACAGACTTGCACCGTTGTTCAACGACTCCCTCACAGAACATTCCGGATATGACAACTCAAAGTCACAAAAGAGGCAAGGCTCAGCGGAAGTTAACATTATACATCCAAAACGAAAGTTAGTGTCATATGCCTCCCTGGGAGTTTTCAATATGCTTTTTGTTTCGCTCCTTCTGCTGCCGATAATATTAGCCTCTCCAATCAATGTTACAGAATTTTCTTCCAATCCAGGATTATATTTCGAAGGCATGGGCTCGACAAAGTTGATGACAGCTACCTGGAAATTCATTATATACTACGATTTAACGCCAATTTGGGATAGGAATAAGGTTCTTGAAGTAGGTATAACATCATTTTCAAGGCTCTGCAAGCAATCGGTAGCTTTTTAATCATGTGAGATGCTTTCCATTCAACTTCAACATACTTGGGACAATCTTATTCAAGAATCAGACCTGTTAATTTCAAAAAGAAACCGGAGAGCTGCACTCGATATCGTTGGAAATATGGCCCATGCTCTATTTGGAGTCCTGGACTCAGATTATGCAGAGCAAATGGCTCAAACTATAGCTAACGTAAAGCAAAATGAAGAGTATCTACATCTGTTACTAAAAAATCAAACTTCAGTAATAGATTCTACCATTAACATTCTTAAGCAAAGCGAGAACAATACTAAAGTACACTTTTCAGAACTTAAGAAAACCATCTATCAAGATCTAAATAAAGTTCAAAATGAGAATTCAAATCTACGACAAGTCCAAAATCTAATGTCTCTGGCAACTCAATTAAATACACTTGCCTCAGATTTACAAAGAATTGAAACAGAGCTGGTCGCTGCCCTCACGCATACGAACCATGGCAATATAAGCCCACTTATCCTTACACCAAAACAGTTAAGATCGGAGATTTCTAAAATTAAAGGACACCTTCCTATAGGCCGTACATTACCAGTTGAAGACACCGACTTGCTAGAACTATACAAAATTATGAATGTTAAAGGCACAGTAACTAACACAAATGTAATTTTCGTTATTGAGTTACCATTGGTGGACCAAGGAAAATTTGAACTTTACAAGGTCATTGCAATACCCACACAAATAAACAACATGACCATTGTCATAACAACTGACATTAAATATCTTGCTGTTAATAACCACCGCGATGAATACCTGGCACTAAACATACTTCAATTCAATAAATGCACTGTAGTCATAGTCGACATATACATTTGTCCAGCATTGCAAATACAAATGGCCAAAGATTCCGGCAGTTATTCTTGTGAAATTGCTCTCTTCAACAACAAAACATCCCCTGATTGTAATTTTGGCTATATCCAGAACAATATCTCTTTTATTCCATTGCACAACGTAAACCAATGGATGTATGCAACAACGAAACCTATAGAACTAACTTCAGTATGCGGCAATGATATCATACATATACAGATCAAGACTTCTGGTATAATGACCATGAACTCAGCTTGTATAATAAAAGGAAAATTTCTTACCATTCGTGCACACGAAACTAGTGTCACTACTTTACGCAACTCCTAAGAAACATTTGGTAATATCACCTCAATAGGAAAACCCTCTGAAGTTAAGAAAATATTAGAACCAAACCTCGTCTTGGATACCAAATTGAACCAGCTTACCGATATTCAAAACCAACTTAGGCACATTAAGAATTCTTCACTTGAAATATATCAGCCAGCAATTCATCATCCAAACATAGGCTTTTTTGCTCTATTTCTATCGCTACTCATAATCCTAACACTTACTGCCTGGCAATTTCGAATCAAATGCAACAAAACTGCCTCAGTCAACCTAACACCGGCACCTCCAAGGCCAACACCACGTCATTCTATTTCTGAGGTTTAACACTACAGGTTTTCGCTGACTGCTCAACGCGGCGGAGAATGTTAATACATACATAATTACCTTTATTATCATTAGAAGTTGTATGTATTTTTAAAGGAATACCTTCCCTTTTCTTTTATTATAAATATGAAATTTTGTTTATGTAGTATTTTAAGTTCATTTAACCAATGGTTTGTTATAAATTAATATTTAATGTAATTTCTGCTTATGTTGTATTCTAAGTTCATTAACCAATTTTTATTTACAAATTAATAAGTTTCATATTGCAATCAGTCATTTACCTTTAGATATTTTTTATACTCATACAATTAATTCAGTCATTTACCTTTAAGAGTAGTATTACAATAATTCATAAAATGCAAAGTCAGGCTTTATGACAAGTGCTGAAAATGTACATTGCTATTAATTTTAATATAGACGTATGAAATTAAAATTGTATAAAAGACTGGGAAAAATAAAGAAATTATGGCAAACAAAAATTAACTTTCTTGATTGCTAGACTAGTCTTAGTGTTTCTACTAAGACTTAACTTCAACTAATATTAGCACATGGTGATTCTACCTGGGCTAAAAACAAAACAAAAAAACACACACTCTGAGCTCAAAAGGAATCCTTTGGTGCTCAAACTTTTACACAGTTGTAAACGCAACAAAGACAATGGCAACAGCACAGATCACCCCAAAATAAAATTAGATTAAAAGAATGCACTGAAAGACTCCAAGAGCTGCTTGCATATAAAAAACTGCATCTCTTAAAAACTATCTGGAAAATCCCGATGTTAAACCAGCATCCAATTACTCTTTGTGGCGCGCTGCAAGAAGAATTAAAACACCCGTGGAGTTTAAACCACCTCTACGCACTTCTACCGGAGTTTGGGCCAGGAGTGATATTAAAAAAGGTAACTTGTTTGGAAAGCATTTAAGATCCGTATTTACACAAAACACATGTATTGGTGTTGTTGATTTCCCGAGTGTAGTTGCACTACCCGTTCGACCCATAAAATTTAAAATGTGTGATGTACAAAATCTAATTGCTGAACTCAACTCGAAGAAAGCACCGGGTATTGATGGAATTAGTAACCAAATGCTAATAAAATTGCCTCGTATTGCATTTAGAATCATGTTATTCATTTTTAATGCCATTTTACGACTAGAGTGTTATCCCCACAGCTAGAAGCTTGCTAAAGTTAAAATGATTCCAAAACCGGGCAAAGAGCTTACCAAGGCAGAATCATACAGGCCAATAAGTCTGCTGTCAACAATGTCAAAATTTTTCGAAAAACTGCTCATGTCAAAATTGTCCCCATTTCTAATTGGTAGTGGGTGCATCCCAGACCATCAGTTTGGTTTTAGAAGTTAGCGTAGCACCATTGAACAAACGCATAGTTTGGTACAATGTATAAGAAGAACATTTGAAGAAAAGAAGTACTGTTCTGCATTGTTTATTGACGTTTCGCAGTCATTTGATAAAGTGTGGCATAAAGGTGTAATTTTAAAATTAAAATCATATCTACCAATTAATTTGGTGAATTTATTAGAAAGTTACATTACTACCCGGAAGTTCACGGTTGTGTAAGGAGAATTCATGAGTGTGCCCGAGTCTATATCATCCGGTGTGCCACAGGGGAGCATACTGGGGCCAGTTTTGTATTTGATTTATACTTGTGATATGCCTTTGAGCAGTAATATCCATACATCTACGTTTGCCGATGATACAGCCTGCTTAAGTATGCACGAAAATCCTCATTAGGCTTCGCGATATCTACAAGAACATATTATACAACTGGAACTATGGTTAAAATTATGGAGAATTAAGGTAAACGAGCAAAAGTGTGTTCAGGTAACATTTACCCTGCGAAGAGATACTTGTTCCCCAATTCGAATCAACAATCAAGTTGATCCTCAGCATTCACATGTAAAATACCTTGGTATACACCTTGATCGACGACTTACATGGAAACACCATATTGACTCAAAGCTAGTACAAATGAAACTTAAACTAATTCAGATATATTGGCTGATTGGTAGAAATTCAACACTCAGCCTAGACTGCAAACTTTTATTATACAAGTCGCTTTTGAAGCCAATATGGTGCTACGGAATTCAGTTATGGGGCACTGCTTCAGCTTCTAACGTTGAGAGAATCCAACGAAGGCAAAACTAAATTTTACGGTTGATAACATCGGCTCCAAGGTACATCAAAAACTCAAATATGTATATATACGTGATTTGAATATGCCACTAGTGATTGAAGAAATAGCAAAGTACGCAGACAAATATTTAACAAAACTCGAGTCACATCCTAGTCCGCTTGCTTGTAACATCTTGAATTTTACTGGTCACATCCGTTTGAAAAATAAGGACACAAGGGCTCTTATACTCAACACTCCAGATGGGATTGCTTGAAAATATTTTTTTTTCTCTTTTTTTGATTATCACTACTTATGTATTATTTATAACTATCACTAAGTTTATGTCCGACAGTGGTCGGACCTAATAGTTATATTTTAGATTTAAGATTTGAATACTTATTGTTAGTTCATAATTGAAGATACAATAAATAAATAAATGTATTTAAAAAAAATGTTTAATGATCTAAAACTTAGGCCAGAATTGCATCCCTGTGGCATGTGTCAAATAAAGCGTAACCTCTAATTACTAATGAAAAACTGTATGATTTAGACATGTATCGACTCGGCTAAATTTGTTATATATAGGTTTTGGAACAAAAATACCATCAATATTTTACGACATGTACCAAAAATGCAACCAACATGCTGAAAATTATCGTGACGACATATTCACATGCGCATGTTGATTTTTACATGCCGTATACTGTGGCTTTGGACCACTTATGTATGTATATACATTTTGTAAAAGATGTCAAATGTCAAATTTTGATATAAGCAGATACAAAAACGAATATTTGAAACGATATTCGAAAAGTCGAATAAAAATGTTTTTCATAAAATTACATATGTCTATGTACATACATATGTATGTATGTATATATGTACATACATATATACTACATACATATGCACGCATGTCTCCTCATTTTATGATTTGTGAAGGGTATATAAGATTCGGCACAGCCGAATATAACACTCTTACTTGTTTTTAGTACAACTGTCACAGTATGATGTAAATTCCTTTACCATTTTATTCAAGTTTTTCAAAACGTATCGCTGTTTTAGTTTGATAATTATTTTTCTAATTCCTAAGTGGCCTATGTGTGTGCCTATTTTCATCCATACATGATCTAGAAACTAAATCCACTATCATATTAGAGTTACCAAAAAATTGCATTTATATTTATTCCAGAGCACCGTGTAAAATGCATCTAATTTGGACAAATCTAAATAATTATGATGTACTTGGCCAAAGAAAAAATTCGATACCCATATTGCCCTATTTAAAAGGAAGGGTTACCACCCCATTACATTTTTGTCAAAACGCGAACTAGTGCGAATTTTAAAAAAAGCTGATACTCGTATATAATTAAATTGCCCAAAGATAAAAATATGTTAATTTGGCATTTTTATTACTAACAACCCCGAACAAAAAATTCAAAAACCGTTTCTTTTTAACAGAATATCAGAAAAAAAGGACATGGACGATAGTCCTTAAACAAATTGTATATACAGTTGGACGCGCCTTAAAAAACCCTTTCTTATGACACCCATATTGTATATGTTGGTAAGGAAACAGATTCTCAAATTGGCAAAACATGAAAAAATATACCCTTTTTCAAAATGGTCCAGCTCACGAGAGGTCAAAGCTGCAGATGAAATATTTTAAATGTCATCTTAAAAAAGTCCAAGGTTAATTTTTAGGAGGGTACATCGAGCACTTTTTTTGGTTAGTCGCTCTAACGTACATATGTATGTATATGGCAACAACCAACTTTTTATATACATATGTATGTACATATTTGTTTGCGAAACTGTTTTTTTAATTTTTATATTTATTATGCACATATTATGAAAGTTTTTATCTCATTTTTCAACTTAAGATTTTTTGTTTGAATTTTAATTCTTGAAAAATTTTTCAAGTTTGTTATGAAAAAAACTATATACATAAGTATAAATTAAATGAACGAACTTTCAAATTAACTACATCATTTCAGTTTTACTAAATACATAGGTATTCTAAATAACTGATTATATTGACTGAACAGAAAATCATTGTTATCTTGTAGTTTGTTTATTAAATAACATACGAAAAAATTTGAAATAGACATGGCTTGGTAAAATCACTAAATTTTCATTAAATTTAAACTACACTTCTGAAATAACCTACATTCAGTTGGGTGTATGTGTAAAAATTTGTTTTATTTCTTTCAAAATCATTAACATTTTTTCGGTAATCTTTTTAAATATATATTTGGATTTTATTCTCATTAATATTACCTCGTTTAATTAATTACGTGAAAAGTATTTTCATCAATGGTGGACAATAGTTTTGTTAAAAGCGAGTTAGAATATTTTTCCCTCACACACACAGTACAACATATGATTTTGGGACTCAATTCTGACAATTTTACGTGAAAGTAGGCCCAAAATGAAGAACTTGTGCATCATTCGTACCTGCTAAAATATTTTTAATATCGATTTGAAGTTAGTAACTATCATATAGGGTAATGTTTCACGTTTCATGCTTTTTTCTTATACATAACTCGAGAACCACTAGTCCGATTTGGCTGAAACAAATTTAGAAAAATTAAGAATTACAATTCCTTTAATTTGTGTTTTTACCGTTTTCCAATGTGTGCAAAACTTTCAAATTTAAAAATGAATGTATGAAGGGAAAAAAGTATTTTCTTGCCTAAAAATTTAAATACTTTTTTTAAAAATTCATAAAAAAAAGTGTCAAATCTAATTAAAAAAAGGAATAAACAAAAGTTTATTTGAGTTTTATGACTGCGAAGCAATAAACGCTACTAAATGTGCGTGAAAAATTAAAAGGAAAAAAAAGATGGTGGACTGTTTTAATTATTTGGGGTTTTTGGGTGACTACCTCTATAATTTTTTTTCAGAAATTGCATTCTCATTCATTATTTGGAAAGTTTTGCACAAGTTGAAACGTACAAGTGGTGAATCAGGTATATAGCTAGGTACACTTAAAACATGCCAGTAAAATATTGAAAAATACGTAGTATTTATAGTTGATCGATTTTTGTCAGTGCCGAAGAACGCGAACTGTAAAAGTGATTTTTCTGCAGTTTTTTAAAAGTGAATAACAAGAAAACATAAAATATTGTTACGTAAAAATATTCCTACAGGGTTAATGCAAAGAACTATCTAGAAGTATTTAACTAAAGCACTAAACGTACACACATATTCACGTGCAAGCAATATAGCAACAACAATTGTGTACAAAGCTACAGACATACACGTATACAAATAAAAGTGCGAGCACTTATAGTAACCACCCTGTACTAAAAATAGTACACTGCACTACCAACATACAAGTCGTTACTTTGAAAATTCAAAAACTAACGGCCAATCGAATCACAAACATCTAGAAACGGCGACATGAATTTTCCCGATTGTGCTAGAAGACTTTTTGAACATCTGGCTACCAATAAACAAACACGCCTAAACAGCCATATCGTTTAAGGAAATAGTTTCTTCCAGTTGGTCTTTACTAAGTACATACATGCATGCATGATACTACGCCATCTATTTGCGAATATTCTAGATCCGGTTTGGTAGTATAAAAAGAGCTGCCGTATGTGAGAAGTCAGTCAGTATTAATTGGAATTTAGTAGAGTGAACATCGTTGAAAGTAAAAGACATCGTGCCGTGGATAATACCGTTAAGTAGTAAATAAGAAAAGACAAGTTGTAATTGGTTTAGTCAAGAATAAAAGGAAGTTCAGTTGCAAATAAGAAAATCGTGTTGTTATTTATTTTTATTTTTGAGCAATCAAAAGAACTCACACGTTTAATAAAATTATACGTAACATTTGGTGTCAGAAGTGGGATTGCAAAATTAAAATAAAAATAATAAATTAATTAGAAACTAATTAATTTGTAATACAAGGAAAGAAAATTGACAATAAAGTTCGAAGACCTAAAAGTGGAGCAACTCAAAAAGGAATTGAGTAAGTGTGACCTCCCAACAACAGGTAATAAGGCAGATCTTCAAAAGAGGCTGATAGATGAATTCAAGCGTCGTGGCGTTGACATAGGAGTGTACGAATTTGAAGAGAAATATGAGATGGAAGAAGCATCTGCTCCCTCTACTAGTACTCCTACTAGTACAGACATCAGCGTAATGCTAGCCACATGATGGAGAAAATTTTAGGGCAAATGAAGGCTGAAATTCAGGAGTCTTCTAGAGCTATGAAGGCAGATTTGATAGAAACATCTTGAGCTAATAACGAAAAATTTGCCGAATGGAAAGCTGAAATGAAGGCCACGAACAAGAAACTTCTAGATAAAATGGATGCGAGACCTCAAGAAATTTCTGAGGGCTTATATAGAAGATTAGATGGCATTGAAGTACAATTAAGTAACTTTGACGAGAAAATCTCAGAGCTAGAAAATAAAGTGCATAGCTTAGAAACTGGTGGTGTCGAGGTACAAATAAAAGACATAGACGAGAAATTCCACGAACTGGAAGTAAAAATCATCAATCTCCAGTGCCAAGGCGGACCAGTGCGATTTGCATCAGAGGTTTCCAGCAGAATAAAAACGCCTTGATTCGATGGAAGTGCACCAATGAACATCTATAAATTCCAGTTCGAAACAGTGGCTAACAGAAATGGATGGGACAGTGAAGAAAAGGCCTTAGAGCTAGTTTTGGCTTTAAAAGGTGCGGCAGCAGAAGTACTCGAAACTGTACCAGTAGGCTGCAGAAACAGTTTTGATGACATACTAGCGGCGCTGCAGCGCAAATATGGCGGTGAACACAACCGTGACCTATACTGCATGGAATTGCGATGTAGACAAAAGCCCAATGAGTCTCGACAAGATTTCGCAATGGAAATTGAGCGGTTGGTGCAGCTTACATATTTAGGCGAAAACCATCCATTCCTGGATCATGTCAAAACAGAGGCGTTTGTTAATGGCATCCGCGATCCTGAAATAAAACTTGCAGTGTGTGCTACGAAAAAGGCCACTTTCGCAGAAATGGTTTCATGTGCGCTAGCACAGGAGAATGCTAGGCTGATTTTGAAGCCACAGCTGTGCCAGATGCGGAATATGGAAGTCCTTGCCAAAAATCAGAATAGTCTAGTCTCTAGCATTAAGGAGGCCGTGAGACAAGCATTGGCGGAGAAAGAGCACAAAGTTAATAATAAGTGCTATAACTGTGGCAAAGTTGGTCATTACCAGCGGAACTGCAAGGCGCCAAGAAAAAGATCTGTTTCCCCATCAAGGGACAGCAAACGGGTGTACTCACAAGTAACACAGGAGTCCCCGTTAAACTAAAACAAGCTAGCACTAAGGGGCAAGAGCTAGCTCCCACAAACGACGGCCCCACAATCTCCATATCAGTGATGCTGCAGAAAAATAGCAACCTTAATGCTTGTGGATACATCAACGGTGAAAAGCACATCCTTACCATAGACACGGGAGCGTCACAGTCAATAATCAGGCCCGATGTAGTGAAGAGGAAATGTATGTAGTATAATATAAGCAATATATGACTACGTACAGCTACTGGGGAGCCTGCCACTGTCTATGGTAAGACTGAGGCCAAGGTGACTATTGCCAATATCAGTGTGAAATACGTATTTATTGTTGCCGATATTGTGGACGAGGTTATTATTGGAGCCGATTTTATGATAAGCCACGGAATCAACTTGCATATGGGGCACCAAGTGATGATTTGGCGTAATGTTGAAATACCGCTTGATGTTGGATATGACAATAAGATGCACGTTAAGAAACTGCTTGCTATTGAAAATCAGACATTACCACCACGGTCTGAATCAGTAATATGGGCACGAATGGAGGGTGACTGTGGGGACAATCGGTTGTGGGTAGTGGAACGAGCAGAAATTAAGAGTAAGCTATTAATAGCAAAATGCCTCGTAAAAACTTGCAATGGAAGAAAGGTCCCCGTAAGGGTACTTAATTTATCAGGCCAAGAAAAAGTCATCAACAAGAATGCCGAAATAGGTTAATGGGTTCCAGCAGAGGCAATAATAAATTTCGATAAAAAGCAAGAACCTGCCAATATTTCTGCAAAGGAGCATGAACAATTTCAGGCACATGTGGAGCAATGGATAGCAGGGCTATCTCCTCCTGATAGAAATAAGGCCAAGCAACTGCTAAAAAGATACGCCTGCAGTTTTGCCGGGAAAAATCAAAGCCAAGGGAGAACGGCAATAGTGAAACATGAAATAAACACTGGCGATCTAAGGCCAATAAAACAGGCGCCCAGAAGTATACCACTAGCTAAGCAAACTGAGGTAAAGGAGTTGGTCAACGAAATGGATCGAACAATCTTCCAGTTCCTGGAGCTTACCGGTAGTTTTAGTAAAGAAAAAGGACGGCAGCAATCGATTTTGCGTCGATTATTGAAAACTTAGCGACGTGACTAAAAAGGACAGTTCCCCGTACCAAGAATTGACGACACCTTAGACACGCTCGCTGGAACGAAATGGTTCTCCACAGTAGATCTACAAAGCGGCTATTGGCAGATGAAAATTGCAGAGAAAGACAAGGAGAAAACGGGTTTCAGTGCATGCGATAGTCTGTGGCAGTTTAATGTTATGCCATTTGGGCTCTAAAGGATTTAAGGTAAAAAATGTTACCAACATAATCAATAGGGAGAAGATCCCCCAGCCTCTATTTTGTGTTGAATTGGAGCCGAATGATATACAGCTGAAAAAAACGAGACACACCCAATTTATAGCCTAAAATACCTCTTATACCGAAAAATCACAGTTGAAGAGCCACATAAGCGATTAGGTCCCGTACAGTGCCATAATTGCCAAGAATATGGCAACACAAAAACATACTGTAAATTACCCACTGTTTGTGTTGTGTGCGGCGAATTACACGGCACTGCTAGTTGCATAAGCCAAAAGATCAAAGTGATAAAAATGCAGTAATTGTGGAGGTAATCACACCGCTAACTACAGAGGTTGTCCTGTGTACTCTTTTGTCAAACAGACTATGTTGCAAAAACCCAAATTAGCTCCATCTCAATCAGCAAACGCTTACTCCGCCACTTTTGTGCAAATGAGCCAACCAATTACTTCCCGTGTATCGTATGTCGATGCTGCTAAGGCTAGTTCTAGTCCCTCACAAAATGTTTCACCGCAAAATAATTCAGCAAATGCAAACTCAGGCCTTAACTTTAAACGCCTTGAAGCTACTATTGAGACTCTGGTGCTAACTATAAACAACTTTACAACAAATATGACTAGCATGATGCAAGAAATGCTGCGAATGCAGAATACATTGCTTCAAGCATTAGTTAACAAACCATGAACATGTTAAAAATATGTCTCTGGAACGCAAACGGCATTCACCAGCATAAAAATGAACTTGAGCACTTTCTCATTAAAAAAAATATTGATATATTGGTCTCTGAGACTCATTTGACTTCAAGGAGCTTATTTCAAATAAATGGTTACACTCTATATGATTCAAAGGACCCGAGGGGGAGAACATGCGGTGGGTTAGCAATTCTAATTAAGTCAAGACTCAAACACTATGTCCTTGATAACATTTGTGAAGAACATCTACAAGCAACAAATATTTGTGTCGAAAATTTTGTTACAAATTTCGTGATATCATCAATTTACTCCCCTCTCATATTCGCAATTACTGAGGATCAATTCGAGGAGTTCTACAAATCTCTTGGCCCTTGTTTTGTAGCAGCTGGAGACTACAATGCAAAACATACGTTCTGGGGTTCGCGTCTTATTACACCTACAGGTCGGGCATTGTTCAACACAATTTCAAAAATGGGCTTGGACGTCATTTCAAGTGGGGAGCCCACTTACTGGCCTACGGACATACAAAAAATTCCGGATGTTATAGACTTTGGAGTCATGAAAAATATCACTAGGGATTTAATTCATGTTGAAGCTTCTGTAGATCTCTCCTCCGATCACTCTCCCACGATTGTTACAATTTGTAGCCCACTAAGAAGTGACTTCCCTGTTCCATATGTAAAAATGATGAACCGTGTTAATTGGCTGGGGTTCAAAAAATACCTCAGTAGCCATTGTACGGAAAATTATAACCTAAGTACACCAGATGATATTGAATCTAACATTGAAAATCTTAACGAAAATATTAAACAGGCTGCTGAACATGCCACTACCTCCCATCCGCAGACTGGGTTTAATAGAATTTATTCTACAGACATTGAACGTCTTTTACGTGAAAAAAGGATAGCTAGAAGGGAATGGCAACAGCACAGATCACCCCAAAATAAAATTAGATTTAAAGAGTGCACTAGACGACTCCAAGAGCTGCTGGCATATGAAAAAACTGTATGTTTTAAAAATTATCTGGAAAATCTTGATGCCACACCTGCATCTAATTACTCCTTGTGGCAAGCTGCTAGGAAGTTTAAAACACCCATTTAATATAGACCACCTCTGCGCACTTCTACCGGAGGTTGGGCAAGAAGCGATACTGAAAAAGGTAACATATTTGTTGAGCATTTAAAATCCGTATTTACCCCAAACACATGTTCTGGTGTTGTTGATTTACCGAGTGTAGTTACGCTACCCCCTAGACCCATAAAATTTAAGACACGTTATGTTCAGAAACTCATTGCTGAACTCAACTCAAAAAAAGCTCCAGGTATTGCTGGAATAAGTAACAATATGCTGATAAATTTGCCCCATATTGCAATTAGAATCCTGTTATTTATTTTTAACGCCATTTTACGACTGGAGTATTATCCCCACAGCTGTAAGCTTGCGAAGGTCAAAATGATTCCAAAGCCGGGCAAAGACTTTACCAAGGCTGAGTCATACAGGCCAATAAGTCTGCTATCAACAATGTCAAAACTCTTCGAAAAGCTGCTCATGACAAAATTGTCCCCAATTTTAACTGATAGTGGGTGCATCCCAGACCATCAATTTGGTTTAAGAAGTCAGCATAGCACCATTGAACAAACTCATGGATTGGTGCAATTTATAAGAAGAACTTTTGAAGAAAAAATGTATTGTTCTGCCCTGTTTATTGACGTTTCTCAGGCCTGTGATAAAGTGTGGCATGAAGGCCTTATTTTAAAATTAAAATCACATTTACCAATAAATTTTCTGAATTTACTAGAAAGCTACATAACTACCCGAAAGTTTACGATTGTGGAACGAGAATTCATGAGTCTGCCCCAATCTATATCATCCGGAGTGCCACAGGGGAGCATACTGGGGCCAGTTTTGTATTTGATTTATACTTGTGATATGCCTTTGAGCAGCAATATCCATACATCTACGTTTGCCGATGATACACCCTGCCTTAGTATGCATGAAAACCCTCACGAGGCTTCCCGATATCTACAAGAACATATAACACAATTGGAAATGTGGTTGAACTTATGGAGAATTAAGGTAAATGAACAAAAGTGTGTCCATATAACATTTACCTTACGAAGATATACTTGTTCCCCCATTCGAATCAATAATCAAAATATTCCTCAACATTCCCAAGTGAAATACCTTGGTGTACACCTTGATCGAAGGCTTACATGGAAACATCATATTGACTTTAAGCTAACTCAGATGAAACTTAAGTTATCTGAAATACACTGGTTGAGT
This sequence comes from Tachina fera, assembly GCA_905220375.1. Classification (NCBI taxonomy): domain Eukaryota; kingdom Metazoa; phylum Arthropoda; class Insecta; order Diptera; family Tachinidae; genus Tachina; species Tachina fera. Next base: position 36,761,541 of record LR999966.1, on the reverse strand, counting down.
GGCAGAAATTCAACACTTAGCCTGGACTGTAAACTTTTAATATACAAGTCGCTTTTGAAGCCAATATGGTGTTACGGTATCCAGTTATGGGGCACTGCTTCAACTTCCAATGTAGAGAGAATCCAACGAAGGCAAAACAAAATTTTACGGTTAATAACATCGGCTCCTTGGTACATCAAAAATTCCAATATCCATCGTGATTTAAATATGCCACTAGTGATTGAAGAAATTGCAAAATACGCAGGCAAATATTTAACAAAACTCGAGTCACATCCTAATCCGCTTGCTCGTAATATTTTGAACTTTACTGGACACATCCGCTTAAAAAAGAGGGACACAAGGGCTCTATTACTCAACACTCCAGATGGGATTTCTTGAAAATACTTTTTTTATACTTTTTATAGATTTTTTATTTTTTGGATTATCACTACTTATGTATTATTTATAACTATTAACAAGTTTATGTCCGACAGTGGTCGGTCCTAATAATTATATTTTAGATTTAAGATTTGAATACTTATTGTTAGTTCATATTTGAAGATACAATAAATAAATACATGTATTAAAAAAAAAATAAAAAAAAAATAAAAAAAATTGGGCTCTGCAATGCTCCGGCTACTTTTGAGCGGCTCGTGGAGCAAGTATTAAGTATTAGGACTGGACTGGTAAACATGCTTGGTGTATCTTGATGAAATAATTGTAATGGGGAAGACTTTTGATGAACACGTCAAAATTCTGACTGAAGTCTTTCAGCGCATATCATCGGCTGGACTCAAACTCAGCATTAAAAAGTGTGCACTTTTCCAGAAAGAGGTGAAGTATCTGGGCCATAAAGTTACGGCAGATGGCATTTTAACAGATGAAGATAAAATATGAGCAGTAAAAGACAGGCCTCGTCCCAGAAGTCTTCACGAATTGCGCAGCATTTTGGGCCTTTGCACATACTACAGACGCTTTGTGCCAAATTTTGCCAGCGTAGCTGCAAGCTTACATGGGCTGACAAAGAAGTCGCAACCATACGAGTAGAGTGAATTGCAGGAGAAGGCTTTCTAGACACTAAAAGATTTATTGTGCACATCACCAGTCTTGGCATATCCAGTTGCTGGGGAAAAATTTGTGCTAGATAGCGATGCAAGTGGATATGGAATAGGAGGTGTACTATCACAGGTGATTAATGGAACAGAAAAAGTAGTGGGTTATTATAGTCGAATACTGTCGAAGCCCGAGAGGAACTACTGTGTGACACAACGAAAGCTTCTGGCCATGTTGGAGTGCATTAAGCATTTTCACAAATACTGGTATGGCCAACATTTTACATTAAGAACTGACCATTCTGCACTCAGGTGGCTACTGCAGTTTAAAAATCCTGAAGGGCAGCTAGCAGGCTGGATTGAACGTCTTCAGAGCTACGATTTCAGCATTGAGCACAGAAAGGGTGCAAAGCATAAGAATGCTGATGCTCTGTCACAGCGGCCCTGTAGCTTAGAGTGCAGACATTGTTCAAAAGTCGAAGCAAAAGAATGTGTCATTGCTGCCAGGCTTACAAAAATTGGTACGGGAGAAGACTGGTCAGAGGCGCAAAGGGCAGATCCTGCTCTAGGAAAAATTATAGCGGCTAAAGAAGAGGATAGAAGACCCACACGTAATGAGATATCAGCTGAAAATCCACTGGTAAAATCGTATTGGGCCCAGTGGAACAGCTTGAAGTTGTTATAAGTTATTGTTTGTATCGTGTCTAGGAAAGTGTAGACGGTAAGACGGCTTCCAACCTGATCGTGGTTTCATCATCCAAGAGGAGCGAGGTGTTGAAGGAGTTCCATAATGGAGCCAGCGGTGGTCACCTGGGCATAACAAACACGCTCGAAAAGTTAAAAGAGCCTTTTTATTGGATTGGATGTCAACAAGCCGTAGCCGAAAATCATGCACACAGTGCATGAAAGCTAAAGGTCCAGCTAAACGAAGTTGGGGTCTACTGCAAAAATATAACTTGGGAGCACCCTTTGAGAGGATAGCAATTGATGTTGCAGGACCTTTTCCAGTCAGCAACGCTGAGAATCGATATATTCTTGTAGTGATGGACTATATCAGCAAATGGCCAGAAGTTTATGCCATACCCAACTAGGAAGCCAGAACTATTGTGGACGCGTTTGTAAACAACTGGGTATGTCACCATGAAGTTCCTATTAATTTGCACTCTGATCAAGGTAGACATTTTGAGTCTGCCATATTTAAAGACATGTGCAAGCGTTATGGGATAAGGAAAACCAGAACCACACCACTTCACCCACAGTCTGATGGCATGGTAGAGAGATTCAACCGTACATAAGAAGAATATTTGCGAAAAGTGGTTAGCGCGCACCAAAAGGACTGGGACGAGCACATTCCAGAATTTCTATTAGCATACAGGTCAGCTGTGCATGACACAACATCGCGAACACCTGCAAAAGTTATCTTTGGAGCTGAGTTAAAGTTGCCCGGAGATTTAAAGTTCGGCGTCAAGCCTACACAAGCAAATGAAGCAGATACTAACCCTTTCCAAAGGCAAGAAAATTTAAATGAGCTACATGAATTTGTACGTAGCCAAATTAAAATGGTCAGTAATAAGATGAAAAATAGATACGACCGTGCTGCAAATTCTAAAGGCTTTAATGAGGGTCAATTGGTTCTACTTTTCAACCCACAGCGGAAAATAGGATTGTCTCTCAAGCTACAGTCTCACTGGGAGGGATCATATACGGTAATAAAAAGGTTAAACGATGTCGTCTACAGAATACAAAAACACAATAGCCCAAGGTAAAAAATGAAAGTTGTACATTTAGAACGACTCGCAAGCTATGGGAAGCCGGATGATGTGCCTATTCGGTACGAATAGGCTTAAGTGGGAGGCAGTGTTACGTAAAAGTATTTCTACAAGGTTAATGCAAAGAACTATCTAGAAGTATTTAACTAAAGCACTAAACGTACACACATATTCACGTGCAAGCAATATAGCAACAACAATTGTGTACAAAGCTACAGACATACATGCATACAAATAAAAGTGCGAGCACTTATGGTAACCACCCTGTACTAAAAATAGTACACTGCACTACCAACATACAAGTCGTTACTTTGAAAATTCAAAAACTAACGGCCAATCGAATCACAAACATCTAGAAACGGCGACATGAATTTTCCCGATTGTGCTAGAAGACTTTTTGAACATATGGCTACCAATTAACAAACACGCCTAAACAGCCATATCGTTTGAAGAAATAGTTTCTTCTCCTTGATCTTTACTAAGAACATACATGCATGCATGTTGCTACGCCATCTATATGCGATTATTCTAGATCCGGTTTGGTAGTATAAAAAGAGCTGCCGTATGTGAGAAGTCAGTCACTATTAATTGGAATTTAGTAGAGTGAACATCGTTGAAAGTAAAACACATCGTGCCGTGGATAATACCGTTAAGTAGTAAATAAGAAAAGACAAGTTGTAATTGGTTTAGTCAAGAATAAAAGGAAGTTCAGTTGCAAATAAGAAAATCGTGTTGTTATTTATTTTTATTTTTGAGCAATCAAAAGAACTCACACGTTTAATAAAATTTAAATGTAACAATAAATATGGAAAATAACAAGTGCCCAAAATTTGATAATTTTTGTTAGCTTTGTGGTCAAATCGTCCTAAAAAAAACAAAAACTATCCAAAAAATTTGTCTACTGAGGAACTCAAAAAACGAATTTTGATTACTTTGATGAAGCAGATTTAAGTGGCTCAAATTTTACGCCGAACACAGTGTGCAAAAGTTATTTTAATACCCTTGTAAATTGGATATATGGAGGAGGTGCAACATTGTCTTTTATGAAGCAAGTAATTTGGGTGGAAGACACAACTGGACATGTTGAATCCAAGTGCCACGCATGCATACATTTTTGTCGTGAATTAAACAGACAACAATTGAAAACAAAAGTATACACTGCTGCATTTACTGCCACACTTCCAGTTAACCGCAGCGTTGTTGTTTGGGGTTTTTTTGAATTTATTGGCGCTATCTGAGTTTTGGCACTTTTTTCACCTTTTGGCGATTTTTTTTTCGGTTTTTGAAGTTTTTTTAATTTTGGCAATTTTTATTATTTTGGCGTTTTTTTATTTTTGGCGATTTTTTTATTATGGCGTTTTTTTTTAATCTTGGCGTTTTTTCATAAGGGGTGATTTTTTTTGGTTTTGATTTTTTTAGTTTTTGCACTCTTTTTTTCGTTTTGAGGATTTTTTTCGGTTTTTGGCGTTTATTTTAAATTTTGGTGATTTTTTTTTAATTTGGCGATTTATTTTAATTTTTGGCGATTTTTTTCATTTTGGCTATTTTTTTCACATAAACAATTATTTTGGTTTTGGCGCATTTTTCGCGTTTTGACGAGTTTTTTCGGTTTTTGGCGTTTTTTTCATATTGGCGATTTTTTTTTCATTTAAATGATTTTTTTCGAATTTGGCGATTTATTTTAGTGCTAGATTTTTTTTTTAATTTTGTTGATTTTTTTCGATTTGGCGATTTTTTTTAAATTTTTGGAAAATTTTTTCAGGTTTTGGCGATTTTTTTCGGTTTGGCGATTTTATAATTTTCGGATTTTTTAGTTAGTATATGGAGAAATCTTGACTTATGTTAAACATCCCAGTAAAAAAAGACTCCAAAAAAGTCATGAAAATGTAGAGTTTGCGATCTGGAAGTAGTGAAAAATTCGATCGGATCTAATGATTTTTACATAGGGTTGTCATTGCAAGAAGTTCTCTTTTTCGATGCCTGGTCACTGAATTGGAAGCGATATTTAGAAAAATTCCCTTTTTTTGTGTTCTTTGATAATATTTTCATCTAGGAAAAATATTAAATAGTTACCTATTTTAACAATTCGTTTCTTTTTATACGAATTTAAGCCCGAAACAGTGTTTTCATGTAAATTTAAGAAAATAACTTTTAAATTTTAGACTAAAATTAGTTCATAAATTTCTTAAAAAAAATATTTTTTTTAAATTCTGGTGAGTATTTTCTAACACTATAAAGGAGTTACAAGGTTTTGTTTGACTAAAGTAAGCTTCTATATGGTTTTCAGTTCACTCTCGGCAAATTAAAAATATCGATTTTTTGGAAGCAATGAAAATGTAGTTCCACTAGAATGACTTCCATTTTTTTCACTGGGATATGTCTAGTATTTAAAACAATTGATATGTAAATCTTTTCTTATTGCACATTTTGGGTTTGATTTTTATTTTTTTTTTGTTTCAAATGAATTTTTATGATCGTCTGTCTCCGCTGCCTATCTGTCTATTTTTATTACACATATTTTATTGCTTTTCAGTAATTAAAAAAAAGGATGAAAGAAAACAAAAGTACATTTGCAGCACCAAAATATGTGTGTCGTATATGAAGAAATAACATTTTGGAGTTTTTTTCATTTTGGCGATTTTTTCATATAGGCGCTTGTTTAGTTTTTTTAATTTTGACGATTTTTTTCATATTATTATTATATTACAATTATATTGTTATTGGCGCCTTTTTCGGGTTTAGGCGATTTATTTCGGTTCTTGGCGCTTTTCTTCATTTTGCCAATTTTTTTCATTTTGATGATTTTTTTAATTTCTCGCAATTTTTTTCTTATTACTATTATATTACAATTATATTGTTTTTGGCGCTTTTTTCATTTTGCCAATTTTTTTCATTTGGACGATTTTTTTAATTTTGGCGATTTTTTTCTTATTATTATTATATTACAATTATATTGTGATTGTCGCCTTTTTCGCGTTAACGCGATATTTTTCGGTATTTGGCGTTTTTTTTTCATTCTGCCAATTTTTTTCATTTGGACGATTTTTTCGAATTTTGCCACTTATTATAGTGTTAGAAATTCTATTATTTTGGCGATTTTTTTCGTTCTGATGATTTTTATTTGGCGATTTTATAATTTTCAGATTTTTTAGTTTCACCGTTTTTGAAAATTTCAAGAGTTTACCTCTTACGGTTTCCAAGATATAGCAAATTGTCAAAATTACATAGTCAAAATTGCATTAACTGATGTGTTAATTGTTGTAATCTATATAAAAATACACTAATTTTAAAAATTTCAAGTGTCAATATACATATGTACATACAATTGTATGTATATTACATTGGATTTTAAAATTTTTGTTGCTCATTTTGGGACACCCTTTAGTTTTTAAATCTCATGTATTTGTTGTTATATCCGCAAAGGTTCTACATACTCTGTCCAAATTTCAGGTCCATAGGACCGTAGGACAGACGGACAGCGTAGCGAAAACAATAGGGTTCCTTTTTTCACCTTTGTTGTACGGAACCCTAAAGAGAATAAAAGAAGACAAACGTACATTTGCAGCACCAAAATGTGTGTTGTATATGGAGAAATCTTGACATATGTTAAACATATGTGTAGTATTTAGAACACTTGATATGTAAATCCTTTCTTATCGCACATTTTGGGTCTGCATTTTTATTTTTTATATTTTTGTTTTGTTAGTGCGGAAGGAATACAAAATGAGATGAATTCTCAGATTTGTGTGTGCATCTATGGTTGGGTAAAATCTTTCAATTAGGGTTGTTTAGTGCATATAGAAAAGGTACACGTGCGAGATGTAATAGTTTATGAGGGTTAGAATTGTTATTTTGTTTCGTTTAAAATTAAATTTTTAAGATCAACTTTCTATTTTTAATGGTACAATAATATAAGAAAAAATCTTAGTTAGTTTGATTCTCTGCATGTTATGTGTGTGTGTGAATTGTGTTTGCATTAGATAATTTACCTACCTGAAATTGTGTGTGTGAGTTTGTGTGCATTGGTTAGTTCTATTGTTATGGAAAGAACAAATATACTAACATATGTTTTATGATAGAATAAATATAAGCAAATTATACATTTGTATTTATAACATAAATTTTATTTAAAGTCTTTTATATTTCTTACAGATATAGGTTTATAGTCAAAAATTATTTTATATAAATTAAAAAGTTTTTGAGTTAATATATATTAATTATAATATAATATATGTGCACATATGTTAACATGCTGAATATAATCCTTTGTTATGATATCATAATCATAAACAGTTTTCAGATGTTTTCAATGTTCTCTTTATTAAAGCCCATATGACACTTCATTTTTCTTCATTTATCAAGTTTTATAGAAAAGTGCAAGCATATTGTTATAGGAAAATTCAACAGGTGCAAACGGTTCAGCTGTAATCAGAAAAATGAAATAATGTCAACAACTTGATTAAAGTTATCTACAAAAAATAAAGATCTGCCAAAAAAAATTTAAAATATTTCAACTTAAAATTGACATTTCAAGCTGGAAACATAAAAGTGTTCGTTATTAGCGGCTTATGGTCAAACATAGCAATCTTTAGTTTGTTTTGTCTCTATTCTAGCGGTTTTTAATTGTGAAAATCTTATAACATTCAAACATTTTCTTCCGTTTTATATAGTTTGTTCTTTCTAACATTTATTGTTTCTTTGTATCAATTCAATATCAAATCAATGAAGAAACAATTAAGTGTCATAAGGGCTTAAGAGATATGTATATGTATATATAATTTTTAGCTTGTTATTTTTAATTTTTTTTCAAAAAATAAAAAACGAACTAACATAAACTAAATTTATTGCATATCTTTTAAATTTTATTGAAATTACAATTTTTGCATTTAGTTACATTGTAGATTTTGGCGGTATTCGATTTTTGATGCATACGGTAATGCGTAAGTGCAAATGCAAAATATCGTAGCTTTTCTTTGGATTGTGTGTGTATTTGCTGTTGGATTTTAAAGAAAAGCTACGATATTTTGCATTTACACTTACTCAAGACCATTTTGCATTAAACATCGAATACCGCCATTGTAATAAATTTGTATTAGCTGTTTTGCTTTTTCTTCTGTTTCCATATGTTGTCTTCTATAGTACGAGCAGGAGCAGGTGTCTGGTCAACATTTTTAATTTTCGTTAGCCCAACAACAATTCGCATAATGCTTTCCAAATTTATTTTTCATTGTTTTCAAGCTGCTTGTAATCTCCAAATGTGTTTGAATATTGATGAGCTTGTATTTGTCTTCATCAGAAACAACATGGGAGCGTCTTTTTAAGAAATTATGTATATCTTTTAATATCATTCTAACTACTGAGTATGACTACATGAGTGCACTAAATGATTATGAAACTATGTAATAGTTTCGTTATTAAATTTTCTGTCAAACATTTTGCGATTGATTTGGCTTCCTTTATTTCCATTGGCGCAGCTATTATGTATTTAGTTAGCTAACATTGCATTGTTAATATATGTATATCGAAACTTTCCGGAAATTCTTAAAAGATCATCTGTGCCTATAACTATAGTGAAAAAAATTATAAAACGGTTCCATAGTGTGTCTTACTTGTTTGTTTCTCCGACATAGATCACACTCTAAAACGTACTTTTTTGACCATTTTGTACATATTTTTGCATAAGCGTTTTTGATTCAATTTGATTAAAGTTTTTCTAACTCCAAAATGTCCTCCGCATGGTGTGCTGTGATACAGTTTAAATAATTAATTACCTGTTTTCGTGTTTTTTTTTGAGGATTACTATATATAACATTGTTTTAATATCATTTTTTAACATCTTTGCACGTGCCTAACTTTTCTTTAAACTTTCTATACTTATTTTCTTAAATATTTTGGCACCTTTTTCTATAACGAATCATACATAATTTGTTCTGCCTAAAATAAGAGATATTTTCTCTAATATATTATCTAGATAGTAAGGATTATCGCTACA
>LR999966.1:36678738-36752549 GCA_905220375.1 Tachina fera | reverse complement strand
TCATTTTAGTATGCTTTTCGTACCTTAAATAACAATGAAAGGCAATTATGATTATTATTCATTTGACTCAAATATTGATTGTAAATATTCCATATTTTGTTCTGTGCTATTTCTGTTCTTTAGTAGTTTTTTGGCTTCTTCATCTAAATCCCGATGTTCCACTTTCCATTGATTTCGAATACTGGAGATGAACGGATCTGACGTTGCCAATAATATATTTAAATAGATCTTCATTTGTTGAATTTCGTGAAATTTTTCTAGTATTGTGCTCTCTATAAAATCTGTAATCCTTGTTTCTTTTTTCCTGAGCCTCCTCTGATAGATCTCCAAGTGGCACCAAATGATATTTAATGATATCTTCTCCATGATAAAGGATTTTATGAACTGTTGCAGACATATTTCTCCATGGGTAGTTGGTTGTATATATTTTTGCAGTTTCCTTAGCATAATCTCCAAATTTTCTAGAGTCAATTTCTTCATTGCACGCAAGTACTTCTAGGATTATTTTAAACCTGAAAATAAGGTTTAAATCCACTCCTGTTATTTCAGATGCTGTTTCTGGATCTGAAAAGAATCTTCTTGTGGTATTGCCATCATTTGTATTGCCTGACCCTTGTTTTGGCTGATCTATAATCAATCCTAATTTGCGATATTCATCTAGAACATGTTTCTTTTTTGAACTTCTTAACTCTTTGTTGGTTTCGTTGTTTCTTATTGATCCTGAAGACCCGAAATCCAAATCATAACTGATTTTTAGTATGTGTTCCATAAGTCGTATTCTTGCATGTAGTGGTGATAATCCAAATTCATATGCATCGGTATTATCTAATGATTTTGTCGGGACTTGGTTTAATTGGGTTGATGTTGCTTGGCATATAATGCAGCTGGATGCAGCCTTCGTGTTTGTCAAAGCCTGACCTACTTTTCCATCTATCATTGTCAGCACTAATTGGTAGCTTACTTCAGTTTGCTGCCCATCTAACTGTAATTGTAATGGCTGTAGTGTTGCAATTTGGGCCTTGATATCACTAACTTCTTTGTTAATGGCATCATGAGTTTCTTTTTTGAATTCAAATTTAATTGGCCTGCAGTATTTCGTAGAAGATGGTGTCTCATTTTTCCAAATATCCATTGTTTGCGTTGTACTAGTCGAAGGCTCTGAATCTTCCAAAATCTTTTTCAATCGCAATGGTACAAATGATACCATGAACATATCTGAGTCCGAAATATTTTCACATACAGCTTGTTTGTATTGTTTTTGTCCCGAGGAACCATCACATCCCCATTTACAAAAAAGAATTAACTTTGTGTTTCCATATTTCTTTAACTCATTTCCTGTTATTGATTGTAGCAAGCGTTCGGCTGTGTGATCAAGTAGAGATTGTAGTTGTACCTCTGCCGAAATTGGTGTGATTGTAATAGTGTCCTTTGATGGCAAACAGTCTATTTTAGCAGCGGTTATGTAATGATATGCTGGATACATATTTGACCCTTTTTCAATCGTACGCAGTCTGAGCTTAATATATTGCTGTTTTGTTAATTTCAAATCCAGAAATAATGCTAATGCCTCCTCATTTGTGTACTGTATTGCATCACTCGGAGTTGGTATACTTTTAAGAATCCGTTTTGTTCTCACTGGACTAGCTTTAACAACTTTTTCAATGATATCCACTTTTGATAATTGGTTCTGTGATCGTAATTGATGTAGGAAAGATTCTTTTATATTTGTACAACCAATTGCATCGTTAAAATCTTTAAGTTTCCGCCTCTTAGATCTATCACTGCAGTTGCCCATTAATGATTTGCGTGGTCTTCCAGCCTTATCTTGCTTTGCTGTTTCTGCAGCGACAGTAAGTTGGCCTTCTAACCAGTTTGCACTTTTTATATAAAAGTTTTGTTTACTGTAGCTAACTTCTTTGTAGCGTTTTTTTTAGTGCTTTGACGAAATTAGATAATTGCTCTTGCATTTCGGTGCTACACGAATTTAAGTTTAATTTTATTTTAACGTAACTAAGAACATCTTCCTGGTTTTTGTTTCTAAAATACTCTTCGGCCAGTTCTTTATAACTGAAGCTCTCCATATTTATCTGAATATTTTTATTTGTTATATTTTATCCGAACAATTAAAGGATTAACTTATTACTGAGTAATCCCTTATGGAATCCGTAGTTTTATACATTTTTAGATACATGTTATTCACACATTGATCTTCAATTTCATAGCAGGTAGTGCTTAAATTGAACAAAACTGCACATGTTATTCAGACCTTAATATCAGGTAAAACTGATTAGTATCTCGCCAATATGGGGTTGTTTTTTATCTTTAGTGGTTTAATGTCGCCATTATTGTTATCAAAATGTTTATGACTTTGGTTGACCCTAACATTTGATAACAGGTAAATTCAGAAAGAGATCATATGTTTACTGTAGAACCTATTGTGATAATTTTATGACTTATTTTTTGCTGATCAAAACAAAGCCATTAAACCCTTTCGCAGGTATTATATTTAATTTTTTTCATTTTACGTAGTCTAAAGTAAAAAAAAACAAACTTTTAGGCAAAAAAGTGAAAATTTAAGACACTATTGTATACGAGTACTTATAGGGCTGTTTAAATTAATTTGAATTTTTTTTAGAGTAATTTCATTAAAATGAAAAAAGTGTTCTACCCACGGGTCGTCACGGGTGCAAAAGTATATATAGCGTTAAAGAGGACACTTTCACCTCTCTCCTGGTGGTATACGTTTCTTGTTCCCTTTTGTTCCCTAGAAGTTCTATTCCACTAAAATTTAAATTTGAGAAAAATATAGTAGTTTCATAAATATTTCATAACGCCCGTAATATTAAACGCTAGAGCTGTGACCACTTACAACAACTAAAGACTATAGTCCTACCAACATTATAAAAAAGACCGCAGGCCGTTATCGATGATAGCTTGCGAGTAGTAACCATTTATTTTTGATAAAAAACAAAAGAAAAACACCTTTTTCTGAAATTAAAAAAACGGTTGAGTTTGACAGCATGCCACGCCCACAATTATCAATAGTTTAACCTAAGTTTTTGGCTACCTTAATCTGGATATATTAGCTACAAAAAGGCGTAAAAATTTTAAAAATCGGTGACAAAAAAAAATTAGACTTTTGGCCAATGAAAAACGATTTTCAGCCACTGTGCGGCGCAACCACTGCGCCAGGAATAATTTAACACAAAATTCTTTTTATAATTTCACAATTTTATTTATTAAAAATTAGTATTTATTAATAAAATTAATTATCTACTTTAAACGGACTGAATCGGACGAACGCGTAACCAAGACTGCCTGTTTTCATCCAACCTTGTTGGCTCGTTGAATCCATGGATCATGTTACACCAACACGCGCAAGCATACAGACGCTGATCATGCAAAATTGTTTTCCCATCATTTCAGCAAGAATGCAATTTCGTAATTGGATCGGAAGCGCGTGTTGAAGTAAATAATTAATGAGCTTAAACTGCTAAATTATTTTTGGTAGCAGTGTTACCAGCATTGTGAACTTCTACCTCCTTAAATGTCTGCGTCCCGGAGATCTGGGAGCTTATTACTGGTAGCTGGACATGTAGCTCTGGAAGATTTAATTTCTTTGTTTGTTGGTACCAAAGCCATCCAATACAACAGGTCATGGAGACAATGATCATGACGTTAATTCCAATGGTACCATTGAATCTCGCTCCTAACTGGTTCAATCGGTTTATGTTATTAAGGCTTACCTCATGGACATATTTGATGTCCAACAGCAGGTCGTCATGTGTTATATTCGCTAGTACTGGTGGTAGAGCTTGAAATTTTGTGATGGAACTGCTCGTGTAAGTATGATTCTTTATCACTACCGACTCGTTCGAGAGTTGCAGAAGATACGTGCCATTCAGGAACTCGGTTTTGCCATTTGACTTAATCAGACCCTTGTAGTTTGTCACGAAGATAACGTCATCACTCAATAACTCGATAATTTCCTCTTGCGTACGCCTGTATTTACATTTTGCTGATCCGCCTTTAAGAATGCGGTTGAGGCAGTCATCTTCCTTCAATTTAGTTACGGATGCTCTTTGGCAGACTGTTGAATTACTTATTAAGAGGCAGTTACCTTTGATACCATAGGTCTCAGCCTCGCTAACAAGCACCTTCTCGAACCGTAAATCTATTTGTTTTTCTTCGTTAATAGCAGCTCTAATGAGAAGCAAGTTATAATAGTTCCTTTCAAGCTTTGGTATTGATAAGATGTACAATAGTAATGAGCCATTTGTGTAAATTTATGGGGCTCCATATTCCACTGCTTCTATTGCGTTACCATAAGGCAATGTTTCCAGTTCGTCAATTATTCTATTTATCTCCGATTGATCTAGCAGATTCGTGTTGACAATACCACTCTTGGCCAGTTGGCAAGCTCGGACAATTTCATTTATTTCATCCCTCAAAATAATGATCTCATTGATGGTACTTTGTTCTATTAAGGTGTAGTCTTTACCACTCGTGATATTGTTTAGTCTGGTGATGATTTCATTGATTTTTTCCGCAACTTGGTTCGTCGTCTGCTAAAACTCTTTGTTGATTTTGTATTGCTCATTGTTATTTTCGATGATATTCTCTTGACTCTTTAATATATTATTCCAGTCTGTAGAATCAGGACTTCCAGCAACCCATTTACAAGCCGATCCGATCCAATCGATTGATCTAGGCGTTCTTCTGTTTACATTTGCCAATTTTTTAAGGCGTTCTTGTATCTGCAGCATGTGGTGTAAAATGAATTCTTTGTTTTTGCTTGCCGGAATATGCTTTTGAATGAGAGATGATATATTTGCAGCCACGTCCATGTACTGTTCCAAGTTGATGACGTGTATTAGTTTAAAGTTTCCATCGACTACCCATCCATTGCCAATCTTTAGTGAAACCAGAGATGTCTTGTATTGGTAGATTTGCAAACTATTTGCAAAAGCAGTCAGTCAGCGATGAACAGAATAAACTTGAGATTCATGATTATAAAAAATGTAAAGTCTGAAAAATAATAAGTTAATTATATCGATAAAAATGAGGCGGCATTGTGACAGTGAGATGTTTAGATGACAGTTTTTTTCTTATTTCTATCCAAAATTTTTCCATTTTTTGATTTTCTATTAATATGTTATACTTCTCCATCAGCCAGTATATGTACACTTCCTTGGTTCACTCGGAACACTTAATGATGACCTTATACCCTTCCGCCATTGAGTCTGTAAGCCTTGACGCAACTCGCCATTGCATGGTATTAGTGCATCATCCGGAAACTAACCAGGCCTGAGCTGATGTTCTCTTATTTCTTTATATGGAAATAGTATTTGATGTGCTTTTGTATGCCAATATAAATGTTTTAATAAAAAAAAATTTCCTATTGCATCGTAGAAAAATATTTTTAAGAAATGTAGTTTAAATGAGTGAGACGAATAAGGACCTATAATTATTTAAAGAACAACATTTTTCCTTGGACTTTGGCCATTTAAATTTTTTATATGTTCCTTGTGAATTTTTCTTCCACTCCTTGTCAACACAGTTACTCTATTATCTTTCTCAACTATTTCCCTTCTAAAAAGCGCTTTATTTTTTCCTTTAATTGTTTTGATAGCTACATAGATTCTATCACCCTTTCTATATTTCTTAGGACTTTGTCTTTTTTATTAATTTTTGCATTGCGGGCTGCCGTGTTTCTTTTAAGCAAGTGCCTGAGATCAGTATTAACCTTCTCTTGTCGTGATAATAGGTTTTCATAGTTTGCTCCGATATTTCTATTGAAAAATAGGTCACGGGGTCTTTTCTGTGTTGTTGAATGGATGGTATTATTGTACCTATCGAGACAGATTTCAATTAATTCCTTTACTGATAGATTCTGGTATTCAACTCTCAGACATCTATAGATTTCGATTATTGTTGAGTGCAGTCTTTCAACTTGCCCGTTCACCTCACTTCTCTGAATACCCGGTGCTTTCTTCGGGTTGAGTTCAGCAATTAGATTTTGTACATCACACATTTTAAATTTTATGGGTCGAGGGGGTAGCGCAACTACACTTGGGAAATCAACAACACCAGTACATGTGTTTGGGGTAAATACGGATTTTAAATGCTTTGCAAACAAGTTACCTTTTTCAATATCAGTCCTGGTCCAAACTCCGATAGAAGTGCGCAGAGGTGGTTTAAACTCAACGGGTGTTTTAATTCTTTGCGCAGCGTGCCACAAAGAATAATTAGATGCTGGTGTGACATCAAGAGTCACTAAAAGTCCATAAAAGAGCCCATAGAAATGCAAGGGAAAACAAAATACAACTGCTAGAAAAATATTATTTTCCAAAAATTAGTGAAAATTTTAATAAAATAATAAATCAATGTAGGGCTTGTAAAGAAGGAAAATATGATCGCCATCCAAATAAATCTAACATATCGCCTACACCAATTCCTCAATATGCAGGAAAAATACTACACATAGATATTTGGTCCACCGAAAAACATTTAATACTAACTGCAATAGATAAACTTATAAAATATGCTCAAGCCACCCCAATAAGTTCCAGATTAATTGCAGACATCCGTGAACGACTAAGAAAAATATTATTTAATTTCGGAGTGCCTAGAATTGATGTAATAGACAATGAAAAGTCTCTAAACTCGGCCTCAATTCAATTTATGCTTGAAGATCAACTAAACATACGAATTTTCAAAACACCACCTTACAAAAGTACAGTAAACGGCCAGGTCGAACGTTTCCATTCTACCTTATCAGAAATAATGCGTTGCCTTAAGATAACAGATAAAACACACAGAAATTTTGAAGAGTTATTAGACAGATCAGTTTATGAATACAACTACACAATTCATTCTACCACAGGTAGGAAACCAATTAAAGTATTCTTTGGAAGAAGGGTTAGCACTAGCCCAGAACAGTAAGAAAATGCAAGAAAGGAAAATATAGAAAAATTAATAAAAAATCAGCAAAAAGATTTAAAATTCCACAACAAAGAAAGGAAACCATTTAAGGACTATGCACCAGGACAAAAGATTTATGTCAACATTAATAAAAGACTAGGCTCAAAACTGTAGCTCGATACAAAGAAGAAATAGTTTTGCAAAATAGGAAAAGTACTGTACTAACAGAGTCGAATAGAGTAGTACATAAAGACCATATAAAAAATTAAAAAAATTCAAAATTAAACTTGTGACATGACAAATTTATGTATTTTACAGATTATTGTTGCCAATGCTTAAAGCAGAGGTGCAAATACTTAATTATACGAACTCCTACGTGATTACAATAGGTAACGGATTTGGAAAAATTCAGGAAGGCACATTAAAATATTCACCCAATTTCTGAATCTTATTATGACTTTCTGCAAAAGACGAAGACCTATATATATAATATAATTTTAGTCTAAAATTTAAAAGTTATTTGCTTCAATTTACATGAAAACACTGTTTCGGGCTTAAATTTGTATAAAAAGAAACGAATTGTTAAAAAAGGCGACTATTTACCATTTTTCCTAGATAAAAATATTATCATAGAACACAAAAAAGGGAATTTTTCTTAATATCGCTTCCAATTCAGTGACCAAGCATCGAAAAAGAGAACTTCTTGCAATGACAACCCTATGTAAAAATCATTTGACCGGATCGAAATTTTCACTACTTCCGCATCGCAAACTCTACATTTTCATGAATTTTTTGGAGTGTCTTTTTTTACTGGGACGTTACAATGTACTACGAATTGAATCAGACAATCGACTTATTGGATACACTAAAAAACATCTCACCTGAGAGACGAATTAGATCAAAAGCCACTCTGCGAAAAATTTGGAGACTACTTGCGGGATCACTAGATCACGACGATGCAGAAATTATTTGCAGGACTTTAGATGAGTAACTCAATAACGCAAATTAGCAGATAGTTATCATTACAAATTTTGCAAATCAGTTAAATAATATCACTAAGTTAATAAATGATTTTTCAAATGCAATAAGAAAATCCGATACAGTCATAAATGAAAATATTGAAATGCTGAGGAATAAAATAAGAATAGCAAAGGAAGCAGTTATGAATATAAAATATGCCATACAGTGGGCGAAAGTTAATGTAATTAATTCGTTTTTACTGAACAAAAAATAAATGACAATGACTATAAATAAATTGAAAGAAAAAAACATGCCATTTAATAATATTGAAGAAGCATTAGCACTTGCAAATACCAACATACTAGGTAATGATAGAAACCTCTTATAAGTAATTAAATAAAATACCTATAACAAATTCCATTTTATATAATAATATAATTGTAAAACCTTATATAAGAAATGATTCCATAATAAATTTAAAATTTGAACACATGATTAGAAATAAAAATGAAATTTATGCAATTAATAACACTGTACAACAGCCAAAATAGCCTTTAGATAAAAGTATGCGGACTATATGGATTTCGATGCGTTAAATACAAATCTGCTTTCAGTTTTTCTCTATCACGTAGAGATTTTTTTTTATGGGCGTGGCTAATTTTGCCCCCTAAATTAGTCGGCCATACTAATATATTTTACTATAACTCGAAACCCGCTATTTCAATTTTAATAAATAATAAACCAAAAGATGCGCCACAAAATTTTGTTAAAAAAAATTAATAATAATTTTTTACCTATCTTTTATGGTTTCGGAGTTATTCAGAATTTAAAAAAGAAAAAAGTTTTTTTTTATGCAAAAATCGCGTAATTTTTTTACATGAAAATTGCAATAAAAAAATCAGAAACTCAATAGTTTTATATTTTTTAAATTTTTCTCAAAACCACATATCCTAGGAATAAAACAAGCTATAAAACGTGAAAATCCAGCAATAAATCTTGATTTTATTCGCAATTTAAAGCAGGTACCTAAAAATGGAAAAATGTGTGTAATGCATTAAATGCAGTCACACTTACATCTGGTAATGCTACTGAAAGGGCATTGCGGGCAGGTAACAGAACTAAAAGAAAATATAAACTAAAGAATTTTGGGTATACATAAATATGTTCACTCATCAGTTGCCCTACAATAACTGTTTGTGAAACCGAAAAGTAAATTTTCAACCGCAACAAAATTAAAAAAAAATAGCTAAAAATTTTAGCATAAGCTGAATTTAAAAAGTGATAATTTCTTCATCTATTTTTTGGTAAGTATTATTATTACTAATTCAAAATGTTGTATTTAGGATGCGAAGTAATAGTTTTGTATCAAATTGTTGCAGGTTTCAAAATGCCAAGGCTTTGTAAAAATTCTGCTGATTCATTCTGTTATGTATGTGGTGATTTAACTTTAAAATCGCAACGCCAGACAATAACTTCCCAGGTTAAGAACGCCTATAAGCTACGCTTTGGGTTTCCTATCGATGAAAGAGATAAATATTGGCTACCAAAAATATGTTGTAATAGCTGTTCAAGGGCTTTAAGAGGTTTGATCAAAGGAAATCGCAAGTCTTTGCCATTTTCGACACCAATGATTTGGAACGAACCAAAAAAATCAAGATTTATTGCTGGATTTTCACGTTTTATAGCTCGTTTTATTCCTAGGATATGTGGTTTTAAGAAAAATGTAAAAAATATAAAACTATTGAGTTTCTGATTTTTTTTATTGCAATTTTCATGTAAAAAAATTACGCGATTTTTGCATAAAAAAAACTTTTTTCTTTTTTAAATTCTGAATAATATTAAAATCGAAATAGCGGGTTTCGAATTATAGTAAAATATATTAGTATGGCCGACTAATTTAGGGGGCAAAATTAGCCACGCCCATAAAAAAAATCTCTACGTGATAGAGAAAAACTGAAAGCAGATTTGAATTTAACGCATCGAAATCCATATAGTCCGCATACTTTTATCTAAAGGACAGCAAAAAAATGTTATTTTGTTGTACAGTGTAATAATTGTAAGATCTATAATAAGATAAAAATTTGTAAGAGAAACCAATTGTTAGATTTAAGAAAAGATAATTGTATTAAAAATATTATACTTGGTCAGAAATCAGTTTACACAACTAGCAACACCCATCACGTCCCACGCATGGAAGAAATCTCTGATGGGATCATTCTCTTAAGCAATGTTAATGAAACAGTAGCAACAGAGACTATGAAATATGATTTGAGAGGTACATGCCTCAGTAAGTTTGACAATAATTGGCGACAATACCTACTAAAATCTAAAAGCGCCCAAATGATATTAACCCTGGCTGCAGTGCAGGAAACTCCATTCGAGAAAAAAAGGCTGAATATATTATCGTTAGAATCACTCCAAGAACTACATTTTACCAATACAAAGGCAATCCAAAGTATCAGAAAGGAAACATGGGTTACAAACACCACTATGGCTATTACCTTCTTATCCACAATCAGTATAGCACTCCTGGTTATCAAAAAGACAAAAAAAATGCCTTCAACAACATTAGTGCTGAATCCTACAATAACACCAACAGCGAAATAGGGAAAAGTAACACCCACAATGAGATTGCATGATTTACCCTATTTTTGAGAAGCTCGTGGACTACCCCATTTACGGGTGACGGAGTTAACGAAAAATATGTTTCACACGAGCAACAAAGAATTGGTGTCAAATGCAAAATTATGCTTACCTGTTGTCTGGACTATTTTATTTATTTACAAATAACATCAAAGTAAGTTGTAAATATTCTGACAGCACATAGTTGAACGGAACAGCCAGGTGTGTTCGAAGGCCACTAAACCTTCATCATCAGCGTTCTTCTGTGTTGGTCCACTGTATGTGGTGTCAGTTGATGTAGATTTCTGCCTTATATACGAAACTTTCTTACAAATGGAATACGTAAATTGTTATGATTCATCGTAATTGAATTTGCTGAAACGTGTGTTGTAATGAAAGCGCAAATTTACCATCTCTGTGTTAATTAATAATTATCACATGTAATTTGGCTTAAAAATCGATACAATCTTTTGCCCGTTCAAATAAATCATATTTTCGGCCTGTCCCAGGATGTCACCAGAAATTGTTCGATCGAATACTTGTATTGAAAACGAAAACAAATTTTCTAATATTTTTGTATTTGCAATACAAGTTGTCATTCGAACGATTTCTGGTGACATCGTGGGACAGGCCGCTTATTTTTGTTTTATTTGCAGTTTCGTTAACATTGTTGAGCAACAAGATTTAATTAAATGCTGATTTAGCAACAAGTGCCTTTTGAAAGATTTAATTAGTAACATTATTTTTAAGTATGAACATTCTTAAATTGTATTTGAATAAATTAAGAACACTTTAAAGCACGAACGGTTTAAAGTAAAACATTTTTTTAAAAAACAAAAAACAAAGGTTTTGTTTAATTTACATACATACATACAAACATACACTGTACTATTCATATGTATTTACTTATATATGCAAACTTTAATAATATACATACATATAATATATACTTTAAATTTTAAAGTTCAATAAACTCTTAATACATAGTACATATGTAAATTAAAGACACATTACGTATTTACATAAATATAACTACTGCACAAATTCAACTACAACAATACCAACCAACTTAACACACGTCATAGCGGGAAGACAAAACAAAAAAAATAATAAAAAACAGCAAAAGAGATTTTTAAATCCGGTCTCTATCTTTACAACTTACATACATTTTTTAATTTCATATATTACAAGTAAAATTATATCTTAAAGGCAATCAATAAAGTATAACTTAAAATTATTGGTAACTATACCCACACAAGCCAATAAGATTATATTAAAAAAGTTATCTTTTTATTGCCTTTGAAAAACAACTATTAACTATTACTTTGTGAAGCACTTGATAAATTTATAACCAAGTTTTGGGAAATAAAAGATATACCCACCAAACCCAATAAATCTGAAGAAAGCTTAGCTTGTGAAGAAAACTACAACTACAAATTACCCAATGGCCATTATCTAGTAAGTTCCATTTCGATCACCTACGATTGAATTAGGAAACTCATGCCATATCGCAATGGATACATTTTTACAAAATGAAAGAAATTTAATGAAAACCCCAAACTACAAATTGAATGTGATAACGTGCTGCAAGAATATATTGACTTAGGTCATATGAAGCCCGTAACATATAACCCTAATACCGTGTTCAGACTGATCCCTTAATTGCACAATTAGGACATTTTTATGCAATTAAATTAATTGATCACAATTTACCATACAATAAGTCATTTAATAAATTAAATGAGTAGTTAATTGTATAAATTGTAAATTAGTAGTTAATTGTATAACTAATTGCGTAAAACTCGACCCTGGTGTTTGTTGATAACTGCGTTCAGTGAGCAGACAAATTTCATAAAATGGCAAACCAGATGTCAAAAAAAGTAAATAAACAATGCAAAAGAAAATAGCTACTGAAGAATGTATATATATTTTTTTTAAATTTCTAAATAAATTTACTTTTTAACAAATGTCTTTTACAAAAAGCAAAAAACTTAAAGACGAAGAGGCTGACGTTGAGTGAGGCCAAGGAAGCTTCTCTGTTCGAATTTTGGCCAAGTTGAGTACAGGAGTTTCAGTGCCAGAGAAAAAATGGCGACGTATAAGCTAAGATGAGCTGCAGCAGTTGGGTTTCTAATAAAGCCCGTGAAATGTACATTTATTAATAATAATAGTTGCAATAAATGATAACCGAATTGTATGAGTTTTAATACTGTTTAAATATTGGCTTCATTCACACAGATTTTTCCACATCATCAAAATTGTCATCAATTTTCAAATTTTGCTCTCATAATGCAAAGAGCAATGGCTGCTGCTTTCTAACAATTTATAGAATTTTCAAGTTTTTCGCTGTCTTGCTAATTTTGAAAAGTTCGACATTTTGGTTATATATTAAAGAAATTTCTTTCAAAGTCGAATTTGCAATCATTTTTGAAATTTATAAACACGAATATTCACGAAACAAATAAAAACAATGTTTTTTCAGCTGTCAAATGAAAATTGAGTCAGTTAAATTGAGTATGTGTGAACACTAGATTTAATTGCTCAATTTGAATTAAATTGACTCAATTAAAAATACATGCCTGAACACAGTATAAAACAACTTTAAACAAACAATATTATTAGTCATAAAACTTGTTCAGTTCTCGTTGTACATTCATAGTGAACAGTCAATTTAGCGGAGTTTTTATTTCATACTAAACAAAAAAAAATTGTACGAAAAAATATTCGGAATACATATTGTTATTGTTAGCTTTATTTGCATTGCTAATATTTTTTACATAGTCATAATTAACAAAAACAAAAATACCGTAATAAAAAAAAACAAACAAACAAACAAAAGTGCCCTTGAGGAATACTCTATATGAGTACCTCAAAAACAAATAACTGTGAAGTGAGTTCTAATGGCAGAAATGCCTATTTTACTGTGAGTTCTGAAGCTCTTAATGAAAATAATAAAAATAAAAAATCTAATGATAGACTTACTGAGAGCTCTGAAGCTCTTAATGATAATAAATTAAATAATAAATCTGATAGTAGACTTTTTTTTAACGCCGAGGCCACTTTTTCGTCAGCGATCAACTTCGCTTTGTCCAATGCCAACTAGTGATTCGTTAACATTGCCGTTGCCTAGTACTTCTACATTTAACTCAGCGATATCATCCGCCTCGGGCTCGTGGTCATCACTTAACCAAGTTTTTACTGAAGTTAAGAGCAGCCCAAAACCCAAGGTCCAAGTGGGAATGGACAGATATATTACAGTGGTAAAGCGCGGACGAAACCCAAAGTCTTCGAAAATTTCATCTGCTCCAAAAATGTCTAGGGATAACAGCGCATCCTCTATTAACCGCCAAAATCGTTTTCAAATATTACAAGTTGACAACAACGAACCCGATGTATCTACGAACAAAACATTCAAGCCGCCTCCAATCTATTTGAGAGAAAAAAATTCAAACGCTATTATAAAAAATTTAATTTTAGTCATTGGTGAGAATAAATTTCACATCGTTCCAATAAAACGTGGTAACATTGATGAAACCAAAATTCAAATTTATGAAGAAAAAGATTTTCGCAAACTGATTACTGAATTTGAAAAAAGTAAGAAAAGTTTCTACACATATCAGCTTAAAAGTGCTAAAGGCCTGCAGATCGTATTGAAGGGCATCGATTCCTATGTTGCTCCCGAAGAAATAAAAGATGCACTCGTTCTCCAGGGATTTAAGGTAAAAAATGTATCTAACATAATAAATAACGATATAAAATTGAAAAAAAGCGAGACTCATCCAATTTATAATTTGAAATATCTCTTATATCGAAAAATAACAGTTGAAGAACCACACAAGCGTTCTGGACCCGTACAGTGCCATAATTGTCAAGAATATGGTCACACAAAAACTTACTGCAAGTTACCTTCAGTTTGTGTTATCTGCGGTGAATTGCACGGTACTGCGGGTTGTAGTAAGCCTAAAGATCTAGCTGAAAAAAAATGTAGTAATTGTGGAGGTAATCACACCGCTAACTACAGAGGATGTCCTGTCTATTCTTTCGTTAAACAGACTATGGGGCAAAAACCTAAATTAGCTCCAGCACAAACAGCAAACGCTTACTCCGCCACTTTTGCTCAAATGAGCCAACCTGTCACTTCACGTGTATCGTATGCCGATGCAGCTAAGACTAGTTATATTCCCACAAAAAATATTCCGCCTCAAAATAGTTCAACGAATGCAAACTCAAACTTTAATTTTAGTCGCCTTGAAGCTACTATTGAGAATCTGGTGCTAACTATAAACAACTTTACAACAAATATGACTTCCATGATGCAAGAAATGCTGAGAATGCAGAATACTCTGCTTCAAGCATTAATTAACAAGCCATGAACACGTTAAAAATATGTTTCTGGAACGCAAACGGCATTCGCCAACATAAAAATGAACTTGAGCACTTCCTTGCGGAAAAAAATATTGATATAATGTTGGTCTCTGAGACTCATTTGACTTCTAGAAGCCTCTTTAAAATGAATGGCTACACTTTATATGATACAAAGGACCCTAGAGGGAGAGCATGCGGTGGATCAGCAATTCTAATAAAGTCAAGACTCAAGCACTATATTCTTGACAACATTTGTGAAGAACATCTACAAGCAACAAATATCTGCATTGAAAATTTTTGTACAAATTTCGTGATATCTTCAATTTACTCCCCTCCCAGATTTTCAATCACTGAGGACCAATACGAGAAGTTCTACAAATCTCTTGGCCCTTGTTTCGTAGCAGCTGGAGACTATAATGCAAAACATACTTTCTGGGGTTCGCGTCTTATCACACCTAGAGGACGAGCGTTGTTCAACACAATTTCAAAAATGGGCTTGGACGTCATTTCGAGTGGGGAGCCCACTTACTGGCCTACTGACATACATAAAATTCCGGATATTATAGATTTTGGCGTCATGAAAAATATTTGTAGGGAATTAATTCACGTCGAAGCTTCCCTAGATCTATCGTCCGATCACTCTCCCACGATCGTTACAATCTGTAGCCCACTGAGAAGTGCTCTACCTCACCCATATGTGAAAATGGTCAGTCGTGTTAATTGGCTGCGATTCAAAAAATATCTTAGTAGTCATTGCACTGAAAACATTAAGCTAAGAACTCATAACGATATTGAATCTAATATTGCTAATCTTAACGAAAATATTAAGCAGGCAGCTGAACATGCCACTTCCTCCCATCCGCAGACTGGGTTTAACAGAATATATTCTACAGATATTGAACTTCTCGTATGTGCAAAAAGAAGAGCTAGAAGAGAATGGCAACAGTACAGATCACCCCAAAATAAAATTAGATTCAAAGATTGCACTAAAAGACTCCAAGAACTGCTTGCATATGAAAAAACTGCATCTCTTAAAAACTATCTGGAAAATCTCGATGTCACACCAGCATCTAATTATTCTTTGTGGCGCGCTGCGAAAAGAATTAAAACACCCGTTGAGTTTAAACCACCTCTGCGCACTTCTACCGGAGTTTGGGCCAGGAGTGATATTGAAAAAGGTAACTTGTTTGCAAAGCATTTAAAATCCGTATTTACCCCAAACACATGTACTGGTGTTGTTGATTTCCCGAGTGTAGTTGCGCTACCCCCTCGACCCATAAAATTTAAAATGTGTGATGTACAAAATGTAATTGCTGAACTCAACCCGAAGAAAGCACCGGGTAATGATGGAATTAGTAACCAAATGCTAATAAAATTGCTTCGTATTGTAATTAGAATCATGTTATTCATTTTTAATGCCATTTTACGACTGGAGTATTATCCCCACAGCTGGAAGCTTGCCAAAGTTAAAATGATTCCAAAGCCGGGCAAAGATCTTACCAAGGCAGAATCATACAGGCCAATAAGTCTGCTATCAACAATGTCAAAACTTTTCGAAAAACTGCTCATGTCAAAATTGTCCCCAATTCTAATTGGTAGTGAGTGTATCCCAGACCATCAGTTTGGTTTTAGAAGTCAGCATAGCACTATTGAACAAACGCATAGATTGGTTCAATGTATAAGAAGAACATTTGAAGAAAAAAAGTACTGTTCTGCATTCTTTATTGACGTTTCGCAGGCATTTGATAAAGTGTGGCATGAAGGCCTAATTTTAAAATTAAAATCATATCTACCAATAAATTTGGTGAATTTATTAGAAAGTTACATTACTTCCCGGAAGTTCACGGTTGTGGAAGTAGAATTCATGAGTGTGCCCGAAACTATATCATCCGGTGTGCCACAGGGGAGCATACTGGGGCCAGTTTTGTATTTAATTTATACATGTGATATGCCTTTGAGCAGCAATATCCATACATCTACGTTTGCCGATGATACAGCCTGCCTAAGTATGCACTAAAATCCTCATGAGGCTTCCCAATATCTACAAGAACATATAACACAACTGGAACTATGGTTAAAATTATGGAGAATTAAGGTAAACGAGCAAAAGTGTGTTCAGGTAACATTTACCCTGCGAAGAGATACTTGTTCCCCAATTCGAATCAACAATCAAGTTGTTCCTCAGCATTCACATGTCAAATACCTTGGTATACACCTTGATCGACGACTTACATGGAAACACCATATTGACTCAAAGCTAGTACAAATGAAACTTAAACTAACTCAGATATATTGGCTGATTGGTAGAAACTCAACACTCAGCCTAGACTGCAAACTTTTATTATACAAGTCGCTCTTGAAGCCAATATGGTGCTACGGAATTCAGTTATGGGGCACTGCTTCAGCTTCTAACGTCGAGAGAATACAACGAAGGCAAAATAAAATTTTACGTTTGATAACATCGGCTCCATGGTACATAAAAAACTCAAATATACATCGTGATTTGAATATGCCACTAGTGATTGAAGAAATAGCAAAATACGCAGGCAAATATTTAACAAAACTCGAGTCACATCCTAATCCGCTTGCTCGTAACATCTGAAATTTTACTGGCCACATTCGCTTGAAAAAGAAGGACACAAGGGCTCTTTTACTCAACACTCCAGATGGGATTGCTTGAAAATATTTTTTTTCTCTTTTTTTTTATTATCACTACATATGTATTATTTATAACTATCACTAAGTTTATGTCCGACAGTGGTCGGGCCTAATACTTATATTTTAGATTTAAGATTTTAATACTTATTGTTAGTTCATAATTGAAGATACAATAAATAAATAAATGTAAAAAAAAAAAAAAAAAAAAAAAAAAAACTTGTTTCTAATACCTCGAGTAAAACTTCAAACGGTAATAGTTTGAATGAGATTGTATAACTGGCCCCACCTACAACAAGATTTAGTTGTGCTTGTTTTGAAATGGCGCTTTTATAAAATTGTTTTACGCCGACATTACAAAAATATACAGGCAAATTATGTTAAGCCCAACACAAACACTCTTCCAACGAATAAATTTTCGTGCAAACACTGATATTTGGAGTCAATTGTGCTCCATATTTGGCTATAAGAACCCTACAAGAATTAACCAGAGACATTCAAAATACCCACATAGGTCTGGACTCTGCTGGAGTTTCCCGGAGAAAATGGACTTCTAACATTAAAGAAAATACTACACGGAAAATACTTGCTTGACGTCGATTAACTCACACTGCCCGAGTCAAATAACGCCAAAACATTAGGCATAAGATGGAATGCCAAGGAAGATGCCTTCTTTTTTAGTGTTCCAATAATTGAAAGAAAGTCAGCATACACAAATCGAACTGTTTTATCTGATATAGCTCGTCTACTGTCATTTCTGTCAAGACTATTATGCAGCAAATATGGCAAGATACCACTCACCCTAATTAAATGGCACAAGTTTTCTCAGTTCTTCACAATATTGATCAAATTCACATTCCGAGATGGATTAAAATTTCACCTTCAGCAAAAATTGAGTTTCATGGCTTTTCGGATGCGTCCGAAAATGCCTACTCAGCAGTTTTATATGCTCGGTACACTCGTAGACGGACCTTGCACCGTAACCTTACTTCTCGCTAAAACGAGAGTTGCACCAATCAAAGTAATCTCGCTACTAAAGTTAGAACTTTGTTGTGCTGTGTTGTTAGCTAATATTATCCACAATGTAATAACGCAATTAAACTTACCGCAACATCAAATACATTTTTAGACAGACTCATCTATAGTGTGTGCTCAGCAAACCACCAAACTCATCCAACACTTGTGGCAAACAGAGTTTCTACAATGTTTGAAACTGTAAGCGTGGACAACTGGAACCATGTTACCTCGCATGATAACCGTGCTGATGTTACCAGTCGACGATGAAAACAAAAGAATTAAAAGATGAATGGTCCACTATGGCTCAAGGAAACACCGTCACACAAACCCTTTGAAAGCTTAAGCTAAAATTAGTCAATCATTTTCGACTGTAGTTAACATACACCCACCCATTGAAAATCAAACTAGTACAAAGTCAGACATATTATTTCGATTTTCAAAATTGTCAAAAGCCCTAAGAGTAATGTCATACGTTTATCTATTTTGTGATCGAACATCACACACTCGAATCCAATCAATTCAAAATAAGAAAATCATTCTCGATAAAGCATTAAACTTGATGCTATAGAGATAAAATCAACACTAGATAGACTCATTATTCTCTGTCACATTAAACATTTTAAAGAAGAATATAATTGTATAAAAAAACACCTAATTCCAAAAAAGAACAACTTACGCAAGTCAATTTGCAAAATAGTTAACCTTGCATGTACATTTAGTTAATCTACATGAAGGAAATCAACTCACGTTGAGAATACTCAGGTCTGGCTATTGGATTCCAAACTTCAGAATTTCATTAGTTCAATAATACACATTTATGTGCCGTGGACAGAATACAAGAATCGACAAGCTACCCAATTTATGGCAGTTTGCCACCCGAACGTACCCGCCACTTTTATAACACTGGAGTTGACTTTGCAGGGCCGTTTGATATAAAATTGTTGAATGGCAGAAATTGTAAAATAGCAAAAGCATAAGTGTGCGGTTTTGTTTGCTTTCCAACAAAAGCAATTCATTTGGAACCGACCGACCGACCGACCGAACTATCAACTCAAGCCTTTCTGGAAGAATTCGCTCAATTTTTTCGAGGCGGGGTTGCCCTGTCGCCATTTATTCTGACAATGGAACAAATTTCTTTGGACCTAGTCATTTGCTGAAAAAAGAATGACAGGAATTTCTCAAACAAGTAAAAAGCTCAGTCATTGCAACTAATAACTTACAGAATTTGACGAGGCACATTATTCCACAGGAGCCCGACACATGGGTGGCTTATGGGAAGGTGGCGTAAAAAGCTTCAAATCACATTTAAGGAAATTGAATAAGTTGAAATACACTTTTGAAGAACTAGCAACGCTTCTTGCTGAAATTGGAGTATGCCTCTACTCAAGACTTTTAAACCCATCAAGTGATAATCCGCAAGATTTGGCTCCTTTAACCCCAAGACATTTTTAAATTGGTTCATCCATATTATCACCCGCAGAACCTAGTTGTAGCAATGAAAATCTTTCCCTCGCAAATTAGTTGCAAAAATTAAAGATTCAACATCACAATTTCTGCAGAAGATGGAAAGATGCTTACTTGGGCGTATAATTAAAACTTACCCAGGTAGTGGCGGACATATCAGAGTTACCGACATACGTACTGTAAATGGGACTTTGACACGTCGAATAACAAAACTTGTAGGTTTACCCAAGACGTAAATTCATCATAAAATTTATCGAGTAATCACACTAACACATTCATATATCCATACACAACTAACTCATTTATACTCTCCTAACTCATTAATTAACGGTCTGATCGCTTTCATGGTTTTTACAACAAATTTAATTATCCCATTAACCCACACAATTATTCTTACAGTTATCTATCCTTTAAGTATTACACTCATTTAACCCATTTATAATTTCAATTCTATTTATTTTCACAATTTCTCATACAGATCATGGCACCCAACAATAATCGTGGAAAATCTAATCGTCAAGAGCAACGCCATCGAGTCAAACACAATAGCTTGCGACGTCATTTTGGTTGTGGCTTATGTCAAGTGGACCACAAATTAACACCTGGAAAAAATTAATTTAATACTTTCAGTGTGTATGGACGAAAGTTCACAAAATAACCAATAACTCCCAATATATCATCAACCACCAAATATTTTTTTTTTTTTTTTTTTTTTTTTTTTTTTTTTTAATACATGTATTTATTTATTGTATCTTCAAATATGAACTAACAATAAGTATTCAAATCTTAAATCTAAAATATAATTATTAGGACCGACCACTGTCGGACATAAACTTGTTAATAGTTATAAATAATACATAAGTAGTGATAATAAAAAAAGAAAAAAAAATTATAAAAAAGTATAAAAAAAGTATTTTCAAGAAATCCCATTTGGCGTGTTGAGTAATAGAGCCCTTGTGTCCCTCTTTTTTAAGCGGATGTGTCCAGTAAAGTTGCAAATATTACGAGCAAGCGGATTAGGATGTGACTCGAGTTTTGTTAAATATTTGCCTGCGTATTTTGCAATTTCTTCAGTCACTAGTGGCATATTTAAATCACGATGTAAATTAGAATTTTTGATGTACCATGGAGCCGATGTTATTAACCGTAAAATTTTGTTTTGCCTTCGTTGGATTCTCTCTACATTGGAAGCTGAAGCAGTGCCCCATAACTGGATACCGTAACACCATATTGGCTTTAAAAGCGACTTGTATAATAAAAGTTTACAGTCCAGGCTAAGTGTTGAATTTCTGCCAATCAACCAGTGTATTTGAGATAACTTAATTTTCATCTGAGTTAGCTTAAAGTCAATATGATGTTTCCATGTAAGCCTTCGATCAAGGTGTATACCAAGGTATTTCACTTGGGAGTGTTGAGGAATATTTTGATTATTGATTCGAATTGGGGAACAAGTATCTCTTCTTAGGGTAAACGTTATATGGACACACTTTTGTTCATTTACCTTAATTCTCCATAAGTTCAACCACATTTCCAATTGTGTAATATGTTCTTGTAAATATCGGGAAGCCTCGTGAGGGTTTTCATGCATACTAAGGCAGGCTGTATCATCGGCAAACGTAGATGTATGGATATTGTTGCTCAAAGGCATATCACAAGTATAGATCAAATACAAAACTGGCCCCAGTATGCTCCCCTGTGGCACACCGGATGATATAGATTCGGGCACACTCATGAATTCTCCTTCCACAACCGTGAACTTCCGGGTAGTGATGTAACTTTCTAATAAATTCACTAAATTTATTGGTAGATATGATTTTAATTTTAGAATTAGACCTTCATGCCACACTTTATCAAATGCCTGAGAAACGTCAATAAACAGGGCAGAACAATACTTCTTTTCCTCAAATGTTTTTCTTATAAATTGAACCAATCTATGAGTTTGTTCAATGGTGCTATGCTGACTTCTAAAACCAAATTGATGGTCTGGGATGCACCCACTATCTGTTAAGGTTGGGGACAATTTTGTCATGAGCAGTTTTTCGAAGAGTTTTGACATAGTTGACAGCAAACTTATTGGCCTATATGACTCAGCTTTAGTAAGATCTTTTCCCGGCTTTGGAATCATTTTGATTTTTGCAAGCTTCCAGAGTTGTGGATAATACTCCAGTCGTAATATGGCATTAGAAATAAACAGCAAGATTCTTATTGCAATATGCGGCAAGTTCATCAGCATCTTGTTACTAATTCCATCAATACCTGGAGCTTTCTTTGGCTTGAGTTCAGCAATTACTTTATGTACATCACGCATCTTAAACTTTAAGGCTCGAGGGGGTAGAGCAACTACATTCGGCAAATCAGCAACACCAGTACATGTATTTGAGGTAAATACGGATTTTAAATGCTCAGCAAATATTTTGCATTTTTCCGTATCGCTTCTTGCCCAATCTCCGGTAGATGTGCGCAGAGGTGGCTTGAACTCAACGGGGGTTTTAAGCTTTCTAGCAGCGCGCCACAAAGAGTAATTAGATGTCGGTGTGACATCAAGACCTTCCAAATAATTTTTAAGAGATGCAGTTTTTTCAGATGCAAGCAACTCTTGAAGTCGTTTAGAACATTCTTTAAGTCTGAGTTTATGTTGGGGTGATCTGTGCTGTTGCCATTCCCTTCTAGCTCTTCTTTTTTCACATACGAGATGTTCAATATCCCTGGAATAAATTTTATTAAACCCAGACTGCGGATGGGAGGTAGTGGCATGTTCAGCAGCCTGTTTAATAATTTCGTTAAGATTGGCAATGTTAGTTTCAATGTCATTGGGTGTTCTTAACGCAATATTTTCCGTGCAATGACTACTAAGATATTTTTTGAATCCCAGCCAATTAACACGATTGGTCATCTTCGTATATGGGTGAGGTAAGTCACTTCTTAGTGGGTTACAAATTGTAACGATAGTGGGGGAGTGATCGGAGGAGAGATCTAGAGAAGTTTCAACACTAATTAAATCCCTAGAAATATTTTTCATTACGCCAAAATCAATAACATCTGGAATTTTTCGTACGTCAGTAGGCCAATAAGTGGACTCCCCACTCGAAATAACATCTAAGCCCATTTTTGAAATTGTATTAAACAAAGCTCGACCTCTAGGTGTTAAAAGGCGCGATCCCCAGTACGTATGCTTTGCATTGTAGTCTCCAGCTGCCACGAAACAAGATCCAAGCGATTTGTAGAACTTCTCATACTGATCTTCGGTAACTGAAAATCTGGGAGGTGAGTAAATTGATGATATTACGAAATTAGAACAAAAATTTTCTACAAAAATATTCGTAGCTTGCATATATTCTTCACTAACGTTGTCAAGGATATAGTGCTTGAGTCTTGACTTAATTAGAATTGCAGATCCACCGCATGCTCTCCCTCTAGGGTCCTTTGTATCATACATAGTGTAGCCATTTATTTTGAAAAAGCTTCTCGTAGTCAAATGTGTCTCAGAGACCAACATTATATCAATACTTTTTTCCGTAAGGAAGTGCTCAAGTTCATTTTTATGTTGGCGAATGCCGTTTGCGTTCCAGAAACATATTTTTAACGTGTTCATGGCTTGTTAATTAATGCTTGAAGCAGAGTATTCTGCATTCTCAGCATTTCTTGCATCATGGTAGTCATATTTGTTGTAAAATTATTTATAGTTTGCACCAAATTGTCAATAGTAGCTTCAAGGCGACTAAAGTTAAAGCTTGAGTTTGCATTTGTTGAATTATTTGGAGGTGGAACATTTTGTGCGGGAATAGAATTTGTTCTAGCAGCATCGGCATACGATACACGGGAAGTAACTGGTTGGCTCCTTTGCACAAAAGTGGCGGAGTAAGCGTTTGCTGATTGAGATGGAGCTAATTTGGGTTTTTGCACCATAGTCTGTTTGACAAAAGAGTACACAGGACAACCTCTGTAGTTAGCGGTGTGATTACCTCCACAATTACTGCATTTTTTATCACTTTGATCTTTTGGCTTATTGCAACTAGCAGTGCCGTGTAATTCGCCGCACACAACACAAACAGTGGGTAAATTACAGTATGTTTTTGTGTGGCCATATTCTTGGCAATTATGGCACTGTACGGGACCTGATCGCTTATGTGGCTCTTCAACTGTGATTTTTCGGTATAAGAGGAATTTTAGGCTATAAATTGGGTGTGTCTCGTTTTTTTTCAGCTGTATATCATTCGGCTCCAATTCAACACGAAATAGAGGCTGGGGGATCTTCTCCCTGTTTATTATATTGGTAACATTTTTTACCTTAAATCCTTGTATCATGAGTGCATCTTTTACTTCTTCAGGATTAACATAAGAGTCAATACCCTTCAATACGATCTGCATACCTTTGGCACTTTTAAGCTGGTACGTATAAAAACTTGTTTTATTTTTTTCAAATTCAGTCACTATTTTACGGAAATTTTTTTCTTCGTATATTTGAATTTTAGTTTCGTCAATATTACCACGCTTTATTGGAATAACATGAAATGCGTTTTCACCAATGGCCGAGACTAATTTTTTAATTAGGGCGTTAGAATTTTTCTCTCTCAAATATATAGGTGGTGGCTTAAAAGACTTTTGCGATGATGCAGCGGGCTTGTCGTCGGTGACTTGCAATAATGAAAAACGATTTTGACGATTGGTAGATGATGCGCTATTATCCCTAGACATCTTTGGAGCAGATGAAATTTTTGAAGAATTCGGGCTTCGCCCACGCTTTACCACTGTTATGTATCTGTCCATTCCGACTTGTACCTTGGATTTTGAGCTACTTTTATCTGTAGTGATAACTTTATTAAGTGATGAACACGAGCCTGAAGGAGATGATATAACTGACTTATATGACGAAATACTAGGCAACTGTAATGTTAATGAATCACTATTTGGCATTGGACAAAGCGAAGTTGATCGCTGACGAAAAATTGGATTTGTCGTTAAAAAAATATTCTCATTAGATTTATTATTTGTATTATTTTCATTGAGAGCTTCAGAGCTCACAGTAAAATAGGCATTTCTGCCGTTAGAACTCACTTCATAATTTTTTGTATTTGAGGTACTCATATAGAGTATTCCTCAAGGGCACTTTTTGTGTTTTTTTGCTTACGGTTTTTTGTTTGTTTTTGTAATTTTTGATTGTTTATTTGTTTTTGAGTTACTCGTATAGAGTATTCCTCAATGTCACAGTTTATGTTTTTTTTTGTTTCTGTTTTTTTGTATTTGTTATTTCCACTATGTAAAAAATATTAACAAAGCAGTAAAGCTTATTTATTAAAGTCAGTATGTGCCTATTACGAATAATATGTACTACGAATATTTTTTTGTATAATTATTTATTTGTTTGGTATATAAGAAAAAATTCCGCTAATCGACTGTTCGCTATGAAGGTACCACGAGAACTGAACCACCAAATATGACAGAATTTTGTTTGGTAGGGAGAGAATTACCAAAAAACAAATATTACTCATCCATTCAAGAGTCCATCAAAGAAAAATTAGGCAATCAAGATATGGAATTGGTTGGATATCTCTATAGCCAGATTTTAAAATCAAATATTATTCGTAAATTACCCACTGTTTGAGTTGTGTGCCGCGAATTACACGGCACTGCTAGTTGCAATGAGCCAAAAAATCACAATGATACAAAATGCTGTAATTGTGGAGGTAAGCACACCGCTATATACAGAGGTTGTCCTGTGTACTCTTTTGTCAAATAGACTATGGTGCAAAAACCTAAATCAGCTCCATCTCAATCAGCAAACGCTTACTCCGCCACTTTTGCGCAAATGAGCCAACCAGTTACTTCCCGTGTATCATATGCCGATGCTGCTAAAACAATTTCTATTCCCGCACAAAATGTTTCCAGCCAAATATTTCAAACTCAAACTTAAGCTTTAATTGCCTTAAACTAATATTGATAATTTAGTGCAAACTATAAATAATTTTACAACAAATATCACTAGCATGATGCAAGAAATGCTGCAAATGCAGAAAACACTGCTTCAAGCAATAATTAACAAGCCATGAACACGTTAAAAATATGTTTCTGGAACGCAAACAGCATTCGCCAACATAAAAACGAACTTGAACACTTCCTTACGGAAAACAATATTGCTATAATGTTGGTCTCTGAGACACATTTGAATTCGAGAAGCTTTTTCAAAATTAATGACTTGACTATATCTGATACAAAGGACTCTAGAAGGAGAGAATGCTGTGGATCTGCAATTCTAATTATGTCAAGACTCAAGCACTATATCCTTAATAACGTTACTAAAGAATATATACAAGCTACGAATATTTTTATAAGACAATTTTTGTTCTAATTTCTTGACATCATCTATTTACTTACTTCCCAGATTTTCGGTTACCGAAGATCAGTATGAGAAATTCTACAAATCGCTTGGATCTTATTTTGTGGCAGCTATAGGCTACAATGCAAAGCATACGTACTAGGGTTCACGCCTAGTAACACCTAGAGGTCGAGCTTTGATTAAAACAATTTCAAATATGTGCTTAGATGTTATTTTGAGTGGGGAGCCCACTTACTGGCCTACTGACGTACGAAAAATTCCGGATGTTATTGATTTTGGCGTCATGAAAAATATTTCTAGGCATTTAATTAACGTTGAAGCCTCTCTTGATCACTCCCCCACTATCGTTACAATCCGTAACCCACTAAGAAGTGACTTACCTCACCCATATATAAAGATGATCAATCGTGTTAATTGGCTAGGATTCAAAAAATATCTTATTAGTCATTGCACGGAAAATATTACGCTAAGAACACCCAATGATATTGAAATTAACATTAGCAATCCTAACGAAAATATTAAACAGGCTGCTCAACATGCCACTACCTCCCATCCGCTGGGTTTAATAAAATGTATTCCAGGGATATTAAAAATCTCGTGTGTGAAAAAAGAAGAGCTAGAAGGGAATGGCAACAGCACAGATCACCCCAACATAAACACAGACTTAGAGAATGTACTAAACGACTCCAAGAGTTGCTTGCATCTGAAAAAAACTGCATCTCTTAAAAATTATTTGGAAGGTCTTTGTTTAGAATGAAAATATTTGTAATGTTTTATTAGCATGTATCAATTCAAACACATAAATTTTAACTGTACTAATTTTCCCTTTTTTTTGTCTTCAAGCACTTGGAACTTGAATATTAAAGATTTTTACTATCAAGCACTTGGAACTTGAGCGTAATGTGATCAATGAATAACAGCGAATTTTTTACTACTGATACAAACATAATTTTTATTGGAATATTTATACTACAATTATTCACAATTAATTGTTGAGTCAACAAATATGCTTAAAACTAAATTTACGTTAAATTGACCAATCAGATTAAAGTGACAATATTTTCAGGTAATTCAATGTGTAATATGATATCTTTTTATTAACAATTTTTTTGTCAGCTAATCGAGTGTAAGTAAACAATATTAATAGAATTCACTAACTTTTGTATTATCATTAATAATTATTAAGTGGATTCACGGGTTATTGAACATTCTTCACCGCGTTGAATTACTGTTGAAAATAAAAATGGATATTGAAGAAAGTTAGAAGTCATCATGGCCAGGTTAATTTGATTAGTCAGGTTAATTTTATAAAAAAAACATTTAATTTCAAAATATATTGGAACATAGTGTTGTTCTTAAAACTATGTTAGTAAGTGAATTAATTTATTGAGTCGTCATCTGCTGCTAAAAATCAACGGTAAATTTGGAACGCTGGCGTGGCATTGGTATAGGGGTCATCTTGTGTTCTTCGGCGTATTGTTGGAGCTAGATGTCCTTTTCAGTGGATTCGATTGATGTAGTTGGATGTGGGTTTTGGTTGCTATGATGTGGGTTTTGGGTGCTATGATGCTTACTACGAGTGCTAGGTAGCCAATTATATAACAGTTAGTCTGGTGGGCTTTCAATTTATTACGTAACCCAGCGCTTTCATGTTGTTCCAGTGACCTTTGTAGAGTTGTTAGGTCCTTAATATTTGTTGCATATATACTCTCTAAATTTGTTGAGGTTGATTCGTTATTGTTTATGAAGACTGTAGTGTTTTTGGTAGTGGTAAGTCTGAAATTTTGCCAAGATTTGTGTATGATGACCTTACTGTGCTTGATATAATTCTCAGTCCATTCATGTTGAAATTTAGCTTGAGTATACATTCTGGATAAGAATGATTTCACTGTTGCAAGCAGCTGTGGCCCTTGAAAATGGTGACGCTACATATATCCATTGATTGCCTTTGCTGATATCAGTTGTTTTATTGTGGAATAAATTTATTTCACATGTACAGACATCTGAACCATAGTTGTAACGGATTTTAATGTTGGAACATAGGAAAATGCCTTGTTCAATTGTGTCGCAAGCACTTAACTGAGAATTTGTAAAAGGAATGTATTTTTCCCGCAAAGTATATAATGCTAAGGAAACAGTATATGGTTTAATGGCTACCACGGTATTGTTCATTATATTGGGTACAGGAATCAAGTGAAACAGCTTGAGTATTTCACGTTCAACCAATGGTAAGGTTATTTTGAAAACAGCATGGTGGTGTGTTAGTCTGCCCTTAACCTTCATGAGACTGAATAATTGTAGCAAGTTAGTTTTTTCTGTCACTGGAAGTTTCACTGATGGTGGTGAATGGAGAATGATCTGATTAATTTCATTTTGTAACTGTTCTGGAGTAAGTAGCCATGGACTGATTTTTCCATGATGAGTATCCATTAGAGTGTCAAGGATTGATGATTGTATCTTTCTTATATTGTTTGCGATTGTAGTTAATTCCAGAACCGCTGAATGAAATAGTTGATTTAGTTGTACTTGTATTAATGCATTGTTGATGTTATTTACATCATCTGAATAGATTTTAATTTCTTTCTCCAATCGTTCAAGTCTTGACCTAGCTGTTATTTGATTCTGCCGGATTATAATAATTGTAGAGTCAACAATTGATGTTTGATTCTTCAATAATTTTAGCAAATATGATTGATTGTCGTTGACTTGTTTTATTATTTCTGACATCTGTTCAGCGTATTCGGAGTCCAGGACGCCAAATAATGAATGGGTAACGTTAGCAACGATATTCAGTACCCCTTTTTTAACTCGTAGTAGTCGGTTATCTAGTTGTTATTCACTTTCTATGTGTTGAAAGTTGTCAAAGATACTGAGACAAGATGAATTTGTTTCTAAAATTTTACACAAGGTTTGTAATGACCGTGTACCATTGACAAAAATTGATGTTTCTGACCAATAAGGAGATAAATAAATAAATAGATTCCATTGCGTAGTTGAAATAGCTGTAGTTCCAATTTGCTCAAAATGGATTCCTACCTTTGATCCAAACTTCTTATTCTCGACTGGAGTTCCAAGAGCAAGTGGTACCAGCAATAATAACGTGATTAATGGCATGTTTAGATAATTTGTTGGTTTTTTAACCTTTTTCTGCCTTTTAGCCTCAGGCTCTTTACTTGACGTAGATGTGAAATAATTTGTTGCCTTACTATTGTCATCAATAGATACAGTTGCTTTAGAGGCAACTCGATTCGATGTATTGGATGTTTGAACTGCCCATTAGCTGTTTTTACTTCGACGACCCTGATAATACCATCGTCATTAGGATGAGTGTTTATTACTCTCGCCAATGGCCATTTCATGACTGGCAGGTTGTCCTCTTTTATAAATACCATGTCCCCAATTTTAAGGTTAG
Source organism: Tachina fera (assembly GCA_905220375.1). Classification (NCBI taxonomy): domain Eukaryota; kingdom Metazoa; phylum Arthropoda; class Insecta; order Diptera; family Tachinidae; genus Tachina; species Tachina fera. The sequence continues at coordinate 36,722,796 of LR999966.1, read as the reverse complement.
GGGATTGCTTATTCCACTTATGACGTTGCTGAAGGTGATTTAGATATTCAGAAGACCATCTTTTCCAAAATTCTTGTTTGAGGTGTGCTACAAGTTTCCAATGCTGTAGTCTCAAATTATTGATTGGAACAGCCCTACTATCTATTTGTGAAATAAGGGGTTCGCCTATGAGAAAGTGGCCAGGAGTCAGTGCTTCAAGGCTGTTTGGATCATTTGACATAGGGGTTAGTGGGCGTGAATTCAGTATTGCTTCAATTTCTATTATGACTGTTTCCAATTCCTCTTGTGTCAAAGATGCCGTTGCAACACTACGTAGTAGCAAATACGTTGCTGATTTTACAGCAGCTTCCCAGAGTCCTCCAAAGTGCAGTGCTCTTGGTGGAATAAAATGGAATTGTATTCCTCTTGAGCTGGCGGTGGAGATAACCAATTCTCGTCCCTTGTCAGAGTAAATGGTGTCAGCTAGTTCTGATAACTGATTCCTAGCTCCTACGAAACTAGTAGCGTTATCAGAATAGATATTTTGGCACCAACCGTGACGACGTATAAAGCGATTTAATGCACCAAAAGCTGCGGTTGTTAAAATCGGAGACCAGTTCAAGATGGATAGCCTTCGGTGCAAAACAACAAAATACCGCTATGTATGCCTATATATGCCTGTAATAAATCCAGAATGGTCCACAATAGTCGACTGCGGCATTAATGAATGGACGTGGAGTTATCCGAGTATGAAGTAAATTGCCTATGAGTTATTGGCACAGTTGCGGATGTGCCTTATCACATCTTAAACATTTTTGAACTGTGGATCTTGCCATTATTTTGCCTTTTATTGGCCAAAATCCTTGTCTTATTATATTCAATAATCCTTGCGGTCCGCAATGATTATTTTCTTCATGGACCATCTTAAATAGAAGCTTTATAAAATGATCATTATACGGAATCAGCATTTTGTGTTTTACGTCGTACGGCAACGTAGAAGCCTCCAATCGTCTCACAACTCTCAGAATACCTTGCTGGTCAAGAAATAGCGTCAAACTAATAATTGAACTTTTCCTATCAATCTCCTTACTTTTCTTAAGTTGTTCAATTTCCGGTAAAAAAGCAGTTTTCTAAATGGCCTTTACAATGACACTTAAGGTATTATGCAGTTCGCTTGGAGTAAGTGCTCTATGTGTTGCTCACTCTTTGTTTTTCATTCTTGCATGTTGGATGAATCTGGGACCATAACATATTATCCTCTGTAATCTTCCAAAGGAATTTTTGTGTTGAATTTTATATATGTAATCGTCAGAGGCAGCTGTATTAAGTGCAACTGAACGTGTTTTCTTCATTTCGATGTCACTGCTGATTTGTAACCGATGAGAGAATTTAGGTGGCCACATTTTTTCTTTTCCATGTAGATACAGTGGTCCGTAGAACAACAACATGGATGAGCGAAGTTTTGGCGCTGGCAAGCCTCTGGATAATATGTCAGGTGGACTACCTTTTAAAGACACGTGACGCCATTGATTTGCCAGTGTTAATGACTGAATTGTGGCTACTTGGTTGGCCACAAACGTTTGATATAAAGTCGACTGTGTATTTATCCTGGACAGCACAATTTTGGAATCAGTCCACAGGAATATTGGCAGGTTCTTAGTCTGCAGATATGCTTTAATTCTGTCAGCGAGTTGTGCAGCTATAACTGCAGCGTTGTTGTTTCAATGGAGCAACCCAACTTTTTGCGCAGATCAATTCCTTGAAGATATGTCGTGGAATTTCCATATTATTTAAATCTTTTAAGTCTTCCCTGAAGGTATTCCATGCAGTTTGTTGCCATAATTGTTGAATGAATATTTTTGCCCTCACAACTACTGGTGCCAGCAGTCCGAGGGGATCAAAAAATTTAGCGATGTCTGAAGCATCAGTTCGTTTAGATACACTCTTGATATTGTCTAATTTTACCTTGATGCAAAATCCATCAGATTTAGGTAGCCACATTAATCCAAGGGTTTTTACTGTATTGGCCTTGTTATTGTTAAAGTTCAAGTCCACCTCTTGATCTGCTACTGGACTATCTTTAAGTAGATGGGGGTTATTTGCACACCATTTTTTTTAAATGAAGACATGGGCTCTCAAATGTGTAATCAATTGTCTTTGTGTCTCAATCGCAATATTTAAATTATCCGAACCACCCACGCCGTCTTCGACATAAAAATTATGTTTCAACATTTGGGAACCTTCTGGAAAGTCCACCATATTTTCATCAGCAATCCTATGTAAGATTTTGTTGCCAGGTACGGTGCTGCCCGTATTTCATATGTTACAGTGTTGAGCTTGTAATAATTTATGGGTGCCGCTGGGTTTTCCCTCCACATAATTAATTGGTATTGTTGGTCATCAGGATGAATTAGAATTTGCCGATACATTTTCTCGATATCGGTAGTGAAAACATATTTTGGAGTTCGAAAACGCAGTAGGATTGAAAATAATTCGCGCTGAATAGATGGCCCAGTGGTGGTTTTTGCCGATGCATCAAAAACCACTCTAAGCTTAGTTGTAGAGCTATCTGGTTTCAATACACTGTGATGGGGTATAAAGTATTTAGGCCCACACAAGGAATCGATATCGACTTCCTGCATATGGCCTAATTGTTTATATTGTTGCATGAACTGCACATACTGTGTACGAATGGGCTCATTTTTTTAAGTTTCCGTTCTAGCCCCAAAAACCTGTTGTGCGTCATCGCGTGTGAACCTCCCAGAGCCTCTTGACTTTCTGTAACCAATAACACAACGCCCTGGCGGACCATGACTGTTTTTGTTGCTGTCGTTGCAACCGGTGCCTCATTTTTGAAGGATTCTCTTGCATTATAGTCTGTCTCTGAACTATTTCTCTTTTCTGAGTTTTTCCGCTTCGGTAAATGTACCAACGTGCTATGCTTTTGTGCACACAATTTGCAGCTACTCGAATTACATGCCTTTGCATTATGGTCAGCTTTGAAGCAATTTATGCATAATTTTTGTTGTTGTACACATCGCAACCGTTGCGATTCTGATAATTGTTTAAATTTACTACAAAAGTAGAGCTTATGGTTTCCGTTGTTGCACAATTTGCAGGTACCACTATATTTCAAATTGGACGCTGCACTTACGTTCGAAGCTGCAATAGATGAAACAACTTTGTAATGAGTTGTTTTTTCTTTTGGAGCAATTGCTTCCATTGATTGAAACTGTAGTTCCAGAAATGTGAGAAATTCTGAAATTATTGGTACTTCTTTAGGGTTGTTTAACGATTGCATATATCTGACGTGTGTATTTTTGTCAAGTTTTTTTATTATTAGTTGCATGTGAATTGCGTCCCAATCTGCCGTTGCAATCCCTAAATTATTGAGAGCTAATAAGGATTCCTTAGTGGTATCATGCAGGGCCTTAATTGATGATATAGATGATGACACAGCAGGTTGGCTGATTATTCTTTCTACGAGGGTAGCAACAAAAACTCTTTTGTTATTGTCTTGTAGTGTTTGCCACGCTTTGTTATAATTTTCTTCTGTTAGTGTAAACTGTCGAAATAAATGTTCGGCTTCTCTGGAAACATTTTTTGTATTGTAGGGATAGCTTGTTTGTCTACCATTTCGGAAAACAAGTCATGAAATTGTCGCCATTTAAGATAATCTCCATTGAAATGTGGTATTGTAACCTTTGGCAATGGTAGAGTACTTGTTTGATGCTTTAAAGCCATTATGGAAAGATTGACCAACTGCTCTTGAACCTTGTCGTTTAATTCATAAAATTTGTCAATGTCAAAACCAGAAATCAATAGATCGTCAAAGTTCTTATTGTCGTATAAGACCAAGATCTAATCCCAAATTTTGTTGATAGTTGGCAATTTGATGTCGTAGAATGGACGTGGTTGTATTTCATCGGTAATGGTTAATCCATTTAAAAACCTACTTAAGGCTGTCATTCTAGCTTGTGCCTTGCGAATCATGCCCTTGTTTTCATTGGACTCTTGACGAGCCACTAAAGCAACAGTGCTTTTAGTTGCTGGTAGCGTTTGTTGGTTTAATGCTAATAGACGATTGGCCTCTGTTGTGAATAAATTTATAAATGAGTTTGTTAGCTAACTAATTTTGGCATAATAATCTGACGTAAAATATTCATGCGTTGTTTTTAGCGTTTCGTCACGCATACACAATTCTGTATCTTTGGCTTCCAGCACTCAGAAATTTGCATTTTACGCTCCTCAAAGTACTCTGCGGTTATTTTTCTGTGCGCAGAATCCTTTTTGAAGTTACGCACTATCGTTTGAATTGCTTCGCCTATTTTCAACAGTGAATCCAAAATATTTGTAGTCGCCATTGTGATCAGGAACTGCCACAAACGTTCGGTGAAGGAAATAATTCAATCGTTGTCGGGATCACTAACAATGTTACCCAAAATGTTATCTTGGTGAATTATGTTGGACCGGATGATATCGTCGGCTTTTGTTGCTGTGTTGCGTGTTGTTCAAACTACATTAAGTTTGAAAGCTAGGGGTCACCAAAAATGTTTAGAATGATTTGTAATGTTTTATTAGCATGAATCAATTCAAACACATACATTTGAACTGCACTAATTTTCTCTGTTTTTTTTTGTCTTCAAGCACTTGGAACTTGAAGATTAGAGATTTTTACTTTCAAGCACTTGGAACTTGAACGTAATGTGATCAATGAATAAAAGCGAGGTTTTTACTACTGATACAAACATAATTTTTATTGGATTATTTATACTACAATTATTAACAATTAATTGTTGAGTCCACAAATATGCTTAAAACTAAATTTACGTTAAATTGACCAATCAGATTAAAGTGACAATATTTTGAGTTAATTTAATGTGTAACATGATATCTTTTTATTAACAATTTTTGTTTATCAGCTAATCGAGTGTAAGTAAACAATATTAATAGAATTCACTAACTTTTCTATTATCATTAATAATTATTAAGTGGATTCACGGGTTTTTGAACAGTCGTGATGTCACACGAACATATTATTACTCTTAGTTGCACGCTGCTAGAAAGCTTAAGCCACCTCTGCTCACATCTACTGGATGTTGGACAAAAAGCGATACGGAAAAATGTAAAATATTTGTTGAGCATTTAAAATCTGTATCTATCCCAAATACATGTACTGGTGTTGCTGATTTGCCGAGTGTGGTTGCTCTTCCATCTCGAGCCTTAAAGTTTAAGATGCGTGATGTAAATAAACGAATTGCTGAACTCAAGCCAAAGAAAGCTCCAGATATTGATGGAATTAGTAACAAGACGCTGATGAACTTGCCGCATATTGCAATAAGAATCCTGCTGTTTATTTTTAATGCCATATTAAGACTGTCAGTTCTCGTTGTACATTCATAGTGACCAGTGGATTTAGCGGAGTTTTTATTTCATTCTAAACAAACAAAAATCAAACGAAACAATATTCGGAATGCATATTGTTATTGATAAATAAGCTTTATTTGCGTTGCTTATATGTTTTTAAATAGTCATAAATAACAAAATCAAAAAACCACAAACAAACAAACAAAGTGCCCTTGAGGAATACTCTATGTGAGTATGTATATGTTCTACTGGCATGTATATGTTCTAATGGCAGAATTGCCTATTTTACTGTGAGTTCTGAAGCTATTAATGAAAATAATAAAATTAAAAAATCTCATGATAGACTTACTGAGAGCTCTGAAGCTCTTACTGAAAACAAAATAAATGAGAAATCTGAAAATAGACTTTTTTTAACGGCAAAGCCATTTTTTCGGCATTTAACTCAGCGATATTATCCGCTTAAGTGCCGTGGTCATCACTTAACCAAGTTTTTACTTGGTTTTACTTTTAAGTTAAGAGCAGCGCAAAACCCAAGGTTAAGTCGGAATGGACAGATATATTACTGTGGTTAAGCGTGGGCGAAGTCCAAGCTCATCGTAAATTCCATCTGCTCCAAAAATGTCTACGGATAACAGCGCATCATCTATTAACCATCAAACCCGTTTTCAAATATTGTAAGATGACAACAACGAACCCAATGAATCTCAAACATAACATCCAAACCGCTACCAATCTATTTGAAAGAAAAAAATTAAAACTCCCTAATTAAAAATTTAATTTCAGTCATTGGTGAGAATAAATTTCACATCGTTCCAATAAAACGTTGTATTATTGATGAAACCAAAATTAAAATTTATAAAGAAAAAGATTTTCCCAAATTGATTACTGATTTAGAAAAAAGTAACAAAAGTATCTACACATATCAGGTTAATAGTGCTAAAGGCTTGCAGGTCGTATCGAAGGGCATTGATTCCTATGTTGCTCCCGAAGAAATGAAAGATGCACTCGTCCTTCAAGGATTTAAGGTAAAAACGTAATAAATAGGGAGAAGACCTATATTTCGCGTCGAGCTTGAGCCAAACGATATAAAATTGAAAAAAAAGCGAAACTCATCCAATTTATAATTTAAAATTTCTCTTATACCAAAAAATAACAGTTGAAGAACCACACAAGCGTTCTGGACCCGTACAGTGCTATAATTGTCAAGAATATGTTCACACAAAAACTTAGTGCAAGTTACCTTCAGTTTGTGTTATCTGCGGTGAATAGTACGGTACTGCTGGTTGTACTAAACCTTAAGATCTAGCAGAAAAAAATTTAGTAATTGTGGAGGTAATCACACCGCTAACTACAGAGGATGTCCTGTATATTCTTTCGTTAAACAGACTATGGGGCAAAAACCTAAATTAGCTCCTGCACAAACAGCAAACGCTTACGCCGCCAATTTTGCTCAAATGAGCCAACCTGCCACTTCACGTGTATTGTATGCCGATGCAGCTAAGACTAGTTTTATTCCCACACAAAATATTCCACCTCAAAATAATTCAACGAATGCAAACTCAAGCTTTAGTTTTAGTCGCCTTGAAGCTACTACTGAGAATCTGGTGCTGACTATAAATAATTTTACAACAAATTTTACTAGAATGATGTGAGAAATGCTGAAAATGCTAAATACTCTGCTTCAAGTATTAGTTAACAAGCCATGAAGAACATAAAAATGAACTTGAGCACTTCCTTACGAAAAAAATTTGATATAATGTTGGTTTCTGAGACTCATGTAAAGTATCTCACATTTAAATATAATTAGTATGTAGTTAATTATAAGATAGGGTATCCGAAGTCGACTAGGATAAGTAAAATTAGTATTAAGTTAAATTAAGTTATTTTACACAAACAATATTTAAGTAAAAAATTACAAAATCAAAATTATTAAACTGGAATGTATTTGGAATAAACAATAACAAATTATTATGTATTGGAAAATGTTAAATTAGTATAAAAGAAAGAAAATTGTAAATAAAGAACACAGAATGATCCTGCCTTTAACTGGCAAAGTGTTTTAATTAATAGAGCTTTCACCAGCTCAGCAAATAAAAATAAATAAAATAGGCGTTCAACTGCCTTCATCTAAATTGGCCAGTGGCGTTTATAAGCGCCGGCAAAGTAAGGGTAGGCAGAATAAAGCTAAATAAACAAACACAGTACATGGCGGTCATTCCAAATAAAAAATTAAATAAAAAAATCCATGTGGATCTCAAACGCACCACTATATACTCCAGGACCAAAAAGGTTAACCATTGAGGAATACCACAGGAGGCAACAAAGAAGTCTGGAAGCAAGATTAACCAACATCCCAAAGTGAGGTAAACCACGGCACAAAAGGGGCGGAAAATTAGTACGCATACGATGTAAATAAGCAGCTTTATGAGATACGGTGAATGCAGACCCACCACCATCGTGGCAAATTGCATCCGAGATCTGGGTGCAGATCGGCAAACTGGAGTCGCAATTAAACCAATATCGGCGCCACAAGAAACAATAAAAAACAAAATTATTTTTACACAAACAAAATAAAATTGTATAAAAACAGAAATAAAAAAACATTGAATTGAAGAAATGAATTCTAAATAAAACACTTTTAGAAATACATTCACATTTTCTTTACTATTACACACAAAATATATTTTATTGGTTTAAATAACCCACTTTAAATAATTTTTATAAATGAATAAACATACACAAAATAAAATAAATAAAATTCACCTTTTTCATTGAACAAAATAATAGCAATGGAAATTTCACAAGAATAATGAAACAAAGCAAAATGTCAATTAATATTAAGTGTTGGCATACTAGAACAAATTCCTGAAAAACTATATTGCCATATAGGCAAATAAAATAACGTTGCCACATATTGAAAGACATAAATATAAATTTTTTATTTTTTTATGCATGTTTTTTTTTTTATTTATTGTATCTTCATATATGAACTAACAATAAGTATTCAAATCTTAAATCTAACATATAATTAATAGGCCCGACCAATGCCAGACATAACTAAGTGATAGTTGTAAATAATACATAAGTGGTGATAAGCAAAAAAAAATTTTTTTTTCAAGCAACTTCATTCGGAGTGTTTAGTATTAGAGCTCTTGTATCTCTCTTTTTTAAGCGAATGTGTCCAGTAAAGTTCAAAATGTTACGAGCAAGCGGATTAGGATGTGACAAGAGTTTAGTTAGATATTTGCCTGCGTATTTTGCAATTTCTTCAGTCACTAGTGGCATATTTAAATCACGATGTATATTTGAATTCTTAATGTACCATGGAGCAGATGTTATTAACCTTAAAATTTTGTTTTGTCTTCGTTGAATTCTCTCTACATTGGAAGCAGATGCAGTTCCCCATAACTGGATACCGTAACACCATATTGGCTTTAAAAGCGACTTGTATATTAAAAGTTTGCAGTCTAGGCTGAGTGTTGAATTTCTGCCAATCAGCCAATGTACCTGAGTTAATTTTAGTTTCATTTGAGTTAACTTATAGTCAATGTGATGTTTCCATGTAAGCCGTCGATCGAGGTGTATACCAAGATATTTCACATGTGAATGTTGAGGAACAACTTGATTATTAATCCGAATGGGGGAACAAGTATCTCTTCGTAAGGTAAATGTTATATGGACAAACTTTTGTTCATTTACCTTAATTCTCCATAAGTTTAACCATAGTTCCATCTGGCTAATGTGTTCTTGGAGTTTTCGGGATGCCTCACCAGGGTTTTCGTGCATACTAAGGCAGGCGGTATCGTCGGCAAATGTAGAAGTGTGGATACTACTGCTCACAGGCATATCACAAGTATAAATCAAATATAAAAATGGCCCCAGTATACTCCCCTGTGGCACACCGGATGAGATAGTTTCAGGCATACTCATAAAGTATCCGTCCCCACTGTAAATTTTCGTGCAAGAATGTAACTTTCCAAAAGATTTAGAATGTTTATTGGTAAATATGTCTTTAATTTCAAAATCAGGCCTTCATGCCACACTTTATCAAATGCCTGAGAAACATCAATAAACAGAGCAGAACAATACTTCTTTTCCTCAAATGTTTTTCTGATAAATTGAACCAATCTATGCGTTTGCTCAATGGTGCTATGCTGGCTTCTAAAACCAAATTGATGGTCCGGGATGCACCCATTATCAGTTAAAATTGAAGACAATTTTGTCATGAGTAGCTTTTCAAAAAGCTTTGACATTGTTGACAGTAAACTTATTGGCCTATATGACTCAGCCTTGGAAAGATCTTTACCTGGCTTTGGAATCATTTTAACCTTGGCAAGCTTTCAGCAGTCTGGATAATACTCCAGTCGTAAAATGGCATTAAAAATGAATAACAGGATTCTAATTGCAATACGAGGTAACTTAATCAGCATCTGGTTACTAATTCCATCCATACCGGGAGCTTTTTTCGGGTTGAGTTCGGCAATTAGTTTTTGTACATCACACATCGTAAATTTTAAGGGTCGAGGGGGTAGAGCAACTACACTCAGCAAATCAGCAATACCGGTACATGTATTTGGTGTAAATACGGATTTTAAATGCTCAGCAAATATGTTACCTTTTTCAGTATCGCTTCTTGCCCAACCTCCGGTAGATGTGCGCAGAGCTGGCTTAAACTCAACGGGTGTTTTAAGCTTTTTAGCAGCGCGCCACAAAGCGTAATTAGATGCTGGTGTGACATCAAGGCCTTCCAGATAATTTTTGAAAGATGCAGTTTTTTCAGATGCAAGCAACTCTTGGAGTCGTTTAGTGCACTCTTTAAATCTGATTTTGTGTTGAGGTGATCTGTGCTGTTGCCATTCCCTTCTAGCTCTTCTTTTTTCACGTACGAGATGTTCAACGTCTGTAGAATAAATTTTATTGAACCCAGTATACGGATGGGAGGTAGTGGCATGTTCAGAAGCTTGTTTAATATTCTCGTTAAGATTTGCAATGTTCGATTCAATTTCATTGGGTGTTCTTAGCGTAATATTTTCCGTGCAATGACTACTAAGATATTTTTTGAATCCCAGCCAATTAACACGATTTATCATTTTGACATATGGGTGAGGTAAAGCGCTTCTCAGTGGACTACAGATTGTAACGATCGTGGGAGAGTGATCAGACGACAGATCTAGGGAAGCTTCAACGTGAATTAATTCCCTAGAAATACTTTTTATGATGCCGAAATCTATAGCATCCAGAATTTTTCGTACGTCAGTAGGCCAGTAAGTAGGCTCCCCACTTGAAATAACATCCAAACCCATTTTTGAAATTGTGTTGAAAAACGCCCTACCTCTAGGCGTAATAAGACGCGAACCCCAGAGCGTATGTTTAGCATTGTAGTCGCCAGCTGCAACGAAACAAGGTCCAAGAGATTTATAGAACTTCTCGTATTGGTCCTCAGTGATTGAAAATCTGGGAGGGGAGTAAATTGAAGATATCACGAAATTTGTACAAAAAATTTCACTGCAGATATTTGTTGCTTGTAGATGTTCTTCACAAATGTTGTCAAGAATATAGTGCTTGAGTCTTGACTTTATAAGAAATGCTGATCCACCGCATGCTCTCCCTCTAGGGTCCTTTGTGTCATATAAAGTGTAGCCATTTTAAAGAGGCTTCTAGAAGTCAAATGGGTCTCAGAGACCAACATTATATCAATATTTTTTTCCGTAAGGAAGTGCTCAAGTTCATTTTTATGTTGGCGAATGCCGTTTGCGTTCCAGAAACATATTTTTAACGTGTTCATGGCTTGTTAATTAATGCTTGAAGCAGAGTATTCTGCATTCTCAGCATTTCTTGCATCATGGAAGTCATATTTGTTGTAAAGTTGTTTATAGTTAGCACCAGATTCTCAATAGTAGCTTCAAGGCGACTAAAGTTACAGCTTGAATTTGCATTCGTTGAATTATTTGGCGGTGAAACATTTGGTGTGGGAATAGAACTAGCCTCAGCAGCATCGGCATACGATACACGTGAAGTAACTGGTTGGCTCACTGGAGCAAAAGAGGCGGAGTACGCGTTTAATGGTTGAGCTGGAGCTAATTTAGGTTTTTGCATCATAGCCTGCTTGACGAAAGAGTACACAGGACATCCTCTGTAGTTAGCGGTGTTATTACCTCCACAATTACTGCATTTTTTTCCGCTTGATCTTTTGGTTTGGTACAACTTGCAGTACCGTGCAATTCACCGCAGATAACACACACTGTAGGTAAATTGCAGTAAGCTTTTGTATGGCCATATTCTTGGCAATTATGACAGTGCACGGGACCTGCACGCTTATGTGGCTCTTCAACTGTGATTTTTCTATATAAAAGGTATTTAAGGCTATAAATAGGATGAGTCTCGTTTTTTTTCAACTGTATATCATTTGGCTCCAGTTCAACACGAAATAGGGTTTGGGGTACTTTTTCTTTGTTAAATATGTTTGATACATTCTTTACCTTAAATCCCTGGAGGACAAGTGCATCTTTTATTTCTTCAGGAACAACATAAGAATCTATGTCCTTCAATACGATCTGCAGGCCTTTAGCGCTCTTAAGCTGGTATGTGTAGAAGCTTGTTTTATTTGTTTCAAATTCAGAAACCATTTTGCGGAAATCCTTTTCATCATAAATTTGAATTTTCGTTTAATCGATGTTGCCACGTTTTATTGGGACAATGTGGAATTTATTTTCACCAATGACCGAAATTAATTTTTTAATAAGGGCATTTGAATTTTCCTTTCTCAAGTAGATTGGTGGCGGCTTGGATGTTTTATTCGAGGATACATCGGGTTTGTCGTTCTCATCTTGCAAAATTTTAAAACGGTTTTGGCGATTAGTTGAGGATGCGCTGTTATCTCTAGACATCTTTGGAGCGGATGAAATTTTTGAAGAATTCGGGCTTCGCCCACGCTTTACCACGGTTATATATCTGTCCATACCGACTTGCACCTTGGGTTTTGAAATACTGTTATCTGTAGTGATAACTTTGTTAAGTGACGAATACGAGCCTGAAGGGGATGATGATGGATGATGATGACTTATATGAAGATGTACTAGGCAATTGTAATGTTAATGAATCACTACTATTTGGCATTGGACAAAGCGAAGTTAATCGCTGACGAAAAATTGGCTTTGCCGTTAAAAAAAAATACTTTCATTAGATTTATTATTTTTATTTTTTTCATTAAGAGCTTCAGAACTCACAGTAAAATAGGCGTTTCTGCCGTTAGAACTCACTTCATAATTTTTTGTATTTGAGGCACTCATATAGAGTATTCCTCAAGGGCACTTTTTGTGTTTTTTTTGCTTACGGTTTTTTTTGTTTTTGTAATTTATGATTGTTTGTCTGTTTTTGAGGTACTCGTATAAAGTATTCCTCGATGTCACTGTTTATATTTTTTTGTTTGCGTTTTTTTGTATTTGTTATTTCCACTATGTAAAAAATATTATCAAAGCAATAAAGCTTATTTATTAAAGTCAGTATGTACCTATTACGAATAATATGTACTACGAATAATTTTTTGTATAATTTTTTGTTTGTTTGTATGTAAGAAAAAACTCCGCTAATCGACTGTTCGCTATGAAGGTACCACGAGAACTCTTAAAAATAAATATAAATAACACTTGTAGCATATATCAACTATATATTGTAACGTTTAAATTTTATTAAGCGTGTGAGTACTTTTGATTGCTCAAAAATAAAAATAAATAACAACACGATTTTCTTATTTGCTACTGAACTTGCTTTTATTCTTGACTAAAAAAATTACAACTTGTCTTTCCTTATTTACTTCTGAACGTTATTATCCACGGCACGATGTCTTTTACTTTCAACGATGTTCACTCCACTAAATTCCAATTAATACTGACTGACTTCTCACATACGGCAACTATTTTTATACTACAAAACCGGATCTAGAATGTTCGCAAATAGATGGCGTAGCAACATGCATGCATGTATGTACTTAGTAAAAACCAACTGGAAGAAACTATTTCCTCACAAACGATATGGCTGTTTAGGCGTGTTTGTTTATTGGTAGCCAGATGTTCAAACAGTCTTCTAGCACAATCAGAAAAATTCTTGTCGCCGTTTCTAGATGTTTGTAGGTGATTCGATTGGCCGTTAGTCTTTGGTATTTTTAAAGTAACGACTTGTATGTTGGTAATGCAGTGTGCTATTTTTAGTACAGGGTGGTTTACCATAAGTGCTCGCACTTTTATTTGTATACGTGTATGCCTGTAGCTTTGTACACAATTGTTGTTGCTATAGTGCTTGCACGTGAATATGCGTGTACGTTTAGTGCTCTAGTTAAATACTTCTAGATAGTTCTTTGCATTACCCCTGTAGAAATATTTTTACGTAACAATATATTTCAAACTAAATTTAATTTTAAATGGAAGTATGTATGTATGTTGGTAATGCAGTGTGATATTTTTAGTACATGGTGGTTACCCATAAGTGCTCACACTTTTATTTGTATACGTGTATGCCTGTAGCTTTGTACACAATTGTTGTTGCTATAGTGCTTGCACGTGAATATGTGTGTACGTTTAGTGCTCTAGTCAAATACTTCTAGATATTTCTTTGCATTAACCCTGTAGAAATATTTTTACGCAACAATATATTTCAAACTAAATTTAATTTTAAATGGAAAGTTAGATTTATACATATTTGAATTAGAGAAACTAGAGCAAAACATAAAGAAAAGTATAAATAGAATTTACCCCTTAGAATATCAAAAAGAAAAACTCGCGTACATAAACAATATAAAAAAGGAAGTTTCTGTAATTCTTCCGACTTTAAAAGAATATAATTACAAATCATTTAATACAAATTTTGAAGAGACAATTATTATAGTATTTACTTTGATAAAAATTTAAAAATAAAAAATTCGAAAGAATCCGAAACATTATCAAGGGTAGAAGTTGATAATTTTCCAAATATGGCCTAATTCGATATATCTATAGTAGGTAAAAACCTACAGATTTTTAAAGGCTCGTATGAATCATTAGAGGATTTCATAGTCCAAGCCAAACTACTTCATGACATGTTGCGAGAAGCAGACAGAGAGTTGTTTGTTAAATATGTATAAAATTGTAAGCTACCAGCAAAAGTTAGAAGTGTTTTAGGACGTGTTAATAGTCCAGTTACTTTCTCCACTTTGAAAAATTCGCTAGTCGCATCTTATCCCAACCCACGCACTGTAGAACAGGTATTGACAGAACTTGGCACGGTAAAGCAAGGAAATTCTGAAATATTGTCATATAGAGAGAAAATTTCACTACTCACTGAACAGTTGAACAATTTTGAGACAAAAGCGCTTGAAAATCCAACTCAGGAAACAAAAGCCGCGATATACAAAATGGGCGATAGTATGGGTTTGAATGTATTTAAGAAAGGGGTAGACATGCAATATCAAAACATTGATTGCGAGCAATACGAAAACATTAAGTGAGGCAGCAGAAAAGTGTATCACGCTAGAAAGGAATATGCAAACAACAAATAATAGCATGTTTAATGTTAGGAGAACGCATCCAGGGAACTCACGGAATTTCTCAGGCAACAGATATGGCAACTACGAATGTAATAATAACCGTTTCAGTAGATACAGAAACCAAAACACAAATTTTAACGAAAGTAGAGACAGAAACCAAAACACAAATTTTAACGAAAGTAGAGACAGAAACCAAAACACAAATTTTAACGAAAGTAGAGACAGAAACCAAAACACAAATTTTAACGAAAGTAGAGACAGAAACCAACACAGCACAATAACACATACAATAACAATACAGACAGGAATAGACGCTGCAATGCAGAAACAAATTACAACAGTAGAAGTATTAACCGGAATAATAATAATTACAATAACAATAGCAGCAGAGCGATCAACAGGAATCAAAATCACACTAACGATAGATTTATACAACGCCAACATAATAACTTTAACACAAACAGAAACAGAAGCAACAATGCATACCGAAATTCAAATCAGTTAAACTAGACAGGCGGGATAACGAAATTTGTTATCCTAAGCCTAAACTTTTCAAAATTTCAAATAATACTGCAAACACACTTAAAATAAATGGCAAAAGTAAGATAGGAAACTTAAGCTTTTTAATAGATACAGGTACAGAAAGTAGAAATAAAACATATTAACATAAGAAATATTTCAAAAATAAGTGGTATAACTGCAGAAACAATAGAAAGCATTGGCACAGCTCACTTAGAAATAAATTTTGATAATCAATACATTAGTCAAATGTTTAATATAGTTTCAGATGATTTCCCCATACCTACAGGTGGAATAATAGGAAGAGACTTGCTAGAAAAATATAAGTGTAAGATAGATTTTGAAACATTTACAATAACTTTCAATGTATCAAATGAAGAACTTGTTTTCCCAATAAACACAAATTGTACCTACAACACTGATATATGTATTCCAGCAAGGCCAGAATGTATAATACCAGTTGACATACACACATCAACGGATAGTATAATTTTAAATAAAGAACTAGCGCCAGGCATATTTGTAGCGAACAGTGTAATACCGGCAGTAGGAATAAAACATGTAAAATTTTTGAATACGACTGACAACGATGTCCATTTAAATTCAAAAAATTTAATAATGAAAAATTTAGAAGATTATGAAATATACAATAGCAAAAATGTTACCATTAGAGAAGACAAGGAACGAATACAAAAGACTTTAAAGTCCTTAAAAATTTAATCACTAGATCCAGTAGCGAAACAGTCGGTAATAGATATAATAATCAAATACAATGAAATTTTTCATTTAGATGGTGACAAGCTTACAGTAAATAATTTTTACACGTAACATATACAAACAAAGGACTATACACCAGTATACACAAGACCTCATAGACTACCGGAAACACAGATAAAAGAGATAGATGAGCAGGTAGAAAAACTATTGAATGAAGGAATTTTTGAACAATCAGTGAGCCCGTACAACTCACCATTACTAGTTGTACCCAAGAAATCCGCAGACGACAAACGTAAATGGCGATTAGTGGTAGATTTCCGCAAACTAAATGAAAAAATAGTTAATGATAAATTCCCTTTAACAAGGATAGAAGATGTTTTAGATAAATTAGGAAGGGCTAAATATTTTTCAACATTGGACATGACCAGTTCATTTCACTAAATAAACTTGGACGAAGATTTCCGACCATTAACAGCATTTTCAACCAGGAATGCTCATTTTCATTTCAAACGCTTATTATTTGGACTAAAAATATCGTCGAATAGTTGTCAACGTATGCTTACGATAACATTAAGCGGTCTAAGTTCTGAAGGATTCTTATACGTGGATGACAATATAGTATTTGGATGTAGCGTGAAACATCACCATGATAATTTATCAAAAGTTTTTGAGAAATTGAAAAGGTATAATTTGAGGTTAAACACTAGTAAATTCAATTTTTTGAGAACTGAAGTAGTATATTTAGGTCACCTCATTACAGACAAAGAAATACGTACTGACCCCAACAAGTACAGTGCCATAGAGAATTATCCTGTACTGAGTAACGCTGATGAAGTAAGAAGATTCATAGCATTCCGTAACTATACAGACGTTTTGTTAAAGATTTTGCAAAAATCGCAAGAAATATAATCCAATTATTAAAGAAAAATTAACCATTTATGTGGACTGAAGATTGTCAGAAATCATTTGAAACATTAAAATCTAAATTAATAAAACCTCCGATTTTACAATATCCTGATTTCAACAACAGATGCGTCTAATTTTGCATTAGGAGCAGTATTATCACAAGGGGAGATAGGCTCAGAACTACCCATATCGTATGCAAGCAAAACTTTGTCAAAACACGACTTAAACATATCAGTAATTTAAAAGGAATTATTAGCCATACACTGGGCAACAAATTTTTACCGGCCATACCTATATGGTAGAAAGTTTTATGTAATAACGGACCATAGACCATTAAATTCTCTATTCACACATAGTAATCCATCTTAAAATATAATTATGACAATATAGCGAATAATAAATTTCTTAAATGTTAAATTTAGATTTTATTTTTCATTTTGCCTTATAATTATTTTTATTGTTATCGAATGGGTTTCTAGTTGTATAAAGGTGTAGAAAAATAAAATAGAATAATATCGAATAAAAATAATTTTCTGAGTTTTGTATAAGTTTGTTAGCCTACTACGCTTATTTTTCTTTTGTGATTTTTGGGAATATTGTTATTTGTGAATTCTCAAATAGTGTTATAGATGTGATTGTGTGAAGGGGTACAGATTTAACTGCTATAGTGTGTTACCTTTTTATTTATAACACATTGCCAGATACAGTGGTATTGCGGCTGGTTTTTCCGGCTTAGCTCGGCGACGCGTGTAGTTCCTTCTGACCAATGCACTAAAGGACACAACAATACACAAACAAAAGAAAAAAAGAGATAGTACCACTGATTCTTACCTTGTTAGACTCTGGGAACATCGATGGCGAGTGCCGTGATGGCGGGCACCCTTTTGCCCGCCCTAATGGATTGCCTGGTAGCACAATCTCCATAATGGCAGCTCACATTACTGTTCCGTGAGTGCCCCAAAAAGTATGGCCTTGGACCACAATCTATTCCACGTCAGCTGCTACATTACCTTTGCTATTTTAAGCTTATTCCATATCGATTTCAAAACAAAACCTTTTTACATTCTATTCATATATTTATACAAAGTTAAAGGCTAAACAAAATCACGCGATTATTTAAGTAAAGACTTATTTATAAGTACAATTTAAATTCACAAAAACGTTATCTTAAAACTATGCGGGGTGGGTTGATTATTGCCCAAAAGAAACAATAAAATTTTTGCACTAGCTAATTTGACGAAACTAAAATACCAATTGGGTATGGGGAGTCAAGAAAAAACGATGCCTAATGATCGAGCTCGATAATTAAGTTCATATTTACGCAAAGACGCGCTGCGTTAAATTTCACATTTCGATAGAGAAATCAACTTAGCGATTGCGACTAATCCTTTTAGGCATCAATCACTTACATCAAAATTTATATAATTTCAAACTTATTACCATTTGCGCCAAAAGGGTACATATATAAGATGGCGACGCGGACTTGTTTTAAAACAAACATATAAATACATTTAATTTCGAAACACCTACATCTGGGTAGGCCGACACAGTGCAAAACAATATTTAAATTTAGATTTCACCATAAATTATGAATATGGGTGGATTATTTAAAGTTTACAATGTAAAAAAACGCGTCATATAATTTAATGATACAGAGTACAGCCCGAGAGGCGTATATTCGGCCGGACACCGATCACACTAATCAACTTATTCTTTAAAGTGAGACGATATTGACAAATTTAATAAAACGTTATTTGGTATTTATAAGAATTAAGGAGGTAAGTAAAAACTAAGGGTATTATGCAAAAAAACTTAATAAAGCTTTGCAAAGCAATGTTAAGTAAATTTGTATTCTAAAAAAATTATTATATCAAATTTCTAAAGTAGGTCCCCACGTTTGTTAAGACTACTTTAAGTTGATATTTTCAAAATGTGTATTTTGTACCTCAAATATTTTTGTTAATATAACACATATTGATTCATGTTACATCTGAAAATAAAGCTAAAAGTGCTAGCTCTTATCTTAAATATATTATTACTGTAATGTGATGGAAAACATCACCAAATTATCCAACTGATTCAAAATACATCGCAAAATCCATAAAAAAATATTAAAATAAATACAATTGTACAAAAATGTTTTAGTGATGTACATACAATCAAAACAAATCGAAAAATGCTGAATATTCAAATACTCATTTCATTCGAATAAAATAAATTGTGATAATTCTTCTTTGTTCCTTATATTTTATTTACTTTTACTTCATAGAAATGTTTATCTGGTTTCCTTCCATGTCAGAAGCTCATATTGTTTAAATTAGGTTGCTTTACTTCAAGAAAATAAAAATTTATTTAATAAAATAAAAAAATATTTGAATACCCGAATGAAATTTTATTCAATTTTGTACATCATAAGCTGAGAAGTGGTTGTTGAGCACGGTGGTGTTACCAGTATTTATTATTAAATAACAAAATATTTAAAGTTGTGTTTTGAATACAATTTCTTAACAAAGCAATTTTAGCCTTAAAGTGCTTGTCAACTAATATGAACTTTAAAGCTATAGTAAAATATTTTTTTGCATAAGGGGGTAAACTACTCTACACTACAGATGTTTTATCTGGCAGCTGGACTTTGATGAAAACGCTGGTTCGGTACGGTCCCACGGAGGTTGGAGGTACTCAGTTGCCGATCGAATATAGCCAAGAAAACTGTCGGTACGGCTCGTGGGCTTGATGATGCTTACCAATGCGGTGTCATGTTGTGTGACGTGAGGCGTTCCCGTTAAGCTAACGGTTTTGCTCTTGGCTGTTGTTGTCGTTGCCGTCATCGAACGGTTTACAAATTGGCGGGTAATAACGTGGCCGCAGTGCACCACCTTCCTTGAAATGGGATGATGTTGGGGGTCAGTCTCTTCTCACCCAGGCGTTTTGCTTGCCTCGTCTGCGTACAGCTAACTTCAGAACAATGTGCCGTGGTCTCGTGCTTTTCAAGTTAAGTTCCTCACGCTGGTACTGTGGACGCACTTCACTTACGACCGGCACTTTGCCAAAGGATCAATTTTATCCCCTCCTACCAAGTGTTTTTTATTTCTTTATTATTTCTCTTGCGACTGCAACCATCAGCTACTTAACTTGTACAGCAAAACCAAACAAACAATAAACAAACCTTTAAAAAAATTATATTTTGTAGTAAAATTATAATGAAATTACAAAATGTTTTCTACAATATTAAGTTTTATTAGCACATATCTTTTTTATACTCTTTACCAAAACTGGAAAAGGATATTTATATGTTGGTTATTTCGTGCGTTGTTTCCACAATATGAATATGCCATGCATAAAGTATATATATTCTGGGTCCTTATGAATAGGGAAGACGAATAAGCAATGTCCGTCTGATTTAGGTGAAATCGGTATTCCGAGGCTCCTAGAAAAGCTTGGACTGGTGTATCAGAAATACTACAAAATGGATTGGTATTAAAAATTAGCAAAATCGAGCAGACGGTTTCAAGGCTGGACAACTAAAACTTTAGTTCGCACAAATAAAAGTAACTACCAAAAACTAATTTTTATGTATTTTTATTAAATTAACTTAAATTCATACTTCAGTGCGAATAAAATTGTTATTTAAAATTAAAAAAAAATTAACAAATTAAAAGGATGTTCCCAAAGTTGGAAACCTTTAACTTTTTTTTACAAAATTAAGTTACTAAAACAAATTTTTCCTTTCTCTCTATTAATTGAACATACATATATTATATTCTAAAAAGAAAGTGTTTTAATATTTGGCACTAGTTATGGCCCTTGCGATATTTTTTTTCATATTAATGTAGGAATTTAAAAAACTTTGTCGCTTACGATATTTTTCTTTTTGTGTTTTTTATCGGATAGAAAAATAAATTGGTACAATTTCTTTTTTTAAATATGATTAAAACTAGGTTACCAAAAACAAGAATATTATTTTGGTAATAAATAGGCACTCGTATTATTATAAACAGTATTATTTAAATATTAGAAAGTGCTTTATTAATAATTATGTTAGGTACTTAGTGGTTTTTGTAAATATCGGAATCTTTTAATTTGTTACGTGATTCCGTATTTATATTTTTATATTTTTCGCAAGTATTGCATTTGTCTTTTTTTGTATTTAAATATCTTGTGAAAAATATATAATGACACGGTAAATGTTTGTTGGTGAGAAGACTTTAAAGCATATACGTAAATTTTGTAAAAATTTGCCACATTACGTAGTTCCTCCGATAAATACAGTTTATTGCTTTTCGACAGTAATAGGGTGGAACCGCTGGTAGTTTTTCAATAAAATCACACACTAATTGCGCTTGTTCTTCACAACGTTTATTATGTACTTGCTTTTTTTCTTTAATTTTATATTGACTCTTCTTTAATTTAGCAAATATACTTATATCGGAAAGGCAGTTTGAAATTCCAAGCGTTACTAATAAAAATTTTTGACATAACTTGTATTTTTTTCCTCCAAAATTAACAGAATATCCATACGAGACTTTTCTTATACTACACGAAACCCGCTTACGTCTAATTGCTCTCTTCGTTACACATGCATTAAGCCAATCGTTTTGGCCATACCCCAGTAAAATTCATTAAAATCCAACTCTATCGGTTTCACTAAATTTAACTGCACAATTATTTTGGCATCTTGTTTCAAGGCAAGGATGTGGTTTTACTTCTTTTGCCAAGATACATATTGGTTAACTTTTCCGACATAGTTTTCTTCCGTTTACACCATCAAAAAACCCTTCAATTAAATGATATCCAGTGTAAGAATCATCAGTGTCACTATAACTTACTAACTTTGGAATTGTTTCCAAAGTATAAGGCAGACTTTTATTCTAAAGTTCAAAATAAATAGATACATTAAGTATACAATTAAATAAGTATTTTATGCAAGTATCACCTTAGATAATTTGGGGTCCATAATTGAAGAAATATATTTTGTTATGTATCGATATTTCACTTTAAGTATCCGTCAATAGAAACAGTATTTATTTCTCTGTTTTTAATTTTGAAATATTGTTACGTAAAAATATTCCTACAGGGTTAATGCAAAGAACTATCTAGAAGTATTTAACTAAAGCACTAAACGTACACACATATTCACGTGCAAGCACTATACCAACAACTATTGTGTACAAATCTACAGACATACACGTATACAAATAAAAGTGCGAGCACTTATGGTAACCACCACTACCACTTATGGTAACCACCACTACCAACATACAAGTCGTTACTTTGAAAATTCAAAAACTAACGGCCAATCGAATCACCTACAAACATCTAGAAACGGCGACATGAATTTTCCCGATTATGCTAGAAGACTGCTTGAACATCTCAATAAACAAACACGCCTAAACAGCCATATAGTTTGAGCGGAAATAGTTTCTTTCAGTTGGTATTTACTAAAGGTAGGATCACACGATTGCCGCAATACACCAATTATTGATCCATTTTATATGCCCATCGTGTGATTTCACAATTTATTGTCCCATACGACAATCGAAAACCATATTCTGATGATTTGCCGCAATCAAATGCAACTTTGGTACGGCAATCGTGTGAACGGTTGATAGGCAACCATGCCCCAATAAAAATTTTAAAAATGCGCCAATGTTTATTGTGTTCTCGAGCAGCAATCAAAGTAGTCAATACGCGTCAATTTCTTAAATTAATTTATTTTTTCGTGTGCGCCAAAGGTTTTCGTAATTACAGAAAACTTATAATTACTTTATAGGTATATATGTATGTAGTTATAAAACTTATTTGAAGTGTTAACATGGAACTATGAGCTAATCTTTAATCCATATGATTAGTTTTTATTCGTTTAAAAGAACGAAAATTGCATCTGATTTATGTATTTAATAACTACAAAATATAGAAAGCAGAGGAAATTTTATTTGAAAAAATTATTTCTTTAAAAAAAATATTTGCAAGTAAAACAAAACACACTACCACAACAGCTGCTTGCTTGTATTGCGCAAGTTAGAACAATCGTATTGTGCCATATTCATTCTTCACCAATCTGCGTCAATAAGTTTTTTATAAAATAGGGCAATCATGTGACTGCAACTTATTTGATTGGGTTAATTTAGTTATTTTGCATCAATTCAACACAATAAAAATTGGGTCAGATTGGTGTATTTGCGGCAATCGTGTGATCTTACCTTAAGTACATACATGCATGCATGTTGCTACGCCATCTATTTGCGAATATTCTAGATCCGGTTTGGTAGAATAAAAAGAGCTGCCGTATGTGAGAAGTCAGTCATTATTAATTGGAAGTGAACAATTAGTGGAGTGAACATCGTTGAAAGTAAAAGACATCGTGCCGTGGATAATAACGTTAAGAAGTAAATAAGAAAAGACAAGTTGTAATTGGTTTAGTCAAGAATAAAAGGAAGTTCAGTTGCAAATAAGAAAATCGTGTTGTTATTTATTTTTATTTTTGATCAATCAAAAGAACTCACACGTTTAATAAAATTTAAAAGTAACAATATTTTGTATATGTGACCTTCTATGAGAAAATCGGCCTTGTTTGTAAGAAATCAAGAACTTGGAAAAATCAATAAAAATGAGAAAAACATTAAAATTTTATTTTTTAAATGCGTTTTTCTCAAAACTTCATTTTCACACACTAGGTCCATTTTCTCGGAGAAGGTCATATATAAGGAAAACGGTTACAAAAAACTTGTGTGGATTAAATTTTTAAAACAAATATCTTCGCTTGATAACCCCTGTTGTCACATGCAAGAAGTTACTTGAAATTAGCGTATATGTATTACTACCAAAAGTTAGGACAAACAATTTCAAAAAATCATCAACATTTTTTAAGTGCCTGAACTACACAGTGCAAGTTTATTTTTAAACGATTTCAAAAAAGAAGGAGGTTAGCAAATCGTCTCTATTTTTTTAGGTTCATTTAAGACTGATTGTAAAACTTTTTTTGTTGTCTGAGAGGGTATAGCTTCCCATTGGTCCCGTTGTAAAAAAGTTTGGGGACAAGCCCACATTTTTTTTAGTTTGATTTTACGATCTTTTACTTATTTGATTGCTACAAAACTAAGCAAATACCTTTGTATTACAAAATATTAAGGTTAAAAAAATGGGCGGGGCTACGCCAATTAAAATGTATTATAACATTTCACGTGGTTCTACTTAACAGATTTTTAAAAAACTTACAAAACACCTTGAACTCTAAAATATTCACATTATATTTTTTTAAATGGGTGGGGTCACGCCCATTTGCACAATTCGTTAACTACGTCCTTGTAGTTAACCAATATTTACGAAACTTGGCACACACCTTGAACTCTTAAAAATAAACAATCATGTTTTAAAAAAAGTGGGCGTCGCCACGCCGTATGAAATTTAATACTATATTTCACTAAAGTGCTAAAAATAAAACTTAAAAAAATTGAACCAAGTTCAAAAATAAGCATATAAGAAGCTAAAAATAATATTAATCTTAAATCAAATATTTTTACATACATATGTTACCTATAGTGATGTTTAAAGTTGGTGCCAGTAATACAGGTACTAAGCACATAAGAACATGACCGATAAAAAAATTGCAAGAACTTTTTATGTACATTAATATATGTATGTATGTATGTATGTGCTTAGTTACCAATATTGCTGGCACCAACTTCAAACAACACTATTGGTTACATATGTAAAAATATTTTATTTAACTAGATCAATATTATTTTAAGCTTTTTAGTGCTTATTTTTGAAGTCGGTTTAATATTTTTTAAGTTTTATTATATACAGAGTGTATGCTTATAACGAATATAAAATATTTTTTTTAATGCATGTTTTTTATTTATTGTATCTCCATATATGAACTAACAATAATTATAAATCCATAATATAATTAGTAGGCCCGAGCAATGACGGACATAACTTAGTGATAGTTATTAATAATACATAAGTAGTCATAGGCACAAAAAGTTTTTTCAAGCAGCTTCATCTGGAGTGTTTAGTATTAGAGCCCTTGTATCTCTCTTTTTTAAGCGGATGTGTCCAGTAAAGTCCCGCTTGTAGCAAGCGGGATAGAATGTGACTCAAGTTTTGCTAGATATTTGCCTGCATATTTTGCAGTTTCTTCAGTCACTAGTGGCATATTTAAATCACGATGTATATTTGCATTTTTGAAGAACCATGGAGCCGATGTTATAAAAAGTAAAATTTTGTTTTGCCTTAGTTGGATTTTCTCAACATTTGAAGCTGAGGCAGTGCCTCATAGCTGAATTCCGTAGCACCATATTGGCTTTAAAACCGACTTGTATATTACAAGTTTGCAGTCTAGGCTGAGTGTTGAATTTCTGCCAATCAGCCAATGTAGTTGAGTAAATTTTAGTTACATTTGAGTTAACTTAGAGCCAATGTGATGTTTGCATGTAAGCCGTCGATCAACGTGTATACCAAGATATTTATCATGTGAATATTGAGGATCAAGTTGATTATTAATCCAAATGGGAGACATAATTGTTCTTTTTAAGGTAAATATTACTTGAACACACTTTTGTTCATTTACCTTAGTTCTATATAAGTTTAACCGAAGTTCCATCAGGCTACTGTGTTCCTGGGTTTTCGTGCATACTAAGGCAGGTTGTATCGTCGGCAAATGTAGAAGTGCGAATACTACTGCTCACAGGCATATCACAAGTATAAATCACATATAAAAATGGCCCCAGTATACTCCCCTGTGGTACTCCGGATGAGATAGTTTCAGACATGCTCATAAAGTGTCCTTCCACAACTGTTAATTTTCGGTCAAGAATGTAACTTTCCAAAGGATTTAGAATTTTTATTAGTAAGTAGGTCTTCGATTTTAAAATCAAGCCTTCATGCCACACTTTATTAAGTGGCTGAGAAACATCAATAAACTGGGCAGAACAGTACTTCTTTTCCTCAAATTTTTTTCTTATAAATTGAACCAATCTATGTGTTTGCTCAATGCTGCTATGATGGCTTCTAAAACCAAATTGATGGTCCGCGATGCACCCAGTACTAATCCCATCAACACCTGGAGCTTTTTTCGGGTTGAGTTCGGCAGGTAGTTTTTGTACATCACACATCTTAAATTTAAAGGTCGAGGTGGTAGAGCAACTACACTCAATAAATCAGCAACATGTGTTTGGTGTAAGTACAGATTTTAAATGCTCAGCAAATATGTTACCTTCTTCAGTATCGCTTCTTGCCCAAATATTCTTGTACAAATATTTGAATCAAATTCTTTAGTTGAAAATATCGAGAGGTAACTTACTAAAAATTGCACTATAAGAAAAAATTATAAATTTTCTTACAAAACAAATTTGTATGTATGTTCTTATGTATATATATGTTAACCACATATACATACCTTCTTTGGTAAAGGGTATATAAGATTCGGCTAAGCCGAATATAGCACTCTTGTTTTTGTGTCAATTTTCCATATTTTGGTATTAACTCAATAGTTTAATATCTGCTTGCATTTTACTCATAGTACCAATGTAAACATGAAAAATACCTAAAAAAGTCTCTCGTTCTCCTTTTTTAAACACGGAGAGCCTTTCATAATATTTTGATTCTACAAAGTCGTAATTCCTTGTATTACCATGTAAAGACGCCTTAAGGCGGTATTTAAAAGCAACGTTTAAAAACTTTTGATTTCTTTGTTTGCATTTGCTTCTGCTTTTGAAAATCTAAACAGTTGCAGTCAAGGCGAACACATAAAACGAAAAGCTATACACAACGGAGAGTTTCAGAATTTTACATTTGCAAATAGTTGATTGATTGCTTCTTTAAATAAATTTGGATGTTAAATTTTCGTTTTTTACGAGACTATACTTTTTTTTAATTTTTAGTGAAACTCTGCAGAGAAGTGTGCATTAGTTATAGGATTTAAAAAAATTTGCGTAAAAAAATGAAAACGAAAATTTTTTAGTAAAATTTTGTATGTCCTATTAGACTGCCTAAGCACGTTCAGATTGCCAAATATTGTTAGCAAAAAATTAGGAGTCCCTGTAAGTTATTCTAAGAAAATTAAAAAAATTACTTTTCCAAAACAAAATGCATGAAGAAATAATTTTTAATGAGATTTATTTAGTGGGCTCTTAAGCTATGTACAAACGGTTGTCAGATCTTACAATATTCTCAGTAGAATGTGTTTAAAATTTTTTAAAATCGTGCAAACTGGCAGTTTTAGTCAGACGTCGTTGCCAGAAAAAGCATTGTTAGTCCATTACAAGACTAGCAGCTGACAACAAATTAATTCCAGATATTTGTCAGACATTTATATTGCCAGATGTGCGAAGTTTATGCATCTGACAATGGCGCCATTGTAAGACACTTTCTATGGGCAAAACTGCACAGGCTTGATTTTAAAGAAAAAATATGTAATAAAATCACTGCAATTGCTTTTTTAAGGTCCATAATAATTTAAATTTTCACTTTGTGTACATGCTTAATATAAGTAATTTCCATATAAATATAATTTTGATATATGTATGTATATTCATTCTTTATTATTTTAGCCTTGATACTAATGTTGTTGACTAGAAGAGAAGAGGGAGAGAATATAAAAAATCCAAAAAATATATTAACGGCCACTCTAATATATATACATACATACATGCCTGTATGTATGTATGTGGGCGTGTTATCAATGTGACTTTTAATTATTTGCCAAAAAGCATAGTTTAGCTTAATTTTTGCAGATGTAATCATCTTAACCTTAACATTGGAATCATTAATTGAACTATAAATAGAGAGTAGCAAAATAAAAAATGTTGCAGTTACATACGTTCGTGCATTAAGAGTGAATCGATAGTCTGCATTTGAAAATAAATACTAAATACACTCATACATATGTTTATATACACATATGAACATATTCATATATACGTATGAAAATAGCAAAATGTTGGTGAATTTTAGACATTTCTTGTGTTTTTTTGGGGTAAGGCGTGATATTTCTTCTTCTTTTTTTCTTGCAGCATATTATTTTAATTTACAGGTGATTGTATTACTTTCGAAATTGTGTGGCTCAGAGAAAAGTATCAGGAGTGCAAATGAACCGAATGGAATTCCACTAATATCACCTTTCGGCGCTGTGGCTTCACTAAGTACTCTTCTATCACCTTCACCAATATCCTTTCCAACATCATTGGGACCGACTTCGCTTCTTCCCCCACCTCTCCCATTGCCACTTTATGCTATCCCAATCCCACCATTTCCAGCAGTTTTTTGCTCTTACCCCCAACCAATTGCTCCACCAACAGCTACACCACCTGCGCCTATTATTTTGCCTGCTCATGCTGCGGCAACATTAGGCATCGTGTCTTTACTACATGCTTTAATTGCAAAGAAATTTTATCCACCAGTTGTACCGTTTTCTACGATTAGACCTGTACCATTTCCAGTTATAGTAAAGGTAATTTGGCAACATGCAATATTTGTTATGGAATTATCCATAATATGTGTGTATTTGAATACATACTTACATACATGTATGCATAAGTATGTATATATACATATGTATGTAA
The DNA here is from genome assembly GCA_905220375.1 of Tachina fera. Lineage (NCBI taxonomy): Eukaryota > Metazoa > Arthropoda > Insecta > Diptera > Tachinidae > Tachina > Tachina fera. The sequence goes on along the minus strand of LR999966.1, from coordinate 36,694,227 downwards.
TCAATTAAATGCAATAAGATAGAGCAGCTTGATTTATGTTAGTACAATAAGGAATTTATTGTGCTATGTCATATTTAACTTTTTATTGTGCTCCCAGCTACAAAAACTGCTTTTTCGTTTTGTTTTAAAAAATAGAAGCTAATTGTTAACCAAGCGTTATGTTATATTTTACCTGTAAAAAATTTATACAAAAGTAAAGAAAAACATTTTGGTGTGGTGATTTTTTTAATGATTTTATTTTTCACGTAGGCTTTTTATTATCAGTTTTTATAAAATGCAAACAAGATAAATCTATCTTTTATCTCAATGTGTTTTCAGAAATTATTTTTATTATTAAATTGTGGCAAACATTAATTATTTTTGGTTATATGTGCAATATTACTTTTTAGGGTTTCGTACATCAGAGGTGAAAAGGAAAATGTACTTGCTACAACAGGGTGTTCCACAACTAGTTGAGAAAAATGTTATAATCTATGTAATAGAGTCAAATCCCGATAATTCATAATCGCAAGGGACTGGCCATTTCTTAAGAATTACAGGGGTTTTCGATTTAGAGGGGTTTCGATTTAACGGGGTGAAAATAAAATAAATGCGAATTAACGGGGTTTACAAGTTTATTTACTAAAACGATAAAAAAACATAAATGAAATAAGAAAAATTTGTCTTTATTATTCATTAACAAACTGATCTTGAGAAAATACCACACACACAAGCAAAGCAAAAAAAAAACCCACGCAAAAATAGCGATAAACAAAAAATCATTATTTCCATGTTTCTTTTTTTATTTTTTATTACGAATTATAAGTTGTAGTTAGCAAACAATTTCGATTTATGAGAGGAAAACGCGTCGAAGAAGTAAAACTTTACATTAAAACAAAAACAAATTTTCAAAATTTAATTTTAATTAAATTTATACAATTTTGTTTTTGTTTCCCATGTAATTTTTCACCAAGTAGACGCGTATTTCAGAATAGGCACCATTATTAAAAAAATTACGAATTAGCGAGGGGACCAAAATGTATGGACATTTTGCGAATTTACGAGATTTTTTCATAGCCTGACAATGTATTACGAATTATCGGGAATTACAATTTATCAAGATACGAATTATCGGGATTTCAATGTATATTGAAATTTGCAAAGTAAGTGTATTAAAAAAATTTGAATTAGAGGGTGTTCTATCAGTTAATCTAATTTTGAAAACTGCTGCATCTTCAAAACAGTGGGTGCTGATGAAGTGCGTGGCTGCACAGAAAAATATCGGTATTTCCCCCAGCTAATAAAGTCTAAGTTTAATTTTTCTTTCTCTTCTTTACAAACTCACATTAATTAATACAAATATTTCATTCAAAAAGAATTAAAATTACTGAACTTAAGCCTGACTAAAAAAATTCTTTCTGATTAAAATTCAGTACAGTGCTATTAAAATCTAAGAAAAATATCTCACTTAATTCATCATGGGTACGTGACAAAAACATGTTCACTTGGCAATCACAGTTTCAGAATGCTGGAAAGCCAAATAAACTGTAGAAAGCAGAAACAAAGTAACATAAAACCACTAAAATAATATTTACATGTATGTATCGAAGGTACATCGAATAAGTAAAAGTAACTAATGTGATGATCGTAAAAAGATAAGCAAAAATAGTTAAAAATGCTTAGGTAGAGTTATATAACTTCGTCCTAACCAAATAGAAATAAAAAAAAAATGGAAAAACAGAAAATGAATGGTGATACTTATAAATGTATTTACCAATTGTAAATCAATAATTGTATACAAATTAATTTTTTTCGCTTTCCCAGTTAAATGCTTCTCAAAGATTTTTGTTTTAAGGGTTTTATTTCCAAAATATTAACGTTAAATATTTATATTCCATAGGCCTTACATAAATAGTCATTAATTCAATTTTCATTAATTTTACTCATTAAGAGTTTAACATGCCTATTCACAGAAAGTATTGTGACTGAAAAATAGTTATTACTTTAGCATTGTGACTAAAGACTAAAATTGCCGCTCCTGAAAACAAAATTGTATTAACATACATTTTTAAAATAAAGACTAGCAGTGTAGACGGTCATAATAATTGTGACAGACAAATAATTAAAATATTAGGACCCTCTGATGACCAAAGAACGCAAATGCCATTATAAGTAAGATTTTTATCTATTTTTTATGTCCATGGAGCATTACCAAAACTCCATTTCAAGCAATTTGATGCCAATGAGCCAGTCTTCACTTTCAAGGATTATCCAATATGTGACACTTTTCATAAGACCTGATTTTGGTGGTGAAATAAAATTTCCATAAACAGTTGAAGAACAAGCTGTCTTAAAGACTGTGTAAGCTTTTTCTACTACCTACTACATTCGCAGATTTTACACTTCAATATTATATTTTTACATTTTTATTAACTTTTCTATTTTATTAATTTTCATTCAACTGTCATATTTGTCATTTAACATAGAATGTTAACTATAAAATTTGATTTTCTGTGACTGTGTTACGAACAAAACTTGTGACTGACTTGAGACTTTTTCTGTGAATAGGCATGTCTTTAATTTTTTATATTTAATTAAGTTTGTACAATTCTAATTGGTTTTGTTTTTTTTATCATATTTCCTGGTTAAAATTCTTCCACTGGTTCAACATTTCTTTTTATAATATAATAATTTTGTGTTTATTAAATATTATTTTCTACTATGTAGAATTCGTTAAGTAAATATTTATTTTTACCATGTATAATTTGATAATTTGATATAGTTTTCTGCTATGTAGAATTTGTTTATTAAATATTTAATTGCTGGTAAAAGTTATTAAACTTGTCTTATTTTAATGTTTGTTTTTATTTTATTTTTGAATTTTTAATAAGGTTTTCTACTATGTAGAATTTTAAAATAGTCTATCGGCGTGTCCCACGATGTCACCAGAAATCATTCCATCGAATAATTATATTGAAAACTAAAACAAATTTTCTAATTTTATTGTTGTTTGCAATACAAGTTGTCGATCGAACGATTTCTGGTGACATCGTGGGACAGGCCGTATATGTTTTATTATTTTTGAAAGTTTTAAACTTATTTAAATTTAAGGATTTAACTTTAAATTTCAATACTTGAAGTGTTTTTTTATTTTTCTTAAAAGTGTTTATTTAATTTTAAACTTTCTCGACAAAGACAGAATTATTAGAGTCTGAATTGTTTCTTTTAATGAATAGAATAGAATAGAACATGTACCAAAAATACCAAATAGTAAAAGAACAGAAGAGTAAATTTAATATTAACTTTTTTATGTTTTAACTAAACTGTTATTTAGATTGACAACAAAAAAATTAAAAAGGTAAAATTGCGAGATTATGAGATAATAAAGATGATATAATATGAGATTTTCATCTTCATCTAACAGCTTTATACATATATTTTTTTACTAGCATGCATGCTTTAGCATGCTTCTATTGATAGTGACGCGAGAGTCCTAGATGTAGTGGTATTTCAATTAAAAATCTATACTATTAGAATTTACGAATTTAAGGCCCATAGGAATAAGCGAAATTAAGCAACTGTGCGGTTACATATAAAACGTATGTGGCAAACTATAATGTACTTATGGAACTTTTCGTCAAGTTTCGTCAAATGTCATTTGCTTAAGTTAAGTGCCAAACTGAACGCACATTCCGTACGGAAAACACTGTTTTTGTATTTTTTTAAACTCAATTAAACAGCAGCAGAAAATATTCATTGATTTTAAATATTTTTTTATTGTTTCTTATTTTAAACTCAGAAAAAAAGCAAAAATTTTATTTTCATTCTTTGTTTTACAATACACATATACACACATACACTTGAGATTATATATGTATGTTCACTGTTGTACTTTTTGGTAGGCAAAACAAATAAAACAAGTAATAAGGTGGTGGATATAATTACACGTGAATTTTTAATAGATTAGGACATTCCAACAAGTTAATTTGATTGAATTGCATTCATTTAGTAGTTATAAGAAACAAAATTACTAAAAAAATTTGAACAATACCTATATGTGCAGCTGTGGCTAAAGAATACTTAAGTGCATGTAAGTACATTGTGGACACCTAAAAGTCACATCTGAATTGCTTAAGTATTTGACAGACTTATCGCTAAATTCTGGCATTAGCTTAAGCCAGCATATTCATATTATAGTTGGGCCTTTACTCTTTTGAATTTTTTACACACTAGATACATACATATGTACATATGTATTTCATTTCCAAAACTTTTGTGACGTGAGGAATTTTTTTAATTATACATGCTTCGACATGCTTTCATTTTTTCGGTAAATTTATTTGATACTCATACAGATACAGATATAAAGCAATATCTGTTTACATTACATTTTAAAATTTATGCATGCTTCAGCTTGATTGTTATTGAAGTCCATATTTATTCACTAAATTTGTTTGATACTCATTTATACACATCTACATTCTTAAAAAATGGATATCAAAGTCCAATTTCTTTATTTTATTTATATTTTGTAAAGATCTGATAGCTATAGAAATGAACAAAGTGAAGATCTTTTATAATAGGCCCATATTCGTAATTTAAAATTTTTGTATAGAGCTTTCAAAACGTGTTGATCATATCAGCTTTCTCTCTTTCTTTTATAATGACGGATAGAAAATAACTTATTATACTAGAGTTGTCTCTAGAACTTTAGTGTTGATACAAAGACACTTGCTTCCAGTATGACTGCAGGGTAGTGACAAGAAATTTTTGTGTATGTAGTAATCATGATTTGATCGATTTTGGTTTGCTGTTGTGAGTTCTCGTTGCTAAAATAGTCGAATACCTCGATAGAGTGGCAACCCTGATATATGTTGTGAATGGAAGTGGACAGGGAATGCATTTGATAATGTATGTATATGGTTTTGGACTAATGTACGTTATCGTATGGTGGGGGACGAAGGCATTGTTATGAAACTTTCGGTTATTTATTTAGGAAAGACGGAGGAATTTGAATTTCATAACATTTTAAATTTCATTATGTATGTATGTTTGTGTTTGTGTATTACGTCTACACCTCTTTGTGTCGCTGTGTGTGGGAGAGAGTGAGATTTTCTCACGCTAGTACAAGTATATTTATGTGTACATTTAAATAAATTCTTTGTCATGCCAGACATTTGGTAGTATAAAATATCATAACTTTATTAATGCTAGTATGTTTTTATACAAAATATTGCTGTATATTTTGTCATGCTTAAGTTTTCTTTATATTTTCTTTAGACAAAAGTGGCAGAGTTAAAGTCTGCTTGTGAGAAATTTGTTTATATTACAGATTTTGTTTACTTAACTATATTTACCTCCTTTGACTGGACGATATATAAGCCGTCCACCCAGAGAAAAACCATGTTGAATTAATAAGAAACATTAACGAAGGTTTAGTCATATTAAAATTTATTATTAGTTCATTAGTTAGTAGGTGTCCCAATATACATTTTATATTATATTGAAAATTATTGAACGAATGTGAGGCATTCTTTTTTTAAGCAGCATAATTTCCTTGAGTGTAGATCATGCGAATTTATGCTTCATATATTTTATATATGATATATGATATAGATATGTAAGTGTGATGGATAAAAGATTTGATATGTATACAAACATATCTACAAAATGGTTTTATGTTTGCATGTATGTATGTAAATATGTACATACAAATAAGTGTGTAGGTCAATCTTTGAATACATATGTTTTTCGTCATGCCATGTCTTTTGTTGTTGTTGTTGTTGCGATGTTATTGTGCAAGGTTGGAAACCGAAACAAATAACGGTATCGGTATTGATACCGGTACAACTATTTTTTAAATTTCGGTATCGGTAACGGTATCGGTATTTTTTTTATTTCGGTATCGGTATTACCGGTACATACCGTTACCGGGCTTATAATACCGGTATACCGATATAACTGCTAAATTTATTAGTTCAGACAGTCGACTTAGCGAAAAATCTTTTTTTTGTTAAATTTCTTAGGAAAGGGAGTATTTTTATATTAACTTAAAAGTATTTAAACTTGCATACATACATAAATGTTTCTATATACGTTTTTATATTTTTATTAAAAAATAATTAATTAAAAAAGTAAAATAAGAAAACTGCCGTTGAAACTTTGCATACATAAAGTGTACATTTTGGTTAATTAAACAAAATGATAAAAATAAATACATACATTGTATGTATCAGTGATGCTACAATTCCTTCACCAAAAATGCCTAAATGTAGACAAACAAATTGCTAAAAAATGGCTAAGCGCCATCGAATGCAAAAATCATGAACTTTATGCAAAAACAAGATGATGTTTCATATATTATTTTTTAAAGCAAATCGGGAACTTTTTTAAAGTAAATAAAAACAATAAATTGAAGTAATAAGTTAAACAAATTTTTTTAGGTAATCAAAAAACTGCGTATTACACCCTCTATTCATTTGAACATTCTGCAGAATAGTATGATATTCAGTCTTTTAATTTTTGGATTACTAATCCATTCCTTGCGAAATATTTGTTTACACTTTTTGTTCCTTTTATATTTTGTAAACTTTTATTTAAACTTTTATTTATATTTTATTTTCACTCGTGTAAAACAAAAATTACCCTTCTTTCATTGATATTGTAAGCCACCAACTACACCCGACAACTTATAACAATATTGCAACGAATATAATCTTATTCTTACCAATTTATAATCAAATTGTTACAGCAGTTCTCGTACCTATGTATATGTTTGAGAGTATTGAAATAGAATTGCATACATACATTTTGTATTCCTCTCTATATCTTTTTCGCACAAAAACAAAAAACTTATGCAACAAAAATTGTAAGTTTGAACGGGAGTTTATTGATATTAATGCCAAAACAATAACACATTGCTCTGTTGTGTTTTTATAAAATTAAATAATTTAATATTATGTTTGTTTTCCTTGTTGCGAGCTCAAATTTTGTATAAAAAAGCAAACAAACAACTTTCATGTTTGGAAAAATAGCAAGAAAAAGCTAGATTAAAATAAAAATGGCTAAAAAATAGCTAATAGCTAAACACACTTTTCTTCCGGCCAGAAAATGGCTAAATTGGCATCAGTAGTATGTATGTGCATATATGTATACAAGAAGTACATGTAGAATTGTATGCACTTAGTAAAATGCGAATATTCGTATTCGAATTCCCGAATATTCGGCCGTTTTTAGATATATTCGTACTCGCCAAATTCTAACGAAACGAATGTATCAATTAAAATTTTTTGTATTTTTTTTTTGAAATTGCCGGGAACTCAAAAGCAAATTCTCGTTGTTATTACTTTCTGTGTATTGATTGCATCATTTTCTACATAAGAAAGACTTTTCAGCCGAAAATATTTATTGGCACATATTATGTTTAATGTTAAATTTTTTTTTTAATTTTTTCTCGAATACTTCCTACACTGTAAGTGAAAACCTTTTAAAAAGCTTTTGGATAGAAAAAAAATCCAGTTGCAAAAATCTTTTTTATCTGATCAAAAGCACTAGCTTGTCATCGATTTGAATTTTTCAACAAGCCAAGTTTACCTATTTGCTTTGTGGCTCCGCCCATTTTAAAGATATATACTCTAAATTTCCGACTTGAGCTCTGTGACACCTCCTCAAATGCTGTAAAAAATTTCATAATAATCGTTTAAAAACTGCAAAATTTTTTCAAATTTAAAAAAAATCCTCGTGTGGGCATAAAGAAAAAATCTTTGCGACCAGTCTAATGTGCATACATTAAAAAAGCACTCTTCAAACCGCATTACCTTGTGTATGTGGAACAGTCAATAACTAACTTTCGCGATTTCATATACATAACTGTGGCTTACAAAGGGTTTGCTCTTTTCACCAATTTAAAACATTTATATGCATAGAGATACGTTTTTCGTTCCTAAAGGCATAAGCAGCTCACGAAGTTTATTAATATTTCACTAGTGATGATTATGATATGATTGCACTTTCGGGTTGATTTAAAAAAAACAATGCTTCATAAGAATCTGTAAAGGGTAACAAAAACGTGTTTATATGAGAAAGTTAATTGAAATATATTTTTGAAATTTTATTTTTGGTGGGAATCGGTATACCGATACATACCAGTATAGACCTAAACGGTATTCCTGATACCGTTATTTTCTAACCGAAATGGATTTCGGTATCGGTATCGATACCGGTATCTAATTATAGCGGTATTTGAATCGGTATCGGTATTTTTACGTTACCGTTTGCCAACCTTGTTATTGTGTATAGATGTGAAATATCTTTATAGTTTTTAACAGACTTTATTTTATTTTAAATTAAAAAAAACGTTGTTTTAATTTTTACCTGCATTTACTTAAAAGATTGTGAGGATTTTCTGTTTCAAGTAAAATGGAATTCTTGAAGATACATATATATATATATATATATATATATATATATATATATATATATATATATATATATATATATATATTTATTTTATTTATATTTGTTTAAAGTTGATGCAACGTTAGTCAATGTTAAAAATTTTTGGGGGGTATACAATTTCTTCTAACCATAGCCTTTTTTCTTCACCTTCTACATTTATTTTGGAAATCTTGCATTGTCTTTTATAAATGTATAAATATTAAATTAAATAAAAATAAAATATCACAGCCTTTTCTTAACTTCTAATATCACAGTTGAAATTACATTTTTTATTTTAATATGAAAAAATTTAAGCGCATGGCAGTGCGCCAGGCATAGTTTCGGCCAATGCACGCAGTGTGTGTATTTACAGGAAGCCATTCGAGCTGTTTTTACCCCCTCATAACTTTGTTCCCCGCAATCGTAAAACTATAAAATTTAAACAATAATTAGAATAAATTCATTTAACATTATATGCAAAGCTTGAAAGTTTTACAATGAAAGGTTCCGGAGATATGGAGGTGCAAAAAGTGCATATTTTAAGACATACTTACTGACCATTGACCACTGACCTCTGACCACTGACACACTCATCAATATTATGAAGCACTTCCGCAATAGGTACAGATCTGGAATTTGGTACACAAGTAGATCTAGGTGAGCGATGAATTAGAAAAATCTGAAAACCCGAAAATTTTAACCAAGGGGGTGGGGCTACGCCCATAAAAATTAAACTTTGTGCTAGTGAGCTGAAATTTGGTACACAAGCAGAACTATGTGAGTTATCACCCAGAAAAATCTGAAAACCCCAAATTTTTGCCAAGGGTCCGGGGCTACGCCCATAAAGCTCTGAGTTAAAAGCACATATCTTAAGCGTTTAACTTAAGCAATTTTATTAAAATTTGGCACACGTGTTACAATAATACAAGGCTATAAATCGGAAACAATTATATGATAGGTTTTTTTTTACTAATATCGAACAACATTTAAGCTGATACATCTATAAAATGCTTCAGGGCAATACTTTGCTTCGAGAACTTCTTAGTCGGAACCCAACTCAATTATATATTAAATTTTTTTCTCTGCAGGTACCTGTTTCAATTAAGCAACCTTATCATGCCACAACCTTGAAACCAGCTAATTATCACGATGCACATACAATACATGACGACACCCACATGGAACTCGATGATTGGAACTTTTCTTTGCCATATGATGTATTTCCTACACATTAATAAGTATATTCCAGTGGTCGTCAAAAAGAGAAAATGATTAAAAGTAGAACACCATTAATACAGGGTTACTGCTGTTCCAGTGAAAACATCGCTAATGTAAATCTTAAATTGGGTATATGTAAAATATTTTGATGAGTTTATTTTATATGAATGGCGCCTTAGACTAGTATTTACTTGGTTTTCTAAATTTCTGGATACATACTGAATCACTCAGCATCTTTAGCAGTACTTACGAAAAATAAAATTTTATTTTCCATATATTTTTCTTCCGCAAGAAACACTACTGCACAGTAGGGACTTTTGCAAAATAAATTGTAAGAAATTAGGAACTTCTGACTACTGATTGCATTAATATGAAAAATCGAACATCCATAGACGATCACTTAGACTATATAACACATGTCTTGGTAGCCTTCTGTATTAAGCTAGACAGGAGTTACAGTGGACCTAAGTTGACCACAAGTGACTCAAAAAAGTTTTGAGGCCTTTAACTTTTAGACAAGTTATCCAATTTTTATAGGATAAAGCGTTTTACCACATTTTGACTTTTCTCCGAAAATATGTGCATATATCCATAATGTTTCTTTTTCCTAATGTTGAAATTAATAAAATAACAATTCATAATATTATTAAAATTTATATAATTATTTAAACTATGTATAATAGACTTTATGTTTGGAAGTCAAATATGATTTTTATATTAGGTATAATCATTTACTAAAAATTGCTACGAATTTGTAAAAATTTTTACTGGAAAGTATTCATAAACTCAAAAAGTTGGGAAGGAGAGATCGTCAAAAGAGAGACAAAAAAATTCTTACAAATTATTACTAGTAAAATTTTTACTTGCATTAATTATCCAACCACCTTTGTTTTTTTTTTTCAAATAAATTATTAAAAAATATCTGAAAAATGAAATCTGAAAAAATTTTAATATCTTTGTTAAAAAACATGTACACATCTGAAAAAATAAAGTTTGTTTTCTTAATTTATTGTTTTTCTTTCATTAAGCCAGACAAATATTTAGCAAAACTCGAATCACATCCCAATCCACTTGCTCGTAATATTTTGAACGTTACTGGACACATCCGCCTAAAAAAGGGAGACACAAGGGCTCTTATACTCAACACTCCAGATGCGACTGCCTGAAAATACTTTTTCTTTATTAATAACTATCAACAAGTCCATGGCCGACAATGGTCGGGCCTAGTAATTCTATTTTGGATATAAGATTTGAATACTTATTAATTCGTATTTGAAGAAACAATAAATAAATACATGTATTATATCGTCTAGTCTATCTATAATTGAAGAAAATTGGTCCATACGATCGGAAGCTATCATAAATTTTCAATAAATTAATTTAGTACTTAATTTTTTGTGATTTTTTAATTCAGTTATATTAGTGGAACATACGGTTCTTAACTTACATATGTTAGAGCGTCAACTGCGAGGGGGGTTTTTTAAATGCTTAATTATTGTTATAAAAAATCACCCTTATCGTGAATAACAAGTGGAATTGTTGTTCACGTGAAATTTGTATTCGACCCGAACAGAAATTAGTATCAAGTAAAAAAGAGACTCCAAAAAAGTCATGAGAATGTAGAGTTTACGATGCGGAAGTAGTGCAAATTGCGATCCGATCTAATGATTTTTTTTTTAGGGTTGTCATTGCAAGAAGTTCTCTTTTTCGATGCCTTGTCACTGAATTGGAAGCGATATTAAGAAAAATTCCCTTTTTTGTGTTCTGTGATAATATTTTCATCTAGGAAAAAGGGTAAATAGTTGCCTTTTTTAACAATTCGTTTCTTTTTATACGAATTTAAGCCCGAAACAGTGTTTTCATGTAAATTTGAGCAAATAACTTTTAAATTTTAGACTAAAAATAATTCATAAATTTCTTTAAAAAAATAAATTTTTTTAAATTCTGGTTCAGTTCAGTTCTCGTTGTACATTCATAGTGAACAGTCGATTTAACGGAGTTTTTATTTCATACTAAACAAAAAAAAATCAAACGAAAAAATATTCGGAATACATATTGTTTTTGATAAATTAAGCTTTATGTGCGTTGCAAATATTTTTTTAGATAGTTATAAATAACAAAAACAAAACAAACCGTAAACAAAAACAACAAGAAACAAACAAAGTGCCCATGAGGAATACTCTATATGAGTACCTCAAAAACAAATAACTGTGAAGTGGGTTCTAATGGCAGAAATGCCTATTTTACTGTGAGTTCTGAAGCTCTTAATGAAAATAATAAAAAGAAAAAATCTGGTGATAGACTTACTAAGAGCTCTGAAGCTTTTAATGATAACAAAATAAATAAGAAATTTGATAGTAGACTTTTTTTAACGGCGAGGCCACTTTTTCGTCAGCGATCAACTTCGCTTTGTCCAATGCCAACTAGTGATTCGTTAACATTACCGTTGCCTAGTACTTCTACATTTAACTCAGCGATATCATACGCTTCGGGCTCGTGGTCATCACTTAACCAAGTTTTTACAGAAGTTAAGAGCTGCCCAAAACCCAAGGTTCAAGTGGGAATGGACGCAGACGAAGCCCAAAGTCTTCGAAAATTTCATCTGCTCCAAAAATGTCTAGGGATAACAGCGCATCCTCTATTAACCGTTTAAATCGTTTTCAAATATTGCAAGATGACAACAACGAACCCAATGTATCTACGAACAAAACATCCAAGCCGCCACCAATCTATTTGAGAGAAAAAAACTCAAAAGCTATTATAAAAAACTTAATTTCAGTCATTGGTGAGAATAAATTTCACATCGTTCCAATAAAACGTGGTAACATTGATGAAACCAAAATTCAAATTTATGAAGAAAAAGATTTTCGCAAACTGATTACTGAATTTGAAAAAAGTAAGAAAAGTTTCTACACATATCAGCTTAAAAGTGCTAAAGGCCTGCAGATCATATTGAAGGGCATCGATTCCTATGTTGCTCCCGAAGAAATAAAAGATGCACTCGTCCTCCAGGGATTTAAGGTAACAAATGCATCTAACATAATAAATAGGGAGAAGATTCCTCAACCTCTATTTCGCGTCGAACTTGAGCCAAACGATATAAAATTGAAAAAAAGCAAGACTCATCCAATTTACAATTTAAAATATCTCTTATACCGAAAAATAACAGTTGAAGAACCACACAAGCGTTCTGGACCCGTACAGTGCCATGTTTGTCAAGAATATGGTCACACAAAAACTTACTGCAAGTTACCTTCAGTTTGTGTTATCTGCGGTGAATTGCACGGTACTGCTGGTTGTACTAAGCCTAAAGATTTAGCAGAAAAAAAATTTAGTAATTGTGGAGGTAATCACACCGCTAACTACAGAGGATGTCCTGTCTATTCTTTCGTTAAACAGACTATGGGGCAAAAACCTAAATTAGCTCCAGCACAAACAGCAAACGTTTACTCCGCCACTTTAACTCAAATGAGCCAACCTGTCACTTCACGTGTATCGTATGCCGATGCACCTAAGACCAGTTCTATTCCCACACAAAATATTCCGCCTCAAAATAATTCAACGAATGCAAACTCAAGCTTTAATTTTAGTCGCCTTGAAGCTACTATTGAAAATCTAGTGCTGACTATAAATAATTTTACAACAAATATGACTAGTATGATGCAAGAAATGCTACGAATGCAGTCTCCACTGCTTCAAGCATTAGTTAGCAAGCCATGAATACGTTAAAAATATGTTTCTGGAACGCAAACGGCATTCGCCATCATAAAAATGAACTTGAGCACTTCCTCACGGAAAAAAATATTGATATAATGTTGGTTTTTGAGACTCATTTGACTTCAAGAAGTCTATTTAAAATTAATGGCTACATTTTATATGATTCATTGGACCCAAGAGGAAGAGCTTGCGGGGGATCAGCAATTTTAATAAAGTCAAGACTCAAGCATTATATTCTTGACAACATTTGTGAATAACATCTACAAGCAACGAATATTTGTATCGAAAATTTTTGCACAAATTTTGTCATATCATCAATTTACTCCCCTCCTAGATTCGCAATTACTGAGGATCAATACGAGGATTTCTACAAATCTCTTGGCCCTTGTTTCGTAGCAGCTGGAGACTATAATGCAAAACATACTTTCTGGGGTTCGCGTCTTATCACACCTAGAGGACGATCGTTGTTCAACACAATTTCAAAAATGGGCTTGGACGTAATTTCGGGTAGGAAGCCCAGTTACTGGCCTACTGACATACATTAAATTCCGGATGTTATAGATTTTGGTGTCATGAACAATATGTCTAGGGAATTAATTCACGTTGAAGCTTCCCTAGATCTATCGTCCGGTCAGTCTCCCACGATCGTTACAATCTGTAGCCCACTTGGAAGGGCTCTACCTCACCCATATGTGAAAATGGTCAGTCGTGTTAATTGGCTGCGATTCAAAAAATATCTTAGTAGTCATTGCACTGAAAACATTAAGCTAAGAACTCATGATGATATTGAATCTAATATTGCTAATCTTAACCAAAATATTAAGCAGGCAGCTGAACATGCCACTTCCTCCCAGAACAGAATATATTCTACAGATATTGAACATCTCGTATGTGCAAAAAGAAGAGCTAGAAGAGAATGGCAACAGCACAGATCACCCCAAAATAAAATTAGATAAAAAGAGTGCACTAAAAGACTCCAAGAACTGCTTGCATATGAAAAAACTGCATCTCTTAAAAACTATCTGGAAAATCTTGATGTCACACCAGCATCTAATTACTCTTTGTGGCGCGCTGCGAAAAAAATTAAAACACCCGTTGAGTTTAAACCCCCTCTGCGCACTTCTACCGGAGTTTGGGCCAGGAATGATATTGAAAAAGGTAACTTGTTTACAAAGCATTTAAAATCCGTATTTACCCCAAACACATGTACTGGTGTTGTTGATTTCCCGAGTGTAGTTGCGCTACCCCCTCGACCTATAAAATTTAAAATGTGTGATGTACAAAATCTAATTGCTGAACTCAACCCGAAGAAAGCACCGGGTATTGATGGAATTAGTAACCAAATGCTAATAAAATTGCCTCGTATTGCATTTAGAATCATGTTATTCATTTTTAATGCGATTTTACGACTAGAGTATTATCCCCACAGCTGGAAGCTTGCCAAAGTTAATATAATTCCAAAGCCAGGCAAAGATCTTACCAAGGCAGAATCATACAGGCCAATAAGTCTGCTATCAACAATGTCAAAACTTTTCGAAAAATTGCTCATGTCAAAATTGTCCCCAATTCTAATTAGTAGTGGGTGCATCCCAGACCATCAGTTTGGTTTTAGAAGTCAGCATAGCACCATTGAACAAACGCATAGATTGGTTCAATGTATAAGAAGAACATTTGAAGAAAAGAAGTACTGTTCTGCACTGTTTATTGACGTTTCGCAGGCATTTGATAAAGTGTGGCATGAAGGCCTAATTTTAAAATTAAAATCATATCTACCAATAAATTTGGTGAATTTATTAGAAAGTTACATTACTACCCGGAAGTTCACGGTTCTGGAAGGAGAATTCATGAGTGTGCCCAAATCTATATCATCCGGTGTGCCACAGGGGAGCATACTGGGGCCAGTTTTGTATTTGATTTATACTTGTGATATGCCTTTGAGCAGTAATATCCATACATTTACGTTTGCCGATGATACAGCCTCCTCATGAGGCTTCGCGATATATACAAGAACATATTACACAACTGGAACTATGGTTAAAATTATGGAGAATTAAGGTAAACGAGCAAAAGTGTGTTCATTTAACATTTACCCTGCGAAGAGATACTTGTTCCCCAATTCGAATCAACAATCAAGTTGTT